>JAUCMX010000016.1:20076250-20521250 GCA_033459395.1 Hemibagrus guttatus | reverse complement strand
TAGATAGGTATATCAGACAGGTATAGATAGGTATATCAGCATCACATGTCATGCCATGTAAGTATCGCTCCTATATATATATAAAAAAAAAATACAGAAAAAAACAGAACATTTGGATTCACTTCCCCGTAATCTGCACAATTTATATTACAGGGTTTAAAATCTTTTAAATGTAAGATTATTTTTTATTATGTTACACATTTACAACATGTCTGTTTTCTAACATAACACTCAATGTGAGTATCCCATCATGCCTTATGGTTACAGTGGTTTTTGGCTTCCATGGTTTTGTAAATTAACGGACATATTTAAATAGTTATTTTAGTAGTCATGTTATAGGTGATTCTGAGGAAGTTTTAGCCCAAATGTGGTGTTGAATTTGTGTTTTGTGTAAACAGTCTGATATTGATGGAGAGTCTGGTATGGAGGGCAGTATCCATAAACTGCTTCTTCTGTTCTTAATCCAGGTTTACAGAGCTTTCTGAGCTGTGGAAGGAAATGGCGCTCAGGTCACGTCTGCAATTACATCACCACAGAAGCATTAGACAGCTACTCATGCTTTCCTGTCTTTACATTTTGACCTACTTTTATATGGACTATTGTGCTTATTTTCTAAGCTAGTATAAAAGTCTTATGAAATGTTGTCTGTTTCCTGTAGATTCTGGTGTTGATGTAAAATCCTCCTACTAAGTGACAGCAGGATGATGACTTCAAAGAGCCACTTAGACACAAACACCATGGAACCTGAGAGAGAAAGAGAGAGAGAGAGAGAGACACGGGGAGAACATGCAAACTCCACACACATGGCGGAGGCGGGAATCGAACCCCCAACCATGGCGATGTGAGGCAAACAGGCTAGGCACCAAGCCACCGTGCCTCCCACTACTAGAGTTAGAAATGTCAATTTTAATCACATTAGTCAATTTCCAATTTTGGGCATTGGCAGCTCAGTGGTAGATTTCTTGCCTACTATGCGGAAGGCCTGGGTTCAATTCCCAGCCACTGGATGCAGTGCCGGTCCCAAGCCTGGAAAAATGGGAGGGTTGCATCAGGAAGGGCAACCGGTGTAAAACCTGTGCCAAGTTGTTGTGCGGACCAGTTGGTCCGCTGTGGCGACCCCGAACAGGGAGCAGCTGAAAGCAACTCCTTCAGTAAATTTCCAATTTTATACCCTGCCTTGCTTTATCGTAACGCAGTAAAAAAAGCATTTATTGTCCACTTGTCACATCATACAAAACTGAAAGTCTGATAAATGTCTATTTAATTGATATGATGTCATCATGATAAAATGTTAAACATATGCAATGATACATATGCAGGAACTATGTAAAACACAGTGGTATGTGGTAGATATAAATATACATATTTAACATATTTTAGCTTTTTTCCCTGTAGTGTATTCCCTTAAATGTGTACTTTAAAACCATTAAAGGTTTATTCCTCTATTTTTTCTCCATTTGGTACACACTGATATAGGAATGTCCTAGATTTATCAAAGGACTTTTTAATGTAGTTGTGTGCTGTGTGTTGTGATTAGACCTGATGTGGTCCTACCTTCAATCTTCAGCTGGTGATTATAAAATGTTTAAATATTCCCATCTGCATAGTTGATGACTAAAGTGTATTTCCCAGAGTCACTGCTTTCTGCATTGTTTAGTATCATAGTTTAATTGTCATTAAAACCTGCCATTTTGAGGAATTTGGTTTTGGTTGGTTAAGGTGGGTATTTGGATACTTGAAAATAATGATTGGTAGATTTATTGTCACTCACTATTAGGAAAAACCTGTCCTCCTCAACCATTTGCAGGTGCAGACCTTGTCTCCAAGCTGCATAACACTCAGTAAATACAGAATGTGTAACTCTTCAGACAACAGGATCCTGAAACAGAAAACCTGCAAAAACAAAAGACAAAGCAATTTGGACAGTGAAACAAACTACTGTGGCACTTAAATAGCATGCAATTATTATAGTAAAGTTTTCAAGGAAAATAATAAGCACATGCATTCATTAAAAGCACTAAAATCCAACTTAAATTATGTTTGTGCATGTATTCTCTGCATTTTCTCCACATTCTTTAATGAAGACTGAAATGTTCTTGTTAAAAATATATTCATAATTTTTCCTGATAAAGTAGAAAAAATAAATTCCACTTACATCCTTAACTCCAATGACAAAATAAAGCTCATTTTATATCAATATCACTGTTCTGAGAATAAGAGGTAATAAGTATCATAGTATTTTTTGGTGTTATAACCACTCCCTTCCATTATATGGAGTGACTAGGCAAAAAGAAAATCAACAGAATGTTCATCAAAAGCACTGAAGAACTCTTACTATTTTTTCCGACAATGAACAGCTATCAGGAAATCAGGAAACGGCACTTCTTTATTAGCATTAGAATTTAAAATGTGCATGGCCTTGCTCCCTTGATTTGTCACTGACTTATCACCACTGAGGCTTGGATCATTTGTAAGAGGAAATATTAGTGCTTATGTGGCCGGTTGAGAGATAAACACCAGGTTGTTTTGGTTTCATCACAATCACAGATGATGGACCATGATATGGTCATGTCGTTGTAGTAACCAAGGGTAGATTAATAAACCATGGTCTCTTGAGCAGGAGCCTTTCACAGGGGAAACAGACTTGCACAAGATGGTTGACAGTATGGACAAGTTACTAATCCATCACAGGGCACAAACACACACATCCACAACCTAGACAATTTAAACAATTTAAAGGAGATTTGTTCAATGTCTCTGTAGTCCATCATTGCCCTTCTTGATGGTGACATTCATCCTGTCACTGTTCCTCCTTAACTGTATGCTACAGTATATACAGACCATAGAACAGTCTAGATCATGTGAGTGTTTAGGTGTGTTAGATTAAAAAAATACTAAACCTGTTTGAGTTTAACTCAAACAAATTTTATTTCAGCATCCACACATACAGGTCATAGGACATAGAAATTGGATTTACATTTCAAAAATATTTAATATGTTAAATTGTTGCCATGATTTTAATAGTAACATCAAACCATTACTTTGTGGTTAGAATATTAAAAGTAAAACATAACAAACAAAATTAGCACTCAGTAAGGAATCTGCAGAAATCATGAGGCTGATTTAGTTTTTGAAAGTCTAGATGTGGACTGAGAAAGTGAATTTATTTTCTCTGTTAAGCATCTGTTATAGTTACATTTTCATTATGTTTCAGTCTGGGTGACATGGAAAGTGATGGTTGCCTGTATATAGGAGATCAGCCACTGTCTGCCTCTTCTAATCCTTGTCCAGGTTTACAGTGCTTCCTGGTCCTGAGTTTTGGATGGATAAAATAAAGCTCAGGTGATCAGCTCTAGACATTACATCAGCATTAGACATTTTTTAATTTAGTAAAACTTATAGGAATTGAAAGACTGTGTGGAAGCTGTCATATTAAGCAGATCATCTAGTAAAATCAGCATTGACAGCCTGGGCTAATTAACACACCATCCACTTTAATACAAATAAATGGAAATATGTGGCAGCAAAGCACCAGGTAAAAAACATCACTTAATATTCACTTAATGATCTTTGTGACTTTGACAATGGCATGAATTTGGGCTGGTTTGAGTATTTTCTGAAACTGCTGGTCTCACACACAACAGTCTCTAGAGTTAGTAATATTTATTATTAAACATTAATATGGTGCTAGGTTAATTTACTATGGAAAAAAAAAACAGGTTCAGCCTAGATTTTTTTGTTGTTTTATTATGAATGTACATGTCTTTATTTTGAATTACATGAAGCCTCATTTGCATGAATAAAAATTAAAATATAATAAAAAATCTTAACAAAGACTATTGTATGGATGAATGTGTATATTTTCTACATTCATAAAATAGCTTGTAGTGTGCTGTGTGATATGATTAGAGGTTGTGTGGTCCTACCTCCAATGTTCACCTGGAGAGTATAATTGCTTTGACTTCTCCATTTCATCAGAATAACCTGCATGTACATGTAGCGAACTATAAGATCTATGACTTCTGGACATACATCAGGGGTGTTGTACACTCTCCAGACTGCCCCATCTTGTGAACCGAGCTCTGCAAGATCAGGAAAAGAAGAAAATATATTAGGAAAAATATCTAGGTGTAACCGGTGCAGTCGCAACACCCAGTGAGACGTATATGGTCACACAACTGTACACGGCTTTGGATCACCAGTTAAAAACTTTCTGCGTTGTGTTGAAAAACCTTGGACAAACAGACACTGCACTGAAGGCATTCGATCATCTGAAACTTTTATTCCCCAGCCTGACAAACTGTCACGTTTCCGGTATCCAAGGCATGAAGAGACAGAGCCAGCGCGGAGATAGACAGCAGACAGGGGTTTTATTTAAACTCAAACACGCAAAGACAACAGACATGACGCCACACTACACAAAACATAAAGACGTAATAAAGATGACGACCAGCCCCGAACCGTGGTAAAAGGCCACTATAAATACAAAACATAATTGGGTGCAACATTAGGAAACAATAGGACTAGGTGGGGCTAAACCAAACACATGACATGATGTAAACAATGACATAACACAACATAACATAACCCCTGCTGGAAACCCCCCCTAGTGGCCCAACACAGGGCCTACCACCCGTAACACAAACACACAGATAAGCAGCATCTACAATTGAGTTGCCCTCACATGTTCTGCCTAGAATGAACATACCTTAATAACCATTTGCTCCAATTCCTAGACTTGGTTAAAGGGTAAAAACATAACATAAAATACAAAAATATCACCACATTCAATTAAAATAACATGAAATATATAAGTTAAAATGAAAATAAATGCACAAGTGATAAATAATTTAAAGAAGAAATAAGATTATTAAAAGCACATATTAAACCTACTTCTCTCATATAATTACACAATGGAAAGGGAAGTGGGAGCCAAAACAGGAAATTAAATAGAGCCATGACAATTAAAAGGAAAGGACTCATTCAGACACCAATTAAGTAAACAGGTTCAGACAATTTTGTGTGGATTCTTTGCATATTTATCAATATAATTTCTATACCGGTTACACACAGCCCCCAGAACTCACACAAAATTGTGGTGATGTTTGTGGTCCAAAGCTATCCACAGTTGTGTCCACCTAAGTTTCATTGAGCGTATATAGCGACCACGCAAGTTACATAGGCTCCACACCAGACAGTTTGTGCTATAGACTGAAATCCTGATGATGAGTCAGGAGTTTCAGAGAGTTTAAATGGAGGGCGTTCCGCTAGCCTGTCAATCAGAGTGACGCCAGCCAATCAAACATGTAGCTCATGTACTGTGTAGACACATCCAAAAGAGACTGGGCTTGATGTAGATGATTGTGTTGATGATGTTATTAATGTGAAAGTTAAAGCTTTGAGAGCTTTTGTGTAACTGCTCCTTTCCTGTATATGAAGTGACTGGGCAAGGAAATCAATGAACAGAATGTTTATTAAAATCACTAAAGAACTCCAACTTATTCTTTTTTTATTTCATTCCAACAATAAACAGCTATCAGGAAATCAGGAAAATGCGCTTCTTTATTAGCGTTAGATGTTAAAATATGCATGGCCTTGCTTATGTGGCCAGTTGAGAGATAAACACCAGGTTGTGTTCAAGGTAATAAGCCATCTCAGGGCACAAATACACATACACACACCCACACACTCTGGTACACATCTGTTTGATGTGTCTGTGGTCAAGGGTTGCCCTTTTTGGTAGCGACCTTCTTCCTGCCACTGTTCCTCCTTAACTGTATGTTACAGTATATACAGACTCACAGAACATGTGAGTGTTTAGGTGTGTTATATTAAAAAAATACTAAAACTATTTGAGTTTAACTCAAACAAATTTTATTTCAGCATCCACACATACAGGTCATAGGACATAGAAATTGGATTTACATTTCAAAAATATTTAATATATTAAATTCTTGCCATGATTTTAATAGTAACAAAGCATTACATTGTGGTTAGAATATTAGAAGTAAAACATAAACAAAATTAGCACTCAGTTTCTCAATGAATCTTCAGGAATCGTGAAGCTGATTTAGTTTTTGAATGTCTAGATGTGGATTGAGGAAGTGAATTTATTTTCTCTGTTATGGTTACATTTTTTTCATGTTTCAGTCTGGATGAGATGGAAAGTGATGGCTGTTCATATAGAGGAGATCAGTCTGCCTCTTCTAATCCATATCCAGGTTTACAGAGCTTCCTGGCCCTGTTTTGGGATGAAAAAAATAAAGCTCAGGTAATCAGCTGTTACGGCCGGTGGTGTCCGGCTGGATATAACAGACCCAACGCGAAGCTTCCGTGAACAAAACGGGGTTTTATTAAACATAAAGCACGAGACATGACATGAAAACAGAAACCGCGACACCACTTCGGCCTACATACAAACGAGGACTAGCAACTAAAGGAGACAAAGACAGGACTATAAATGGAGAACATAATCATGGAAACATTGGGAACAGGTGCGCAGGGGCAGGAACACACATTAGGCTAGGGCGGGGCTTAAGCACGCACATGGCCAAAACATAAACAGACAAGACATGACAACCCCTACTGAGAGCCCCCTAGTGGTTCACCCTCAGCCCTGCTACCCGTAACATCAGCTTTAGTCATTACATTAGCTTTAAACATTCAGTTTTCTAGTTGTTCATGCTCTTCTTTTTTTACATGTTACATACATTGTATTTCAATATTAGTAATATGTTAATTTTCCAAGCTAGCAAGTGTTAAAGTCTTACTTCCTGGTGCTCTCTGTTTCTTGCAGACTCTGGGGTAGATATACAATGTTCCCACTAATGCAGACAGCAGGATGATGACCTCAAAGAGCCACACGAACACAAACACAATGGTGAAATCTAAGAAAGAGAGAGAGAGAGAGAGAGAGAGAGAGAGGGAGAGAGAGATTTCTAATGTTGTTGCCTTGTTTTGGTCAGTGAGTAATCATTACTCTCAGGGAGGGGATTAGCACATACAGCCATGTGAGGATACCAGAAAACTACAGAAACTGAAAGAACTGGTCATATTAAGCAGATCACCTAGTAAAATCAGTAAAAAAAAAAAAAAATACAGACTCACCAGATGATGCACTATTTGCATGAACACACACAATAATCCCAAAAATATCAAATATTGTAGAATCATATCGTTGTAGCATACTGACTTTAAGTAGTGTGATTAAATATTTTTGTCAGATCACCCATCCCTTAGCTGCACTATGAAAACTGCTTTTGTTTTAGACTTCTTTATAGCTACGTGTTAACACTGATGATGAAAAGAAAACCTGCACAGGGATAAGCAGTAGGATCAGAATTATTATATATTAAAATATATATTAGACTTTATTTTCTTTGGATTTATGTATTTTTTTTACTAAACCATCATTTGATTGATATCATTTACAAACAAAAAACAACAGTTTCTACAAAAAAAATTAAAAATAAAATACAGACTCACCAGCACATTCTAGGAGATCAGTGGAATTGTGGTCACGACTGACGTGATTTTTGACATGACAGGTGACTTTTTCATTATGCTTTTTATCCAGTACGAGAGTTTTATTGTCGTTCTCCATTCGAATGATTGAATCAGGAGTCCAGTTGAAGTGAAGGTTGTCTCCATCAGCAGAACAGTACACTTTCCTGACCTCAGAGGACAAGCAGCGGTAGGACAATTTCACTGAGGACACCCTGGCTGTAAATGACAGAATGTAGAAATGTAATGACTGTTGTTAAAGATTTCCTCTCTGCTGCATCTCTCACAGCTAATCTTGATATTTAGTCTCATTATGTCTTGTTAGCCTGTTAGATAACAACATCATGCATGCATTAATACTGCAGCTCAGAGTCCTGGGTTCAATGGTTATATGATCCTGGTTATATATCTCTAGCCTGTATGTTTGACAGGAACCTTGAATATTGCTAATCCTGTACTATGATGATGATGATGATGATGATAATGATGATGATGATGATGATGGTTTGGCAAAAACATCTGGATAAATTTCTTCACAGCCGAAAGAGGATATTTAAATTATGTACATTATTCACAATTTTCATTTGACGTTTTATAAATACATCCTCACCTCTTATTAAAAGAAAAGACTTTCCAAATAATCAGATTTGAGAATTCAGTAGAATTTAATCAATTGTGCCAAAGTTCTACAGTTCTACAGTTCTAGAATGAATTAAGAATAATATTAACGTGTGTTTTAAAACTATGATGCATGTGATTAGAGGTTGTGTGGTCCTACCTTCAATGGTCACCTGGAGAGTATAATTGCCTTTACTTCTCCCGCCTACATCAAAGATGTTTAAAGTGTATGTTCCAGAGTCACTCCTCTCTGCACTGGTTAGAATCATACTTTTATTATCATTAACAAACTGCCATTTTGGGAGACGTGGTGTTGGTGGGGAACTTTGGGTTTTTCTATATCTTAAAATTAAATCAGTGGTCTTTAGGTCAAACCCATCCTCCTGGGGCAGTTGAAGGTGCAGTGTTTGTCCCACAGCTACATAACACTGATAACTCTCATTAAAGCTACAGACCACAGGATCCTGAAACAGCAAACCTGCAGATGAAGAAAAAAAACATCAGCAGAATTCTGTTAATATTATTACACACTGAAACACACCTCTGATCTGTGTAAACTTCAAAAATGACCTTCTCCAAGTGATTTTTATTTTATTTTTTTTTTTTTTATTATATTTTATTTGGGAATAAAATGGCAGGAAAAACATTATAACAGCACAGGTAATTAAAGGATAAATAAATGATATTTCATCAAACTGTTGTGTAAATCTTCCTCTGAAGATTTACAAAATATTATCCAAAGACTAGATGTTTAATTATACACAAAAAATATGCAAAATAACATTAAATAGATGATGCACTATTTGCATGAACACATACAATAATCCCAAAAATATCAGATATTGTAGAATCATATTGTTGTAGCATATTGACTTTAAGTAGTGTGATTAAATATTTTTTGTCAGATCACCCATCCCTTAGCTGCACTATGAAAACTGCTTTTGTTTTAGACTTCTTTATAGCTACATGTTAACGCCAGATTAAGATGGTTTGGACATGTTCAGAGGAGGGACAGTGAGTATATTGGTAGGAGAATGTTGGACATGGAGCTGCCAGGCAGGAGGCAAAGAGGAAGGCCAAAGAGGAGGTATATGGATGGAATTAATGAGGATATGAAGCTAGTGGGTGCAAGGGTTGAGGATGCAGAAGATAGGGATAGGTGGAGAGAGATGATTCGCTGTGGCGACCCCTGAAGGGAAACGCCGAAAGAAGAAGAAGTATAGCTACATGTTAACACTGATGATGAAAAGAAAACCTGCACAGGGATAAGCAGCAGGATTAGAATTATTATATATTAAAATATATATTAGACTTTATTTTCTTTGGATTTATGTATTTTTTTTTACCAAACCATCATTTGATTGATGTCATTTACAAACAAAAAACAACATTCTCTACTTTTGCAGTACAGGAAATATTCACTAAAAGACCATTAAGCTGAAACTGTACAACTACACATGTAAGTAAAAGAATCATGATTATTAGGAAATAAAACCTATAAAACCTACCTATTACAACTTGGGTGTAAAACAACAGGACTCTAAAAATGACCTGTATTCTCATTTCGTCCAGAGAACAATCGTCTGTACTTGCTGGAGATCTTGGTACTGAGTGAGGAACAACTCCAACAGCAAGACGAAGCTCTTTCACAGCAGTAATAGTACTTTACTGAGAAACAGGAAGTTCTGAGCACCATCTAAGCCCCTTGATTTGTAAGCAAGCAACTTTGAAGCGGTAGAGCACCACTGTGGTTTGGTCATCTTGTCTGAGGAAATATTTTTCACGCTCAGACTTACATGGTCATACATGGTCTAGAAACCTCTCACAACAGCCTGGTCCTTTTTCTAGATATCATCATACTTCTGCATCATTTTTGTGTTTTCCATTTCCCCCCATGATAATGCTCGCCTGTGTTGGATTATCCCTTTAGTGCAAATCATTTAAGTGCATGTTTTCTCATTGTCTTGGTCTTGCTACTGTTGATGCTACCTTGTGCCTCATCCTTGTCCTCATGTTTGTATTTTTTCAGTCATCGCCTTGACAGTCCTAGTGCATACTTATCCTGGTTCACATATTAAGTTCTATTTGCACATTATAATTAATAAATAAATAAATAAATAAATGAATAAATAAATAAATAAATAAATAAATAAATAAATAAATAAATAAATAAATAATGATGATGATTTACAAGGCAAAAAAATACTTCAATTAACTAGGGAGGAACAATTTATCATTTATTTATTTATCTACGTATTTATTTATTTATTTATTTATAGAAGCAAGAACAGCAATTGCTCTCCACCAGACACACAACCTGGAACACTTTATTATTTTCTTACAGAAATATTACAGAAACATGATATCAATTAATTATTATAATATAGCACAACTTGAAATCTATATTTACATGTTTAAATAAAAAAAAAACAACACATTGACATTTGCTGACTGATCAGCTAGTCACCTGCAGAAAAAAAAAATTCTGCCCATGAGTTAACAGGGGTGTAAAACCTCAGGCGTTAACTCTTAAGGCACGATATCACACACACTCATGAACGCAGTCTAACTAAATAAATTCCTTTTTTGGTATCATTTCACAGAAAACAAAAAGGAAATGTGCTGAGGTCTTATACTGATAGATAATACAGTATATCAGGAATAAAATATGTACACATACGGCACACATACACGCTACATCGACACATATATAAGCATAATGACTGACAGAGACCAAGACAGAAGGACAAACATATATACAGCAGCACATCAAGGGAAAACAAGGGACAGGTGAGAAAGTGAGAAAACACATAAGGAAAGGGCGTGGCATCACCCACGTAAGAATAACAATAATAATAAATAAACCACTTGCCAGGACCCCAGAGATCTGGAAAGGGACTGTCCCAATAACTCCTGACAAAATACCAGCCACAGACATTTAATTCAACACCACTGAAAGTTTTAGCCATCATATAAACTGAAAGTCTGTTTACAGCTGAACACTATTAGATATTTTGATCATTTATTTCACTCATATAACCTTTTTTTTTTTAATAAAATATGAACACTTCTTGTGTGCAGCTCTTTTGTTAAATAGAGAAGCAGAAATGGTGGTTTGAAAAAACTTAGCAACTCAAATAGTGTGTGAGCTCCTTAGGAAGCTGCAGCTCTGCAACAAGAAACTTCCTTTTTATTTTCTCTACAATCATGAAACAATTTTTGACTCGAGTCCCGAAAGCCTTATAAGCCTTCATTTCTAAACAAGAATAAAGATATTTGTTAAAATATCTTTTTGTGCTGTGAGTACAGAATCAGTGATGAGAGTTTTTCATTAAAATAAATAAATAACTATGAACACTTTTTCATGGTGGAAAAATCTATGTTCTTAAAATGACAACTGATGCATTCACATTTAAATAGAATAAAATTAAACCTACTGGTGGTCAATGATTTGGAGTCTATAACAGTCCTCTGTAATGCATCACACACACACACACTCACACACACACACACTCACACAGGAAAATTTAGCATAGCCAGTACAGCAACTGGCATGTTTTGGTAGGTCAGGGGAAACCTCCTGGATGCAGTGAGCACATGTAAAACTCCACAAAAACAGTTACCTGAGCTATAGACAGCAAGACAGACAAACCATTGTACTGCTGTGCAGCTTAAAAAAATCAGCAATTGCATAAGCAGATACTGAAATAGTTTCACTGTAAGTGGAGTTTAGTTTGTAAGGGTAAAATGTCATTAATCTCCTGTATCAGGGTGATCAGAGCAACAAGCTATGTACAAAGGAAAAAAATCAAATTAATCAAATCTATGTTAATGATGCATCCTGAGCAGGCTGAGATTGTGTCACTCACTGACTGTGCTGAACCCCTGAGTACACACACTCTTCTTGTACTTTGGACACTTTGCTCTTTTTCTGTGCAGGAGTATTAAACACCAGCTCGCCGTACTGCACCTCATCCTCTTTCTTCTTCTGGTTGGAAGTGACCACCGTGCCGTACTCCACACCCTCGTACTGCCCTGGAGCTAGACCACAAGATAACACCACACAGAGAAATTGCTGATAAAATAAAAATGTATTCATGTACATAGCATTAAGCAGGCTTTTAACTTATAAAATGGTAGTTGCCATAACTGTTTCTAAATGACTCCTGATCAATTATGCAATTATCTAATCAAGTGGCAGAAAAGAGCTAAAGACCTTCCGTTAGTGACTTTGACTGCAGCAGAATCATTTCAGTGACTTTGACTAGGGCATGTTTTTGGTGACAGATGTACAGTGACCAAGAAGTGCAAAAGAAAATAAAAAATCCGAAAACACAATGACAATTTAGACAAACTGAAAAAGGTAGGTACAGTTTGTGTAATATTGTGTTGGTCCCCCTTTTGCTGCCAAAACAGACATAAACCATCAAGGCATGGACTCCACTAGATCCCTGAAGGTGTACTGTTGTATCTGGCACCAAGATGTTAGCAGCAGATCCTTTAAGTCCTGTAATTTGTGAGGTGGGGTCTCCATGGATCAGACTTGTTTGTCCAGCATATCCCACAGATGCTTGATTGGACTGAGATCTGGGGAATTTGGAGGCCAAGTCAACACCTGAAAGTCATTGTTGTGCTCATCAAACCATTCCTGAACCATTTTTGCTTTGTGGCACGGCACATTATCCTACTGAAAGAGGCCACAACCATCAGGGAATACTGCTTCAATGAAAGGGAACATGGTCTGCAAAAATGTTTAGGTAGATGTTGCATGTCAAAGTAACATCCACATGGATGGCAGGACCCAAGGTTTCCCAGCAGAACATTGCCTAAAGCATGACATTGCCTCCGCCGGCTTGCCTTCTTCCCATAGTGCATCCTGGTGACATGTTTTCTCCAGATAAGTGACACCCCCCCCCCCCCAACATTCGTGTAATGTAAAAGAAAATGTGATTCATCAGACTAGGTCACCTTCTTCCACTGCTCCACAGTCCAGTTCTGATGCTCACATGCCCATTGTTGGTGCTTTCGGCAGTGCACAGGGGTCAGCATGGGCACACTGGATGGTCTGTATGGTGTGTGTTCTGACACCTTTCTATCAGAACCAGAATTAACTTCCTTTGCAATTTGAGCTGCAGTAGCTTGTCTGTTGGATCGGACCACACGGGTCAGCCTTTGCTCCGCACGTGCATCAATGAGTCTTGGCCACCCATGACCCTGTCGCCGGTTCACCACTGTTCTTTCCGTGGACCACTTTTGATAGATACTGACCACTGCAGACCGGGAACACCCCACAAGAGCTGCAGTTTTGGAGATGCTCTGATCCAGTGGTCTAGCCATCACAATTTGGCTCTTGTCAAACTTGCTCAAATCCTTACGCTTGCCCATTTGTCCTGCTTCTAACACATCAACCCTGAGAACAAAATGTTTACTAGCTGCCTAATATATCCCACCCACTAACAGGTGCCATGATGAGGAGATAATCAGTGTTATTCACTTCAACTGTCAATTCTCAGAATGTTATGGCTGATCAGTGTATATGTTTATTATTTCCTTTAAAAGATTTAAAGTTGCACTATCGAAAAAGAAAATGGTTTAAAGTGAACACAGAACTCCACATATGTACAAGAAATGAAGTTAGATACACAATTTCCTTATATATCTTGAGTGACAGATGTCTCATCCAATCAACGGTAAGAATTACATTTTTAAAATATACCTTCCTTTTCCAGTTTTTCTGAATTGTTGTAGTGTTTTTGGATTTGTTATTTTGTTTTCAGATTTGTTATTATGTTTTGCACTTCTTGGCCACAGTACAGATGAGATGTTTTCAATAGCTGTTGATCTCCTGGGATTATCACATACGAGAATATGTTATGGGGGGCGTGACTGAGCATCAGTTGTGGGCAGAGAGGAGGCAGGGACTTATTACTGCAAGTTTACATTTGTGTTACTTATGTGAGAGCTGAGCTGCATGGAGCTCTGTGTGTGTGTGTGTGTGTGTGGTGTTGTGGTGTGTGTGTTGTGTGTGTTGGTGTGTGTGTGTGTGTGTGTGTGGAAATAAGGTTCCTAAAATGACAGCCTGTCTCCCATTCCCTCATTTCCCGTGACATTAAAGGAAATTGTTAAAAAGTCTCTGGAGTTTACAGAGAATAGAGTAAAAATAAAAACATCCAATGAATTGCAAATGTGTGTGTGGAAATGTTTTGTTGATCACACCGGGTTCTGCTCCGGTCAGCAAGAACAGGAATCTGAGTGGGAAGTTGTGAGTTAAAGTTTATGAGGTCATCCAAAGATGCAGATACATCTTTATAATACTGAGGTCACCATATTTCATATAAAGGTTGCTATACAACTTATTTGTTGCTGTAATTATTATTATTATTATTATTATTATTATTATTATTATTATTATTATTATTATTATTAATAGTAGTAGTAGTAGTAGTAGTAGTAGTAGTAGTAGTAGTAATAGTAGTAGTAGCACCTTCTCTGGGCAAATATACAAAATGGCTTCATTCAATGAAAATAAAAATTTTATGCATCTACAAATAGCTAATTTCTAGTGGTTTCTAGGTTTATTTACTATTTGGCCAAAATGAGCTGAAAGCTCTGGCTTAGGTCTCATTGAGGGATACAGCAAACATTCATTTTAAAAGACCCTGAGTGTTAAAATTGGAGTAGAATTCAGTCAAGCACACACTCAAACTGATCCACACTGCTGGGACTGAAGTTATTCATCTATGATTCATGATTCTAGGTTCTGTTGATCTTTTGTCTAAATAAATTTCTACATAATCTGCAGATTAGTCAGAGTCCCTGGCTCAGATTTGGAGAAGATCTATTAGCTGAAATGTAAAAGAACTTATCAGACAAGGTTAAATGACTGACACTAATCATGAAGACCACATCCATGAAAGGCATTTGGATTAATCTGGTACATATATTATTAAAGTGTGGTAAATTCTTACACGTACTGGGTCTTGTCTCTGTCCTGTTCATGGCTGTATGGGTGACCTCAGTGTACACAAGCTCTTTGTTGTCCTGAGAAGGGGCTGTCAACAAAACACACACCTATTAAACTACAAAATGCTACAGAAAATTACAAAGGATTTTGCTTTATTATCCTCTACACATCACACATGAATGGTTGTTATAAAATCAGCATAAAGTACAATTTATACAAGATCATACAGAACAAGCACAAAAAATTAAATATGTGATCTTAAATAAGTGACTTGTTTTTTGGCAGATGGTCTGATTTAAATTTCAGAAATTACAAAAGTCCTAAAATGTGATCTCAAAAAAATTGACTTTGACAATTGAATGACAATTGAATTGAGTGCCATACAACAAATTTCACATGATTTTGTGAAAAGCCAGATTCCTTCTGACCTTCTTTGTTTGTTAGGCCTTGTCTCTTCTTGTAGATGCAAAACGCTAAAACAGCTAGTACAATGAGAATCCCACAAACCGAGCTCAGGATCGGCAGAATGAGATCTACAAGAAGAAAGACAAAAACATTTCATTCATTTTAGGTGTAGATATGTGAAGAGAAATGATGATGAAAACGAATTGAATGTGAGCTCAGGCATATATTTATTGTTTTATTATATATAACTTGACAAAGTTTGTCACGCAGCACTTCCTCTATTATTCAGTAGCACATGACTTTGCTCATTTCTGACAATTTCAGCTAACTATTGTGAAAGTCAGTGATGAAAATAATCTGGAGCATGTATGCTGCTGCATAGAGCAGACACCAAGAAAGTGAAGGTATAATAAATAAGCAGTTGCTTAAGCAACAGTTGCTTGACCAATCAGAATTCGATTTGACAATTACCTCAGGCAACAATAGCTGAGCATGTGACTTTGATTTTCTAAAAATCTGGCCAAGCACCTTGTAAAAAATAAAAACACGGAATCAAGAAAGATTATGAAAATAAATTAATCAAATAAACCTCAGAGAACAAGCAGCTGTAGGACAATTTCACTGAGGACACCCTGGCTGTAAATGACAGAACGTAGAAATGTAATAACTGTTATTAAAGATTTCCTCTCTGCTGCATCGCTCACAGCTAATCTTGATATTTAGTCTCATTATGTCTTGTTAGCCTGTTAGATAACAACATCATGCATGCATTAATACTGCAGGTCAGAGTCCTGGGTTCAATGCTTATATGATCCTAGTTATATATCTCTAGCATGTATGTTTGACAGGAACCTTGAATATTGCTAATCCTGCACTATGATGATGATGATGATTGATGATAATGATGGTTTGGCAAAAACATCTGGATAAATTTCATCATAGAGGAAATTTAAATTATGTACATTATTCACAATTTTCATTTGACGTTTTATAAATACATCCTCACCTGTTATTAAAAGAAAAGACTTTCCAAATAATCGCATTTGAGAATTCAGTAGAATTTAATCAATTGTGCCAAAGTTCTACAGTTCTACAGTTCTAGAATGAATTAAGAATAATATTAACGTGTGTTTTAAAACTATGATGCATGTGATTAGAGGTTGTGTGGTCCTACCTTCAATGGTCACCTGGAGAGTATAACTGCCTTTACTTCTCCCGTCTTCATCAAAGATGTTTAAAGTGTATGTTCCAGAGTCACTCCTCTCTGCACTGGTTAGTATCATAGTTTTATTATCATTAACAAACTGCCATCTTGTGAGACGTGGTGTTGGTGGGTTACTTTGTTTTTTTCTATATTTTAAAATTAAAGCAGTGTTCTTTAGGTCAAACCCATCTTCCCAGGGCATTTGAAGGTGTAGTGTTTGTCCCACAGCTACATAACACTGATTACTCTCATTAAAGCTACAGACCACAGGATCCTGAAACAGTGATCCTGCAAATGAAGAAAAAAACATCAGCAGAATTCTGTTAATATTATTACACACTGAAACACACCTCTGATCTGTGTAAACTTCAAAAATGATCTTCTCCAAGTGATTTTTTTTTACTTATTTATTACATTTTATTTGAGAATAATATGGCAGGAAAAACATTATAACAGCACAGGTGATTAAAGGATAAATAAATGATATTTCAGCAAACTGTTGTGTAAATCTTTCTCTGAAGAAGCATTTTCCCCAAAATATCATCCAAAGACCAGATGTTTAATTATACACAAAAATTATGCAAAATGACATAAAATAGATGCTGCACTATTTGCATGAACACATACAATAATCCCAAAAATATCAGATATTGTAGAATCATATTGTTGTAGCATACTGACTTTAATAATTGTGATTAAATATTTTTGTCAGATCACCCATCCCTTAGCTGCACTATGAAAACTGCTTTTGTTTTAGACTTCTTTATAGCTACATGTTAACACTGATGATGAAAAGAAAAGAAAACCTGCACAGGGATAAGCAGTAGGATCAGAATTATTATATATTAAAATATATATTAGACTTTATTTTCTTTGGATTTATGTATTTTTTTTACTAAAGCATCATTTGATTGATATCATTTACAAACAAAAAACAACATTCTCTACTTTTGAAGTACAGGAAATATTCACTAAAAGACCATTAAGCTGAAACTGTACAACTACACATGTAAGTAAAAGAATCATGATTATTAGAAAATAAAACCTATAAAACCTACCTATTCTAACTTGGGTGTAAAACAACAGGACTCTAAAAATGACCTGTATTCTCATTTTGTCCAGAGAACAATCGTCTGTACTTGCTGGAGATCTTGGTACTGAGTGAGGAACAACTCCAACAGCAAGACGAAGCTCTTTCACGGCACTAATAATACTTTACTGAGAAACAGGAAGTTCTGTGCACCATCTAGGCCCCTTGATTTGTACGCAAGCAACTTTGAAGCAATAGAGCACCACTGTGGTTTGGTCATCTTGTCTGAGGAAATAGTTTTTACACTCAGACTTACATGGTCATACATGGTCTAGAAACCTCTCACAACAGCCTGGTCCTTTTTTTTTTAGATATCATACTTCCGCATCATTTTTGTGTTTTCCATTTCCCCCCATGATAATGCTCGCCTGTGTTGGATTATCCCTTTAGTGCAAATCATTTAAGTGCATGTTTTCTCGTTGTGTCTTGGTCTTGCTACTGTTGATGCTACTGTTGATACTTGTGCCTCATCCTTGTCCTCATGTTTGTATTTTTTCAGTCATCGCCTTGACAGTCCTAGTGCTTAGTTATCCTGGTTCACATATAAAGTTCTATTTGTACATTATAATAAATAAATAAGTAAGTAAATAAATAAATAAATAAATAAATAAATAAATAAATAAATTGATGATGATGATGATGATGATGATGATGATGATTTACAAGGCAAACATACTTCAATTAACTAGGGATGAACAATTCATCATTTATTTATTTATCTACTTTATTTATTTATTTATTTATTTATTTATTTATTTATAGGAGCAAGCACAGCAATTGCTCTCCACCAGACACACAAGCTGGAAGACTTTATTATTTTCTTACAGAAATATTACAGAAACATGATATCCATTAATTATTATAATATAGCACAAATTGAAATCTATATTTACATGTTTAAATAAAAGAAAAAAATAAATAAAAAAACACATTGATTCGGCTGACTGATCAGCTAGTCACTTGCAGAAAAAAAAGTTTCTGCCCATGAGTTAACAGGGGTGTAAAACCTCAGGCGTTAACTCTTAAGGCACGATATCACACACACTCATGAACACAGTCTAACTAAATAAATTCCTTTTTTGGCATCATTTGACAGAAAACAAAAAGGAAATGTGCGGAGGTGTTATACTGATAGATAATACAGTACATCAGGAATAAAATATGAACACATACGGCACACATACA
Source organism: Hemibagrus guttatus (assembly GCA_033459395.1). NCBI lineage: Eukaryota > Metazoa > Chordata > Actinopteri > Siluriformes > Bagridae > Hemibagrus > Hemibagrus guttatus. The sequence goes on along the minus strand of JAUCMX010000016.1, from coordinate 20,502,281 downwards.
CGTTACGTCGACACATATATAAGCATAATGACTGACAGAGACCAAGGACAAACATATATAGAGCACCACATTAAGGGAAAACAAGGGACAGGTGAGAAAGTGAGAAAACACATTAGGAAAGGGCGTGGCATCACCCACGTAAGAATAACAATAATAATAAATAAACCACTTGCCAGGACCCCTAGAGATCTGGAAAGGGACTGTCCCAATAACTCCTGGCAAAATACAAGCCACAGACATTTAATTCAACACCAATGAAAGTTTTAGCCATCATATAAACTGAAAGTTTGCTTACAGCTGAACACTATTAGATATTTTGATCATTTTCTTCACTCGCATAACCTTTTTTTTTAATAAAATATGGACACTTTTTGTTTGCAGCTCTTTTGTTAAATAGAGAAGCAGAAATGTTGGTTGGAAAAAAATTGAGCAACTCACAGTGTGTGAGCTCCCTAGGAAGCTGCAGCTCTGCAACAAGAAACTTCCTTTTTATTTTCTCTACAATCATGAAACATTTTTTAAATCGAGTCCCGAAAGCCTTATAAGCCTTCATTTCTAAACAAGAATAAAGATATTTGTTAAAATATCTTTTTGTGCTGTGAGTACAGAATCAGTGATGAGTGTTTTTCATTTATTCATTCATTGTCTACCGCTTATCCGAACTATTCTCGGGTCACGGGGAGCCTGTGCCTATCTCAGGTGTCATTGGGCATCAAGGCAGGATACACCCTGGATGTAGTGCCAACCCATCACAGGGCACACACACAGTCTCATTCACTCACTACGGACAATTTAGAGATGCTAATCAACCTACCATGCATGTCTTTGGATTGGGGGAGGAAACCGGAGTACCCGGAGAAAACCCCCAAGGCACGGGGAGAACATGCAAACTCTACATACACGGCGGAGGCGGGAATCGAACCGCCAACCCTGGAGGTGTGAGGCAAACGTGCTAACCACTAAGCCACCATGCCCCCCAATGAGTGTTTTTCATTAAAATAAGTAAATAACTATGAACACTGTTTCATGGTGGAAAAATGTATGGTCTTACAATGACAACTGATGCATTTACATTTAAACAGAAAAAAATGAAACCTACTGGTGGTCAATGATTTGGAGTCTATAACAGTCCTTCTGCAATGCATCACACACACACACACACACACACACACACACACACACACACACACACACACACACACACACACACACACACACACAGGAAAATTTAGCATAGCCAGTGCCAGTACAGCAACTGGCATGTTTTGGTAGGTCAGGGGAAACCACCTGGATGCAGCGAGCACATGTAAAACTCCACAAAAACAGCTACTTGAGCTATAGACAGCAAGACAGACAAACCATTGTACTGCTGTGCAGCCTGAAAAAATCAGCAATTGCATAACCAGATACTGAAATAGTTTTACTGTAAGGGGAGTTTAGTTTGTATGGCTGAACTGTCATTAACTTCCTCTACCAGGATGATCAGAGCAACAAGCTATGTACAAAGGAATTTTAATGATTCCTCCTGAGCAGGCTGAGATTGTGTCACTCACTGACTGTGCTGGACCCCTGAGTACACACACTCTTCTTGTACTTTGGACACTTTGCTCTTTTTCTGTGCAGGAGTATTAAACACCAGCTCGCCGTACTGCACCTCATCCTCTTTCTTCTTCTGGTTGGAAGTGACCACCGTGCCGTACTCCACACCCTCATACTGTACTGGGGCTGAACCACAAGATAACACCACACAGAGAAATCACTGATAAAATAAAAATTTATTCATGTACATAGCATTAATCAGGCTTTTAACTTATAAAATGGTAGTTGCCATAACTGTTTCTAAATGACTGCTGATCAATTATGCAATTATCTAATCAAGTGGCAGTAAAGAGCTAAAGACCTTCCATTAGTGACTTTGACTGCAGCAAAATCATTTCAGTAACTGAGAAGTGATCTATCAGTGACACTATCAGTATATCCAAAATCACAACATATGAATGTCCTTTTTCTAAGTAGCGTTAATGAATTCCATTTTCTTATAAATATAAATATATACCGATCAGGCATAACATTATGACCACCTGACTAATATTGTGTTGATCTCCCTTTCGCTGCCAAAACAGACCTAAACCGTCAAGGCATGGACTCGACTAGATTCCTGAAGGTGTACTGTTGTATCTGGCACCAAGATGTTAGCAGCAGATCCTTTAAGTCCTGTAATTTGTGAGGTGGGGTCTCCATGGATCAGATTTGTTTGTCCAGCATATCCCACAGATGCTTGATTGGCCTGAGATCTGGGGAATTTGGAGGCCAAGTCAACACCTCAAAGTCATTGTTGTGCTCATCAAACCATTTCTGAACCATTTTTGCTTTGTGGCACGGCACATTATCCTACGGAAAGAGGCCACAGCCATCAGGGAATATTGGGTATAGGGAATAGGTCTGCAATAATGCTTAGGTAGATGTTGCGTGTCAAAGGACGCAAGTTTTCCCAGCAGAACAATGCCTAAAGCATGACACTGCCTCCGCTGGCTTGCCTTCTTCCCATAGTGCATCCTGGTGCCATGTTTTCCCCAGGTAAGCGATGCATTAGCACCCAGCCATCCACGTGATGTAAAAGAAAATGTGATTCATCAGACTAGGCCACCTTGTCAGTGCTTTTGGCAGTGCACAGGGGTCAGCATGGGCACCCTGACTGGTCTGTAGTGTGTGTTCTGAAACCTTTCTATCAGAACCAGCATTAACTTCTACAGCAATTTGAGCTGCAGTAGCTCATCTGTTGGATCGGACCACAGGGTCAGCCTTAGCTCCGCACATGCATCAATGAGTCTTGGCCACCCATGACCATGTCGCTGGTTCACCACTGTTCTTTCCGTGGACCACTTTTGATAGATACTGACCACTGCAGACCGGGAACACCTCACAAAAGCTGCAGTTTTGGAGATGCTCTGATCCAGTCGTCTAGCCATCACAATTTGACCCTTGTCAAACTTGCTAAAATCCTTACGCTTGCCCATTTGTCCTGCTTCTAACACATCAACTATGAGGACAAAATGTTCACTTGCTGCCTAATATATCCCACCCACTAACAGGTGCCATGGTGAGGAGATAACCAGTGGTATTCACTTCACCCGTCAGTTCTCAGAATGTTATGCCTGATCGGTGTATATGTTTATTATTTCCTTTAAAAGATTTAAAGTTGCACTATCGAAAAAGAAAATGGTTTAACGTGAACACAGAACTCAACATATGTACAAAAAATAAAGTTATATACACAAATTCCTACCTCTTGTATACCTCTTGTATAGTGACAGATGTCTCGTCCAATCAGCAATAAGAATCCCGTTTTCAAAATATACCTACCTTTTCCAGTTTGTCTGAATTTTTGTAGTGTTTTTGGATTTGTTAATTTGGTTTTGGATTTGTTATTATGTTTTGCACTTCTCAGCCACTGTACAGATGAGATGGTTTGACTGTTCCAATAACTGTTGATTTTTACACACAAAAATATGTCATGGGGGTGTGACTGAGCATCGTTTGTGGGCAGAGAAGACTTATTACTGCAAGTTTACATTTGTGTTACTTAAGTGAGAGCTGAGCAGCACAGAGCTCTCTCTCTGTCTGTCTGTCTGTGTGTGTGTGTGTGTGTGTGTGTGTGTGTGTGTGTGTGTGTGTGTGTGTGTGTGTGTGTGTGTGTGTGTGTGTGTGTGTGGTGTGGTGTGTGTGTGTGTGTGTGTGTGTGTGTGTGTGTGTGCATGCATGTGTGAGTGTGTAAATAAAGTTGCTGAAATGTAAGCCTGCCTCCCATCTCCTCAATTCCCACCACATTAAAGGAAATTTTTTGTTTGGTACGAAAAGTCTCTGTAGTTTACAGAGAATAGAGTATAAATAAAAACATCCAGTGAATGGCAAATATCCAGTGAATATGGTGTGTCACCATATTTCATATAAAGGGTGCTATACAAGTTATATGTTGCTGTAATTATTATTATTATTATTATTATTATTATTATTATTATTATTATTATCATCTTCTCTGGGCAAATATCCAACATGGCTTTATTCAATGAAATTAAACAATTTTTTCATCTACAACTAGCTAATTTCTAGTGGTTTCTAGGCTTATTTACTATTTTTCCAAAATGAGCTAAAAGCTCTGGCTTAGGTCTTGTTGACGGATACAGCAAACATTCATTTTAAAAGACCCTGAGTGTTAAAATTGGAGTAGAATTCAGTCAAGCACACACTCAAACTGATCCAAAGTGCTGGGACTGAAGTTATTCATCTATGATTCATGATTCTAGGTTCTGTTGATCTTTTGTCTAAATAAATTTCTACATAATCTTCAGATTAGTCAGATTCCATGGCTCAGATTTGGAGAAGATCTATTAGCTGAAATGTAAAAGAACTTAACTAACTGACTGTCACGGCTCGCGCTAGAGGTGACCACGAGAGGGAGCCCTCGCCCGTGTTTTGATTCCACTTCCGGATCACCGGGGGATTTAAATATGGAGCGCACTTCCTGCTCTACGCGAAGTATTATTTTCAATGATTATACCAAGCGTTTGCCCTGTGCACTTCCCTGACGGATTACTGGTTTTGACTTGGATTGTTTATTGTTTCTTCTCTCTCTTTCTCTCTGATATCGCTGTGTTTGGATTACGGACTTTGGATTGTGTATTGATTTCCCTTCTTTGGATTACCCCTTTGGATACTGTTGCTTGTACTTTGGATTTACTGTTGCCAACTTTCTGCCTGTCCCCGACTTCCGATACTGTGTATTCCCTACTGCCGGCTTGGCGTATGGATCCGGCCACTTCCACCTCCGGCGGAGCTCCGTTACATAATACTTCGCCACTCATGGATTCAGTGGAGCTGCCTGAGATCATCGTGCGGCAAGGAGCAATTATTCGCTCCTATCAAGACCAGCTGGAGGCATTGCAAACTCAGCTAAGCTGAGTGGGCATCGCCGCTCCACGTGATCCGCCACCAACACACGGTGAGTCACCCCTGGCTGGCACTGCCAGAGAAATTGCACAGGTCAAATTCTCCTTTGATTATTTTGCTGGGATGATTCGGGAAGTGTTTGAATACCCCGCGGGCGGCAAAGACATCTCCGTACGCCTGATGGAGTTACGCCAGGGTGCCGAGGCCACAGCTGACTACGCCATTTGCTTTCGCACACTAGCACAGTCGGGCTGGAACGACGCGGCCCTATGGGCCGTTTTTCGTGTAGGATTACACCCCGCACTCTAGTCAGAGCTAGCCTGTCATGTGGAGGCCACCTCCCTCTCGCAGTTTGTGGCTACGGCCATTCGGCTGGACAATCTGCGGCAGGGACCCAGGCTTCTGCCGCAGCTCGGCCCCGGGCACGCCTGGATTACCCGGTTCATCGAGAGGAGGAGCCTGAGCCTATGCAACTGGGGAGATCTGGATTGGCGGCTCAGGGACACCGGTCTTGGGGTCAGATGAGGCTGTGTTATCATTGCGGGGTTTCCGGACATCTGAGCCCTTGGTGCCCCAAGAGGTTTTCATCGACCCCAGTGGGTGGCAGCTCTTCATTTTTTAACTTTACGGTGCCAGTATTGTTGCATATTTCTGACCGCTGTTTCCCTGTTTCAGCACTAATTGACTCTGGAGCGGCCGTGAACCTCATAGACAGGGCATTGGTGAAGGAGTGTACCAGCTTTGAGGATTACGGCCATCGACAGTCAGCCCATTGGGGAGGGCTATCTGAAGCGTCAAATGGAGCTGCTGGAGTTCCAGGTCGGGCTCTTTCATTACGAACAGCTGGCGTTCTATGTCACCTCATCACCAGCTAACCCCGTGATCCTGGGGTTCCCGTAGTTAAGACGCCACGACCCTCATATCTCGTGGTGTTCGGGTGAGCTGGTGCGCTGGTCTACCACATGCCTGAGGGGATGCCTACGGGACCCTGTGTCGAGGCCGTGCAGGACTTCCCACGTGGAGGAGGCATCCGATGCAGCAGGCGGACATCTTCCCTGCCATTACACGGACTTCCAGGAGGTGTTTAGTGAGGAGAGGGTGGCTCGCTTACCGCCTCACCAGGTCTGGGACTGTGCAATTGACCTACTACCCAACACCTCTCCCCCCTTTCTCTTCCGGAGTCCAAAGCCATGGAGGAGTACATCGAGACGTCACTGGCAGCAGGCCACATTCGTCCATTCACGTCCCCAGCAGCCGCAGGGTTCTCTTTGTCGGAAAGAAGGATGGGGGCCTGCGGCCGTGCATCGATTACCGGGGACTGAACGGCATCACCGTTCGGTACCCCTACCCTTTGCCCTTGGTGCCCGCAGCGCTGGAGCAGCTGAGGGGGGCACGGGTATTCACCAAGCTTGACCTCCATAGCGCATACAACTTGGTGCGCATCCGCAAGGGGGATGAGTGGAAGACCGCGTTTCACACGACCCATGGACACTACGAATACTGCGTGATGCCCTTCGGTCTCACTAACACCCCAGCAGTGTTCCAGGCCCTTATCAACGAGGTTTTCCGGGACCTGCTGGGAAAAGGGGTCATAGCCTACATTGACGACATTCTAGTTTACTCTACCTTTATGGAGGAACATGTGCGTCAAGTTCGGGAGGTTCTCGTCAGACTGCAACAGCACCATCTCTACGTCAAGTTGGAAAAATGTGAATTTCACCGTTCTGTGGTGACATTTATGGGGTACGTGATTTCCCACCAAGGAGTGGAGATGGACGTGGTCAAGGTCCGGGCAGTCACGGAGTGGCCTGCCCCTACTACGGTGCGGGAGTTGCAGCATTTCCTGGGCTTCGCCAACTTCTACCGACGGTTCATACGGAACTACAGCTCGGTAGCCGGGCCCCTGACGTCTTTACTCAGGGGGAAGGCAAAAAAACTGTCCTGGACAAACCAGGCTCGGACAGCCTCCCTCCAGTTAAAGAACTGTTTCACCACGGCCCCCATCTTAAGGCACCCTGATCTGGAGCTACCGTTTGTGGTGGAGGTTGACACCTCCTGCAGTAGCCTGGGGGCGGTGCTCTCCCAACGGCATGGGGAGCCTGGGAAGCTTCACCCTTGCGCCTTCTATTCTAGGAAGTTGATGATCGCTGAGGTGAACTATGACGTTGGTAACCGGGAGTTACTGGCCATCAAGGCAGCGCTAGAGGAATGGCGCCACTGGCTGGAGGGGGCGCGTCATCCATTTCAGGTTCTCACTGACCACCGCAACCTGGAGTACCTCCGAGGAGCCAAGCGGCTGAACCCTCGACAGGCTCGGTGGGCGATATTCTTCACCCAGTTCGTGTTCATGGTGACGTACTGCCCTGGTTCCAAGAATGGCAAGGCAGACGCTCTCTCCAGGCAGTTTGAGATGGTCAACGAGCCCGGCAAGCCTGACCTCATCCTGCCGGCCACCGCTATTCTGGCGCCAGTACAGTGGGACCTCGTGGAGGAGATTCAGTGAGCCCACACCGACGAGCCACCACCCGCTGGCTGCCCACCGGACAGGATCTTCGTGCCCCAACTATTCCGGCAGCAGGTGATGCAATGGGTGCATGAGGCCCCCAGTTCTGGGCACCCAGGGATCCGCCGTTCGACACAGCTCACTCGTTGCCGATTCTGGTGGCCCTCCCTGGGCTCGGATGTGGAGGGGTACGTCCGTGCATACTCCACGTGTGCACAGGCACGGCCCAGTCGTCATCCTCCGGAGGGACTGCTGGAGCCCCTTCCGATCCCCCGTCGCCCCTGGTCGCATCTGTTGGTGGACTTTTTGACCGACCTGCTGGATTCGGGAGACTTTACTACCATTATGGTCGTAGTGGATCGGTTTTCCAAGGGGTGTAAGCTGATTCCCCTAAAGGGACTACCCACGGCCATGCAGTCGGCCGAAGCCATGTTCCAACATATATTCCGCAACTTCGGCCTGCCCGAGGACATCGTGTCTGATCAGGGCCCGTAGTTTAACTCTCGGGGGTGGGGGTCGCTGTGGGCACATCTGGGCATTGGGGTGAGCCTGAGTTCGGGTTACCACCCTCAATCGAACGGGCAGGCGGAGCATCTAAACCAGAAAATCGGGCGCTTCCTCAGATCTTACTGCAGCAGGGAGCAGCGTCATTGAAGTGAATTCCTGCTGTGGGCAGAGTATGCCCAGAACTCCCTTATCCGCTCCTCCATGGGACTAACGCTGTTTCAGTGCGTGTTGGGGTATCAGCCGCCGTTGTTCCCTTGGTCTGGGGAACCTTCTGACGTTCCGGCTGTGGAGGAGTGGTACCGGCAGAGTCAGGAGGTTTGGGAGTGTGCCCACGTAAGACTGCAAAGGGCGGTGAGGAGGCAGAGGATTCAGGCGGACCCCGCACCCGTCCTATCAGGTGGGACAGAAGGTCTGGCTGTCGACCCACAACCTCCGTCTCCGACTACCCTGCAGAAAGCTTAGTCCCAAGTTCATCGGGCCGTTACACTGACACTAATAATGAAGATATCCATGAAAGGCATAATCCGGTGAATATGTTATTAAAGTATGGCAAAGTCTTACAAGTACTGGGTCTTGTCTCTGTCCTGTTCATGGCTGTATGGGTGACCTCCGCGTACACAAGCTCCTTGTTGTCCTGAGAAGGGGCTGTCAACAAAACATACATCTATTGAACTACATATTGCTACAGAAAATTACAAAGGATTTTGCTTTATTATCCTCTACACATCACACATGAATGGCTGTTATATAAAATCAGCATAAAGTGCAATTTATACAAGATCATACAGAACAAGCACAAAAAAATAAATATGTGATCTTAAATAAGTGACTTGTTTTTTGGCAGATGGCCTGATTTAAATTTCAGAAACTACAAAAGTTCTAAAATCTTCTTCTTCTTCTTCTTCTTTCGGCTTCTCCCTTCAGGGGTCGCCACAGCGAATCATCTCTCTCCACCTATCCCTATCTTCTGCATCCTCAACCCTTGCACCCACTAGCTTCATATCCTCATTAATTACATCCATATACCTCCTCTTTGGCCTTCCTCTTTGCCTCCTGCCTGGCAGCTTCATGTCCAACATTCTCCTACCAATATACTCACTCTCCCTCCTCTGAACATGTCCAAACCATCTTAATCTGGCCTCCCTAACTTTGTCCCCCAAACGTCCAACATGAGCTGTCCCTCTGATGTACTCGTTCCTAATCCTGTCCAACCTTGTCACTCCCAAAGAGAACCTCAACATCTTCAGCTCTGCTACCTCTAGCTCTGACTCCTGTCTCTTCCTCAGTGACACTGTCTCTAAACCATACAGCATGGCCGGTCTCACCACTGTCCTGTACACCTTCCCCTTGATTCTCGCTGATATTTTCTGATCACACAGAACTCCCGACACCTTTCTCCACCCATTCCAACCTGCCTGCACTCGCTTCTTTACCTCTTTCCCACACTCTCCATTACTCTGGACTGTTGACCCCAAGTACTTAAACTCCTGTACCTTCTTCACCTCTTCACCCTGTAACCTTACTGTTCCACTTCCCTCCCTTTCATTCACACACATGTACTCAGTCTTACTACGACTGACTTTCATCCCTCTTCTCTCCAGCGCAAACCTCCACCTCTCCAGGTTTTCCTCCACCTGCTCCCTGCTCTCACTACAGATCACAATGTCATCTGCAAACATCATTGTCCAAGGAGACTCCTGTCTGACCTCCTCTGACAACTGGTCCATCACTATAGCAAACAGGAAGGGGCTCAGAGCCGATCCCTGATGCAGTCCCACCTCCACATTGAACTCCTCTGTCTGACCTACAGCACACCTCACCACTGTCCTGCTCCTCTCATACATGTCCTGCACCACTCTGACATACTTCTCTGCTACTCCTGACTTCCTCATACTGTACCACAGCTCTTCTCTTGGCACCCTGTCATACGCTTTCTCCAAGTCTACAAACACACAGTGCAACTCCCTCTGACCATCCCTATACTTCTCCATCAAAATTCTCAGAGCAAAAATTGCATCTGTTGTGCTCTTTCTGGGCATGAAGCCATACTGCTGCTCACAAATTTCCACAACCTTCCTTAACCTAGCTTCCACTACTCTTTCCCATACCTTCATTGTATGGCTCATCAACTTTATCCCCCTATAGTTACTGCAACTCTGCACGTCACCCTTATTCTTAAAGATCGGCACTAACACACTTCTTCTCCATTCCTCAGGCATCCTCTCACTCTCTAAAACCCTGTTGAACAAACTAGCTAAAAATTCCACTGCTGCCTCTCCCAAACACTTCCAGACCTCCACCGGGATGTCATCAGGACCAACTGCCTTCCCACTTTTCATCCTCTTCAAAGCCTTCCTGACTTCATCCTTTCTAATCTTATCTACTTTCTGTTCCACAGAGTTCACCCCTTCTACTCTTTTTTCCCTCTCATTTTCCTCATTCATCAGCTCCTCAAAGTATTCCTTCCATCTCCTCTGTACACTCTCCTCACTTGTGAGCACCCTTCCATCTCTATCCTTAATAACTCTAACTTGCTGCACATCCTTCCCATCTCGATCCCTCTGCCTAGCTAACCTGTACAAGTCCTTCTCTCCTTCTCTAGTGTCTAACCTAGTGTACAACTCGTCATATGCCTTCTGCTTGGCCTTAGACACCTCCCTCTTCACTCTGCGCTGTAACTCCTTGTATTCCTGTCTATTCTCTTCAGTCCTGTCCATGTCCCACTTCTTCTTGGCTAACCTCTTCCTCTGGATACTATCCTGAACTTCCTCATTCCACCACCAAGTCTCCTTATCTTCTTTCCTCCTTCCAGATGACACACCCAGCACCTTTCTCCCTGTCTCCCTGATCACTTCTGCTGTAGTTTCCCAGTCATCTGGCAGCACTACCTGACCACCCAGAGCCTGCCTCAACTTCTGTCTAAATTCCTCACAACATTCCTCCTTTTTCAGCTTCCACCACTTGGTTTTCTTCTCTATCTCTGACCTCTTCTTCTTACAGACCATCAGAGTCATCCTACACAACACCATCCTATGCTGTCTGGCTACACTCTCTCCCACTACCACTTTACAGTCACTAATCTCTTTCAGATTGCCTCTTCTACATAGGATGTAGTCTACCTGTGTGCTCCTACCTCCACTCTTGTAAGTCACTCTATGCTCCTCCCTCTTCTGAAAATAAGTGTTAAACAAAAGTTCTAAAATGTGATCTCTAAAAAAGTGACTGACAATTGAATGTTTGTGAGTGTAAGACAACAAATTTCACAGGATTTTGTGAAAAGCCAGATTCCTTCTGACCTTCTTTGCTCGTTAGGCCTTGTTTCTTCTTGTAGACGCAAAACGCTAAGACAGCTAGTACAATAAGAATCCCACAAACCGAGCTCAGGATCGGCAGAATGAGATCTACAAGAAGAAAGACAAAAACATTTCATTCATTTTAGGGGTAGATATGTGAAGAGAAATGATCATTTTACTTGCCTGGCTGGACAAGTTGTCCAAAAATTTCAATAACAAAAATGTATATGTGATATAGCCTTTGTGTTGTAGTCATTTATACAATTTTTATAAATTCTACTGATGCAAATGATCCAGAGCATGTAGGCTGCCACATAGAGCAGACACCAGGAAAGTGTAGGTATAATAAATAAGCAGTTGCTCAGCAACAAGCTTGACCAATCAGAATTCGATTTGACAATTACCTCGGGCAACAATAGCTGAGCATGTGGCTTTGATTTTCTAAAAATCTGGCCAAGCACCTTAAAAATGCCAAAAAGGGCCAGAAACACAGAATCAAAACAGATTATTAAAATAATTTTTTCCCTTCCTGGATATCACTAGGTCAAAGGGATACTTTCTTAATTTATTATGTAAAATAAAAAATAAATACCAAACTCACCAGCACATTCTAGGAGATCAATGGAATTGTGGTTATGACTGACGTGATTTTTGACATGACAGGTGACTTTTTCATTATGCTTTTTATCCAGTACGAGAGTTTTATTGTCGTCCTCCATCCGAATGATTGAATCAAAAGTCCAGTTGAAATGGAGGTTGTCTCCATCAGCAGAACAGTACACTTTCCTAACCTCAGAGAACAAGCAGCTGTAGGACAATTTCACTGAGGACACCCTGGCTGTAAATGACAGAACGTAGAAATGTAATAACTGTTGTTAATAACTTTCTCTCTGCTGCATCGCTCACAGCTTATCTTGATATTTAGTCTCATTATGTCTTGTTAGCCTGTTAGATAACAACATCATGCATTAATACTGCAGGTCTTGGGTTAATGGTTATATGATCCTGGTTATATATCTCTAGCCTGTATGTTTGACAGGAACCTTGAATATTGCTAATCCTGCACGATGATGATGATGATGATGATGATGATGGTTCATCAGTCAAAGGACGGAATTTAAATTATGTACATTATTCACAATTTTCATTTTATAAATACATTCTCACCTGTTATTAAAAGAAAAGGCTTTTCAAATAATCGTATTTGAGAATTCAGTAGAATTTAATAATTTGTGCCACAGTTCTACAGTTCTAGTATGAATTCAGATAGACTATGTTGAAGTATGTTTTAAAACTAATACAGATGCATGTGAGGTTGTGTGGTCCTACCTTCAATGTTCACCTGGAGAGTATAACTGCCTTTACTTCTCCCATCTACATCAAAGATGTTTAAAGTGTATGCTCCAGAGACGCTCCTCTCTGCACTGGTTAGTATCATAGTTTTATTATCATTAACAAACTGCCATCTTGGGAGATGTGGTGTTGGTGGGGAACTTTGGGTTTTTCTATATTTTAAAATTGAACCAGTGGTGTTTAAATTTAGAACAAACCCATCCTCCCAGGGTATTTTCAGGTGCAGTCGTTGTCCCACAGCTACATAACACTGGTTCGTCTCATTAAAGCTACAGACCACAGGGTCCTGAAACAGCAAACCTGCAGATTAAGAAAAAATCATCATCAGAATTCTGTCAATATTATTGCACACTGAAACACACCTATAATCTGTTTAAACTTCAAAATTCTAAATTCTCCAAGTGATTATTTACTTAGTGGTTAAATTTTATTTGGAAATAAAATATCAGGAAAAACATTATAACATCACAGGTGATTAAAGGATAAATAAATTATATTTCTGCTAACTGTTGTGTAAATCTATCTCTGAAGAAGTATTTTCTTCACAAAAAATCATCCAAAGACTAGATTTTTAATTACACACAAATTATGCAAAATGACATAAAATGGATGATGCTGTTACGACCAGTAGTGTCCGGCAGGATATAACAGACCCAACGCAAAGCTTAACACGGACATGGGGTTTATGAAACATGAAACATGAAACATGAAACATGAACAGAGAACAAAAACCGCGACACTACATCGGCCAATACACGAACGAGGACTAGCAACTAATGAAGACAAAGACAGGACTATAAATAGAGAACGTAATCAGGAAACAATCATGACACATTTGGGACAGGTGTGCAGGGGTAGGAACACATTAGGCTAGGGCGGGGCTTAAACACACATGACCAGAAACATAAACATAAAAAGACATGACAGGACAAACCCCTACTGAGAGCCCCCTAGTGGTTCAACCACAGCCCTGCTACCCGTAACAGATGCACTATTTGCATAAATTACCAGCGCACTATTTAGCTCCTTCACTCCACTCAGTCATTGGCTAGTATTATGGTTGCTTCCTCAGAAACTTCTCTTCCTGACTGTGCTCTGTGGATCTATCGTCTGTGCTTCTGCCGTGCTTTTTCACCTTGGCACTTTGCTAGGTTTCTAAGTACAGTAATTCAGTTTAGCTTGTTTTTTCAGTGTCTTTTATTTGTGCGCCGTTTCAGTTTCTTTATTTTCACCAATGTGTTTCGTAATTAAAATCCACTCTGCACTTACCTGCTTCCTCTCGGTCCTCCTCCTTGGTAAAGTGTGACAGAATACTAGCCCTAATAAAGACTAAAAGTCACACCGAGATGGAAGCTGGAGATCCAACCACACCAGACCCAGTCACCGAACTTGTCTCTTCACTGCGTGCCGCCCTTCAATCGTCACTCACCCCATCTACTCCATCTGCCTCCGCCTGTCCCATGGTCGTACCGGCAGCTTATTCAGGTAAGGTGTCAGAGTGTCAAGGTTTCCTGATGCAGTGTCAGCTGTACTTCGAGATGCTTCCCCATCAATTCTCTGGAGACCACGCAAAGATCGCATTCATCATCTCACTGCTGTCAGGAAAAGCTTGTTGCTGGGCCGAGTCAATGTGGACCACGGAAAGTCCGGTAATGCAATCCCTTGACCCTTTTTAGTGCACTTTAAGGATGTGTTTGGCACAAGCACTGACACCTTATCCGTACATGACAAATTGTTCAGTTTGCGGCAAGCCAATCGGGCCATTCACAACTACACCCTTCTTTTCCGCATGCTGGCAGCCTCTAGCAGCTGGAACAAGGTAGCGCTATGATCGGCTTACCAGCGCGGCCTAAATCCCAAGATCTGACAGCAGATGGTGATATATGATGACTCTATGGGACTGGAACTCTTCATGTTGAAGGCCCAGCATATCTCACAACGTCTCTTTCTGGTCTTCATCAAGGAAGGGACACCTTTTGACACCTCATCCTCCTGCAGCTCCCCAGCACCAGAACCTATGCAGACAGACCAGGACCGCTTATCGGCTGACGAACGCCAACGTCATTTACAACCCAAAAGGGTTTTGCCTGTACTGTGGAGAAAATGACCACCTCCTCCAAACCTGCCCAGCCCATCCTCCACGCCCAACGGTGAGTACTATCCATATCAGCTCTACCATAGCTACTCCACGTTACCATGATGTCGTGTTATTCCATGCCTCTCGATCCTTCTCGGTGAAAGTTTCCCCTTTGACTCTGGGTCATATGGGAACTTCATCTCCTCACATCTGCTGTCTGCCTGCAAGGTACCACGCTAATGAATCCCCACTCATTACCGGATCACCACTATTCAGGGAAAGCCATTGGGCAAGGGGCTGGTGCAGTGGAAAATGCCGGAATTGAGTCTACAGATTGGCTGTCTTCATGAGGAGATGTTATCTCTGCTGGTGCTGGAGGAGTCAGCAGTAGATGTCATCCTGGGATGCCCCTGGCTGGCTAAACACCAACCGAACATCAGGTGGATTTCGGGAAGCATCAATCAGTGGAGCGACTACTGTGTACAACACTGTCTGCAATCGCTCCCTGTGCGCCCCATGAAAATGGCCCTCCTAGGGCCTACCACAATTGAAAATCCGGTGTCCTCTACCCAGGCCAACCTCCAAGGGGAGTATAAAGATTACCAGGATGTCTTCAGCCAGATGGCTGCTACAAAAACTGCCGCCACACTGACCATGGGACTGTGCGACCTCCTGCCTGGTGCCAAGCTCCCCAAAGGAAGAGTCTACCCACTTTCAATCCCGGAGAATAAGGCCATGGAGGAGTACATCAGTGAGGCATTACAACAGGGCTTCATTCGACCATCCACCTCTCCGGCGGCTTCCACCTTCTTCTTCGTGGCCTGGAAGAAGGAGGGCTTCGACCCTGTATTGACTACCGCATCCTCAACTCCCAGACAGTAAAATCTGCTTACCCTCTACCTCTAGTACCTGCGGCCCTGGAGGAACTACGCAGAGCTCACATCTTCTCCAACCTAGACCTTCGTAGCGCATACAATCTCATCCACATCCGACGGGGAGACGAGTGGAAAATGGCCTTCATAACTCCATCGGGACACTATGAGCACCTGGTCATGCCATATGGGCTCTCTAACGCCCCCTCAGTCTTTCAGAGTTTTATGAATGAGATCTTCTGGGACATGCTCCACAGCTTTGTCGTTGTCTACATTGATGATATTCTCATCTAGTCCCCCAATCTTTCTGATCATGTAGATCACGTTAAACAGGTACCCCACCGACTCCGCCATTACCATCTGTACCTCAAGCTTGAGAAACGTGAGTTCCACCAATCCACTACCCAGTTCCTGGGCTACGTCATATCACCTGAGGGGATTCAGATGGATTGCGCCAAAGTGGAAGCCATTAAAAGCTGGCCACAATCCGGCACCGTGAAGGATCTGCAATGTTTTCTAGGGTTTGTAAACTTTTACTGTCAATTCATCTCAGGGTACAGTGACCTCACCGCTCCTCCCACCTCCCTCCTGCGTAAGAAACCCAAGAATCTCAGCTGGACATCAGGCACAATCGAAGCCTTCCGAAAGCTGAAAGCCACCTTCTGTACGGCCCCAACTCTCGTCCATGCTGACCCAACCCGGCTTTTCATTGTAGAAGTGGACGCTTCTGTACTAGGAGTGGGAGCAGTCTTGTCCCAACGGAGAGGTGAAACCCCAGTACTCCACCCATGTGCCTACTTCTCCAAGAAGTTATCCCCGGCAGAGCAGAACTATGATATCGGGAATTGTGAACTGTTAGCCATAAAATTGGCCTTAGAAGAGTGGCGGCACTGGCAGGAGGGAGCGAATCATCCATTTGAAGTCATCACGGATCATAAAAACCTGCAATATCTCAGGGAAGCTAAATGCCTGAACCCAAGACAAGCTCGGTGGGCACTGTTTTTTACCCGATTCAACTTCTGTGTCACCTTCAGTCCTGGAAATAAAAACACCAAGGCCGACGCTCTTTCTAGAATCCATTCCACAGACCCAATGCCAGAAGAACCGGAACCCATACTCCCTCCAGACCTGTTTGTGTGTCCCATCACCTGGTCGCTGGACGATGATATTCGTGCTGCCACTGAAGAGGAACCTGCTCCGCCGGGAGGTCCAGATGGTAAAGCATATGTGCCAACATCCCTACGCCTTTCCCTTCTGATATCGGTACATGCTTCTTTGGCATCTGGCCACCCAGGCAGGCAGCGAACCCACTCACTCCTCAAGGAACGGTATTGGTGGCCCAACATGGCCGAGGATGTGCCATGGTCTCCACCTCACGTCGTCTACCAGAGGGTAAACTGGTACCTCTCTCTATTCCACGCCGCCCCTGGTCCCATGTGGGTATTCACTTTGCCACGGATTTACCAGTTTCTAATGGCTTTACCACGATCCTCGTAACTGTAGACCGTTTCTCCAAGGCCTGTAAACTCATCCTGCTCAAAGGCCTACCTACAGCCCTGGAAACGGCGGAGGCCCTCTTTGGCAACGTCTTCAGACATTTTGGCATTCCGGAGGACATCGTGTCTGATAGATGGCCTCAAATCATTTCCAGAGTGTGGCGAGGATTCTTCAAGCTGCTGGGGGTGTCGGTGAGTCTATCCTCTGGGTATCACCCACAGACAAATGGCCAGACTAAACGTAAGATCCAGGAGATCGGGCGCTACCTCAGGGCGAACTGCCATGACCATCGTGCTGACTGGAGCCAATACCTCACCTGGGCCGAGTATGCGCAGAACTCTCTATGCCAAGAATCAACCAAACTGACGCCCTTTCAGTGCATTCTCAGAGACCAGCCACCTCTCTTTCCGTGGTCAGCAGAACCGTCCGAGGTACCCACCGTAGACCACCGGTTCTGAGAGAGTGAGAGGGTATGGGAATCAGCGCACGTCCATCTGCAGCGGGCAGTCCGACATCAGAAGGTTCAGGTGGATGTCAGCCGCCGTGATGCACCTCTCTATCATCCAGGTGACAAGGTCTGGCTCTCCACTCAAGACATCCACCTCCGGCTCCCCTGCAAGAAGCTCAGCCCTCACTACATAGATCCCTTCACCATCCTGAGGCAGATAAATGACGTGACATATGAACTTCAGCTTCCCCGTCAATACCACATTTCACCGACCTTTCACGTGTCTTTACTTAAACCGTTCACTGATTCTGTTCTTCCTCCTCCGTCCGTAGAACCTGAGGTACCTCCTCCACCTGAGATTGATAATGATGACACAACCTACCAGGTCCGGGAAGTTGCGAACTCCAGGCGACGTGGCAGCCATCTCCAATATCTGGTCGACTGGGAGGGGTATGGTCCTTAAGAGAGGTCTTGTGTGGATTGGGATGACATCCTCGACCCCTCGCTACTCGTGGAATTTCATCAGTGCCACCCAGGCCGTCCCGCTCACAGGGGCCGCGGTCATCCTTGTCGCCGTTCCCGAGTGTCTGGATACGCCCGTGGGGGAGGGGGTGCTGTCATGGTGACAATATCAGATACTGTAGAATTATATTGTAGCATTTTCAATTTTATTTGTATATTACTTTTAACAATGGACATTGTCTCAAAGCAACTTTACAGAAATATAAAAATCTAGAATGAAAATCACAAAGTTTAAAAATTTAATTAATATTTATCCCTAAATAAATTGTCTTCATGGGTTGTATTTAGTATTGTGATTAGATATTTTTGTGAGCTCACCCATCCTTAATGCTGCTCTGTGACATCTGCATTTGCTTTACACTCCTTTAAAGCTACATGTTAACACTGATGATGAAAGAAAAGTCTGCAAAATCAAAATCTATTCAAATCTATATTCGACCATTTAGTGCCTGTGAAATGCTTAATTTTCATAGGAATTATGGATTTATGTTTTTTTGTAGTAAATAAATTAATCTTGAATTATTAGATGATAAAGGGGGGCACGGTGGCTTAGTGGTTAGCACGTTTGACTCACACCTCCAGGGTTGGGGGTTTGATTCCCGCCTCCGCCGTGTGTGTGTGGATTTTGCATGTTCTCCCCGTGCCTCGGGGGTTTCCTCCGGGTACTCCGGTTTCCTCCCCCAGTCCAAAGACATGCATTGTAGGTTGATTGGCATCTCTAAATTGTCCGTAGTGTGTGATTGCGTGAGTGAATGAGAGTGTGTGTGTGCCCTGCGATGGGTTGGCACTCTGTCCAGGGTGTATCCTGCCTTGATGCCCAATGACGCCTGAGATAGGCACAGGCTCCCCGTGACCCAAGTGTAGATCGGATAAGCGGTAGACAATGAATGAATGTAATAGATGATAAAACCTACCAAATTGGGTGTAAAAGGACTCCAAAAATGACCTGTATTCTCATTTTGTCCAGAGAACAGTCCTCTCTCTGTACTTGCTAGAGATCTTGGTACTGAGTGAAGAACAACTACAATAGCAAGATGAAGCTCTTTCACAGCACTAACACTTTACTGCGCAAAAGGGGAAGTTCTGTGCATTGTCTAGGCCTCTTGTAAGCAAGAAACTTGAAAGTGGTAGAGCACCACTGTGGTCTGGTCGTCTTTTCTGAGGAAATATTTTTCTCTCTCATACTTACATGGTTATACTTGGTCTATAAACCTCTCACAACAGCCTTGTGCCTTTTAGGTCTCATCCTTCTTGTTTTCTATTTCCACCTATGATCATGCTCATCTATGTTGGATTATCCCTTTATTGCAAAATCATTTAAGTGCATTTTTTCTCATTGTGTCTTTGTCTTGCTACTGTTGATGCTAACGTGTGCCTCATCCTTGTCCTCATGTTTGTATGTTTTTAGTCATCACCTTGTTCATCACAGTGTTTTTGCTTAGTTATTTCTTTTAGTTCTTTTTGCACATTATAATAAATAGAATCTGCATTTACATCTGGCTTTGTTTATTAGTACTACACATCCATTTAATCCTGAGATTTCTATTTTTTTTTATGTTTCTATATTTTCAATGTAAACATTTTCTATGTTTATTTCAGATATATTAATCTGACCTGTAGGTAGGAATAATAATAATAATAATAATAATAATAACAATAATAATAATAATAATAATAATAATAATAATAATAATAATACAAATTACAATGTAACAAAATACTTTGTCATGGTCTCCAGCTCCGCTGCCTCACCTGGATCCAGCACTCCAGTTCCTGGACTTCACCTACGCTCTATCTCCCCCTCCCTCACCTTTCAACTCACGCTACTCTAGACCTGTTACTCTGTCAGATCGTGCTTTGTGCTAGAGAGCCAACACCTTTGAGCCACCTGAACCTACAAACCCAAACACAAACCTGAATCTTAATCTGAATCTGAAACCTGGACCTGACCTGTAAACCTGTGCATCTGACTGATCTCTGCCAGCCGTGAGAACCTGAAAGACCCTCAAACTGGTTATGGACTAAGGCGTCGATCCTGGGTTAAACCTGGAAGCTTGTTCTGAATCAAGTCTGGCTGTCTGCCTGCCTGTTTCTGCCTGCCTCTCTGTTTATACCCTTTACCATCAGTATACTCACCTGTCCGCCATCTTGGAAGCCTCCACACCAGTCTTACCTATCTGCCATCCTGAGAACCCACTCACCTGACCTCAGCTCCAGCAAGACTTCAATACTGTTTTCTGGATTCACTCACCAAGATACTGATGAGTGAGTACCATAGTTAGAAAGAGAATCTCCCACATTCTGAAAACCTCCACTAATCTGTCTCCTGTGTTTAGGCCACTGCTGTTACCACCTGCACAGGGTGAGACTCTGAAGAACCCTCACCCTGAAGACAGTACATTTAATAATTTGTTGTAAAATAAACCTTTTGTCTGCACTCCTGATGTTTCATTGAGGAGCTGCCCACACTGCCTTGCACCACACTGCTGTTGACAACAAAACCATCGGAGATGGCTAAATCACCAGTCAGACTGTTCCCATAATCCTTCAAACTGGACTTTTTCACGTTGAGGAGCTCTCCCTCTATGTCATTACATCCCCGTCCAATCCCATCACTATGGGGCTCCCCTGCTTACGGTTATATAACCCTCCCCTGTCCTGGAGGAATAAAGAACTGGTACGCTGGTCCCCCTACTGCATACAGCACTCTCTTAATACCCCTCTGATCCACTTGGAGACTATCACGCCGTCTCTGAACTGCCATTGCGTCTGTAAGCTTTCAGCAGGAAGGAATTAGTGCTAAGTCAATAATGAACTCAGAAACTACACTGACCTACTAGTTCGTCAAGAGCTCTTGGTTGCTGTTGCAGAAAGGACAATATTAACAGTTACATTATTTTCTGTCTAGTGTCACCTAAATGAGGAATTGGTTCCCTTTTGAGCCTGGTTCCTCTTAAGATTCCTTCCTCATGTAATCTCAGGGAGTTTTCACCATCACCTCAGGCTTGCTCATTAGAGATGTAATAGGGAGAAAATAGGGAGAAAATTGTAACTTAACTTTAAGATTTTTTTTCTATATTTCTAAACTTCTGTAAAGCTGCTTTGAGACAATGTGCATTATACAAATAAATTGAATTGAATTGAAAAAATCTCTCACACACTTGTCCACTGGGCTAACCCCATTTCAGTGCATCCAGCCTACCTGGTACACCCTGTCCTTGACTCCAGGCGGTGTAGAGTCCAACTGCAATACCTTGTGGATTGAGAGCGGGAAAAGGCCCTGTTGGAAAGTTCTTGAGTAAAAACCTCTGACATTCTTGTCCCATCTTTATACCAGGAATTCCACAGGTCACAGCTTTTTTACTGGTCTGTAACATCTTAACCAGCAATGCCTCATCCCGCCACGAGAGAGAGCCCTCGTCTGAGTATTGAACCGCTTCCGGTTTACTTCCGGACTCTCAGACATTTAAGCCATGCTTATGTGGCATTCTATGCAAAGTATTGTTATCTGTTTGTACTGAGCCATTGCTATTGCCATTGCCTGTACTTGTGCATGACCTCGTTTTGTTTTCTCGCTACTATGTTCTCGTTTTTGTTTGCCAGTGCTATTGCTTTCCTGGTTTTTGACTATTGGCATGTTTATTGTGTATTGCCTTTGGGTTACAATTTGGATTTACTGCTGTGTGTTAATTAAAGATCTGCATATGGATTTGAGAATCCCTCTGTGCTCCATCACAGGTGAAGAGAGATATGTGAAGAGAAATTCAGGCTTCGTCGTTAACAACAATGATGCTGCCAAGTGATAATACGACCAGTAATACCATGTCATAGCTGTTACTGTTAATGAATGTATTATTAAAATACAAACAAAAAAAACCTCACTGGTACATTTTGGGAGTTGAATAGAATTGTGGTCACGACTGACGTAATTTTCGACACAGCAAGTGACATTTTCATTAGGCTTTTTATCTAGTACAAGAGTTTTGTTGTTGTCCTCCAACCGAGTGATTAATTCAGAAGTCCAGCTGAAGCGGAGGTTGTCTCCATCAGCAGAACAGTAGACTTACCTGACCTCAGAGAACAAGCCAGAAAAAGTCAATTTTACTGAGGACGCACTGACTGTAGATTAGAAATAAACTCCTCAGTATGAAATACTACACCGTAAGATTTAAACACATAACAAAACCAAAAATGTAAGAACAAATCAGGAACACAGCAACATAAATCTTTATTTGTCACAACTATATTTAAGTTTAAGTTCTATCAACATTAAAAGCAAGGAATGTTTTGTTTGGTTAATATGTACAAGTCTGCATTGTTAATTAGATGAAGCCTCATTTGTACGAATAAAAATTTAAATATTAAAAGAAATCTTGAGAGAGTCTATAGTGTGGATGAATGTTTATATTTTATGTATTTATGAAATAACTTGTAGCAAGATGTGTGATGTGATTAGAGCTTATGTGGTCCTACCTTCAGTGTTCACCTGCCTGTACAACTGCCTTTCTAGAAGGGGCCCTAGAGGGGTTGCTGGAAGCTCTCTTTGAGCCCATGGAGTCAGCCTCTGAGAAGTTTCTGAACCTAAAGACGGCTATGCTCTTAGCCTCCCTTATAAGGGTAGGAGATCTGCAGGCATTAGTTGCCTCCATCTGCTTAGAATTTGCCCCTGGGATGTCCAAGGGTTTATTTCCTGGCCTTCCCCGGGATTTTTTTTCACACTAGTATAGGAATGTCATAGATTTATCAAATGGCTTGATGATGAAGTCATGTGATTAGACCTGATGTTGTCCTATCTTCAGCTTTGGGGCGCTGCTTTCTGTACTGTTTAGTATCATAGTTTTATTGTCATTAACAAACTGCCATCTTGACGAAACTGGTTTTCAGATATTTTAAAATAAAATAATTAATAGATATATTGCTAAAATAAAAGCGAAACCTACCTGAGGAACCTCCTGTAAACATCCACAGGATCCCAAAGAGGATGTGGATTTTCATTTCATCTACAACACAGTCATCCCGCTCTCTCTTTCTCTGTCTACTAGCTAGAGATCTTGTTCATGAGTAATAAAAAACTACAGTGACGAAATAAAGCTCATTTTATATCAATAAGATCACTGTCCTGAGAATTAGAGAAAGTACCATAGTATTTTTTGTGTTATAACCACTCCCTTCCTGTATATGAAGTGTCTGGGCAAAAAAGAAATCACTGGACAGAAGACATCAAGACCGCTGAAGAACTATATGTTATATTATATATTATAAATATTTTTTTCCAACAATAAACAGCTATAAGGAAATCAGGAAAATGTGCTTCTTTATTAGCATTAGATGTTAAAATGTGCATGGCCTTGCACAGATATTTGGCCAGTTGAGAGATAAAAAACAGGATGTGTTGGTTTCATCATGATCACATATGTTGGACCATAACCTAACTTGGGGTAGGTTAGTGTTACAACCGGCGGTGTCCGGCTGGATATAACAGACCCAACGCGAAGCTTCCGTGAAACAAAAAGGGGTTTATTAAACATAACACACGAGACATGCCATGAAACAAAAACCGCGACACCACTTCGGCCTACATACGAACGAGGACTAGCAAATAATGATGACACAGACAGGACTATAAATAGAGAACATAATCAGGGAAACATTGGGAACAGGTGATCAGGGGCAGGAACACACATTAGGCTAGGGCGGGGCTTAAACACACACATGGCCAAAACATAAACAAACATAACATGACAACCCCTACTGAGGGCCCCCTAGTGGTTCACCCTCAGCCCTGCTACCCGTAACATCTCCCCCCTCTCAAAGGCGCGGCTCCCGACGCGCCAAACCCTAGCCCCTCCCAAAAAGTCCGGTCCAGTGATGGGTCCTGGGGAGGAGCTAGGAACGTAGAGAGGCCGGTGGGGGGAGCGAGAAGCAGGGCGAGGCACTTGGGGGGGGAGCGAGAAGCAAAAGCAAGGCGAGTGGGGGGAAGCGAGGACCAAGGCGAGGCAAGTGGGGGGAACGAGGATCAAGGCAAGGCACGTGGGGGGAGTGAAAAGCAGGAGCGAGACAAGGGGGGGAGCAAAGGACCCGACGGCAAGGCCAAAGGGTCCGACGCGACGTCCACAGCCGAGCGGAGGCGCCGAGCGACGTCCACAGCCGAGCCGCAGAGCCGAGTGACGTCCACAGCCGAGCAGCAGGGCCAAGCGACGTCCACCGCCGAGCTGCAGCGCCGAGCGACGTCCACCGCCGAGCACTCGCACCGAGCGACGTCCACTGACGAACGACGGCTCCGGGGCGACGATGTCCGTCTCGCTGGGGTCTGGAACTCCCCAAGGGGCGGGAGGGTGGGAGCAAGGTGCTGCCGGAACTCTCCTCCGCTGGCAACAGGTGGGGCAGCGCCCCCACGGAAGCTACATCATGGGGCAACGCCCCCCACAGGAACATGGGCGGAGCGAGAGTTGGAGCAAACAAAACAGTAAAAAAAAATGTTCAAGGTCCGGGGCCCTGGCCGGAACTCTCCTCTGCTGGCGAACATTGGGGCAACGCCCCCCACGGAAGCTACATCGTGGGGCGACGCCCCCCACCGGAACCTAGGCAGAGCGAGAGCTGGAAACAAAAACTTGAAACTCCGGCCCTTGGCCGGAACTCTCCTCCGCAAGATAAAAACGGGGCTACATCGTGGGGCGACGCCCCCACGGGAACATGGACGGAGCGAGAAAAATCAAAAATCCTCCAAAATCTAAATTTTCTGCCGAATCCCTCCTCCTTTCCCTAACCACGGGCGGAGAGAGGGGCGGAATCAACAAAACCCCCCCCCGAAAAACACCACTCCGAACCGGAGCGCAAAACGAAAAACCAAGCAAAACAATAAAACCCGGAAACGAAAAAACTAACCTTCTCGCTGAAGCTTCGCGCTGGATCTGTTCGGTTTTGGCTAGTCCTTCTGTTACAACCGGCGGTGTCCGGCTGGATATAACAGACCCAACGCGAAGCTTCCGTGAAACAAAAAGGGGTTTATTAAACATAACACACGAGACATGCCATGAAACAAAAACCGCGACACCACTTCGGCCTACATACGAACGAGGACTAGCAAATAATGATGACACAGACAGGACTATAAATAGAGAACATAATCAGGGAAACATTGGGAACAGGTGATCAGGGGCAGGAACACACATTAGGCTAGGGCGGGGCTTAAACACACACATGGCCAAAACATAAACAAACATAACATGACAACCCCTACTGAGGGCCCCCTAGTGGTTCACCCTCAGCCCTGCTACCCGTAACAGTTAGTAAACCCTGATCTCTTGAGCAGGAGCCTTTCCCAGAGAAATCTGCACAAGATGGTGGACAGTCTATGTAATGTCACATGAGATCACAGGGCACAAAAACACACATACACAACCTACACAGTTTAGAAATTTTAAATCCAATTTATTTGATGTCTCTGTGGTCAAGGGTTGCCCTTCTTGATGGTTATTTTCCACCTCACACTGTTCCTCTTTAACTGTATGCTGCAGACCATAGAACAGTCTAGACCATGTGAATGTTTAGGTGTGTTACAGTAAAGCAAATAAATTAGTAAATAAACAGCTTTTATTTCAGAATTCACATATACAGTACATAGGATTTAGAAACTGGATTTACATTTCAATAATTAAAATAAAAATATTTGATATCATTAAATTGTTGCCATGATTTTAATAGATGCATCAAAGCATTACATTGTGGTTAGTATATTAGAAGTAAAACAAAAAACAAAATTAGCATTCAGTTTCTCAATGAATCTGCAGGAATCATGAGAATGTTTTAGTTTTTGAATGTCTAGATGTGGATTGTGGAAGTGAATTTATGTTCTCTGTTAAGTATCTTTTATATTTACAATTACATTTTTCTCAGGTTTCAGTCTGGATGAGATGGAAAGTGATGGCTGTTCGTATAGAGGAGATCAGCCACAGTCTGCCTCTTCTAATCCATGTCCATGTTTACAGAGCTTCCTGGTCCTGAATTTTTGGATGGAAAAAAAAAGGACTAGTGATCAGGTTTAGACATTAAAGTTTGTAGTGTGGGATAATTTTTTAGCCCTATATGAATTTGTGTCATTGCAAAAAGATGACATGACATCATAAGTAATTTAGAACATCATTTTTGTTATTGGTTTAATGGAGTAAGGTTTTAACAGGACAAGAAAGACACATTGTTTAGCGTCTGTTAAGCATGAATAGTCTTTGTGTAGTTAATGAATTAACAGTTTCATCTTTGCTATTGCAAGTCTTATCAGAAACAGATGGAGTTTGCACAGCAGCATCCATTGTAATTCTTCTAAAGTTGACATTAGAGTCAAGGACTGGTAGACTGCTCAGAGCAGTGTTAGATCAATGGGACACCTGCAGCTGAAGTCTGGGAGAATCTGTGCATTGTTGTAGTACAGTGATAAAGGTTTGGAGAAAATCAAGTTCACCCCAGGTCAAAGCTAAAACATATCATTCAAAATGCATAAATTAGCTATAAGCTTAGAATAATTAACATGAAAAAAACTGTGACTCATGGGTAACTCTGACATTCCCATGATGTCTTCTCAACATGAAATGAGAATGTTTAACACTGCAAAATGTTGATAAAAACATAATGATAGGGATAAGACACCCATTTTTAAATGTGTTTTATATTAAAGCTGAACAGGAATTGTAAAATGTAAAAGTAGAATAACATGATGTCTGTGACGATGGCCCAAACTTTCCACAAAAGAAAAATAGGTGAAGTTTTTCAACTTGAGGGTTATGCTGTTATGTCATCATGTGTGATAAGAAACATGGCTAAAGACACTGAGCTTTGAAACTGAGGTTTGTGGGATTGATGAGATCCAGTTCTATGTGAGCAACTTGTAATTTGTACTCAACGCTGACCAAAATAAAGCTCATCTCTGCAATCATCCAGTCTGAAGTATCTGGCTTTTTCTTATTTAAGTCATTATTCATTAGACTAAGCTAGTAAGGTCATGTGGTGATTGGAGTCAGAATAGCTTCAGGAGAGCCTCACTGATAATGCCTGCATCTCAGGCATCATCGGGCATCAAGGCAGGATATAACTTGGATGGAGTGCCAACCCAGGGCACACGCACACACACACACACTCACACACTACGAGCAATTTAGAGACTCCAATCAGCCTAGAAGCATGTCTTTGGACCCATAAAGCACAGGAATATGCAAACTCCACACACAGTGAGCGGGAGCGAGACTCGAACACAGGACGCTGGAGGTTATTTTTTACTACAGTCATTGCTTATGCTCTTCTGTCTTTCTATGTTAGCAGGTTAGTACTTTATATTTTAATATTGGACTTTGGTAATATGTTAATATTCCAGCTAGCAAGCGTTAAAATCTTACTTTCTGGTGTTCTCTGTTTCCTGTAGGTTCTGGGGTAGATGTACAATGTTCCTACCAACACAGACAGCAGGATGATGACCTCGAAGAGCCACACAAACACAATCATGGAATCTGAGAGAGAGAGAGAGAGAGAGAGAGAGAGAGAGAGAGAGAGAGAGAGAGAGAGAGAGAGACTTGACTTTTGATGGTCGTTTATTTAAACCAATTATTAGTTCACTTTAGCAGCTTTTTACACATTCACATGGGAAAGTGAATAAATAACTAGATAAATAAGTAAACAAACAAACAAATAAATAAATAAATAAAATAGATAGATAGTTCATAAAGATAAATAATTAAATAAATACATAAATGGCACACCAAATACTAGTTAAAAATAAACACTTAAACACAGGAAGTTCATTTGAACTCTGGTGCAAATAACAGTTGATCATTTAAAACAGTGCACACAGCTCCCCCATAACACCACATCAGCTGGAACAGTTCGAGGTCATTCACACTTTTATAAAAGTGGAAATTCACAAAGATCCTTGTTTTTACCAGTCTCTGAAAAATGACAGTTACATCATGTTGTGTGTTCTGTGTTACTTTGTTTTTTCTGCTGCTGTAGATGGCCATCTTTGCCTGGCCCAGAATAAAATTGATCAGCTGACACTTGAACCTTTCTTTTCTGGTGTATTTAAAACCAAGGATAAAAACCTGTGGGGTAAAAACCGCGTTAAAGCACTCAAAAACACTTGCTAAAACTCTAAAAAGTGGACGAAGCCTAAAACAGTTCATAAAAGCATGAAAGACTGTTTCTCTTTGCAAACAAAAAGGACACTCATGTGTGACATCTGGGTTTAAAATGCAGATAAAAGCATTTACAGAGACAATGTCATGCAGTATTCTCCACTGCAGGTCACCTGTTCTTTTAGTTAACGGTGGTTTGTACAATGTTCGCCACTCTGGGGAGGAGCTAGGAACGTAGAGAGGCCGGTGGGGGGAGCGAGAAGCAGGGCGAGGCACTTGGGGGGGGAGCGAGAAGCAAAAGCAAGGCGAGTGGGGGGAAGCGAGGACCAAGGCGAGGCAAGTGGGGGGAACGAGGATCAAGGCAAGGCACGTGGGGGGAGTGAAAAGCAGGAGCGAGACAAGTGGGGGGAGCAAAGGACCCGACGGCAAGGCCAAATGGTCCGACGCGACGTCCACAGCCGAGCGGAGGCGCCGAGCGACGTCCACAGCCGAGCCGCAGAGCCGAGTGACGTCCACAGCCGAGCAGCAGGGCCAAGCGACGTCCACCGCCGAGCTGCAGCGCCGAGCGACGTCCACCGCCGAGCACTCGCACCGAGCGACGTCCACTGACGAACGACGGCTCCGGGGCGACGATGTCCGTCTCGCTGGGGTCTGGAACTCCCCAAGGGGCGGGAGGGTGGGAGCAAGGTGCTGCCGGAACTCTCCTCCGCTGGCAACAGGTGGGGCAGCGCCCCCACGGAAGCTACATCATGGGGCAACGCCCCCCACAGGAACATGGGCGGAGCGAGAGTTGGAGCAAACAAAACAGTAAAAAAAAATGTTCAAGGTCCGGGGCCCTGGCCGGAACTCTCCTCTGCTGGCGAACATTGGGGCAACGCCCCCCACGGAAGCTACATCGTGGGGCGACGCCCCCCACCGGAACCTAGGCAGAGCGAGAGCCGGAAACAAAAACTTGAAACTCCGGCCCTTGGCCGGAACTCTCCTCCGCAAGATAAAAACGGGGCTACATCGTGGGGCGACGCCCCCACGGGAACATGGACGGAGCGAGAAAAATCAAAAATCCTCCAAAATCTAAATTTTCTGCCGAATCCCTCCTCCTTTCCCTAACCACGGGCGGAGAGAGGGGCGGAATCAACAAAACCCCCCCCCGAAAAACACCACTCCGAACCGGAGCGCAAAACGAAAAACCAAGCAAAACAATAAAACCCGGAAACGAAAAAACTAACCTTCTCGCTGAAGCTTCGCGCTGGATCTGTTCGGTTTTGGCTAGTCCTTCTGTTACAACCGGCGGTGTCCGGCTGGATATAACAGACCCAACGCGAAGCTTCCGTGAAACAAAAAGGGGTTTATTAAACATAACACACGAGACATGCCATGAAACAAAAACCGCGACACCACTTCGGCCTACATACGAACGAGGACTAGCAAATAATGATGACACAGACAGGACTATAAATAGAGAACATAATCAGGGAAACATTGGGAACAGGTGATCAGGGGCAGGAACACACATTAGGCTAGGGCGGGGCTTAAACACACACATGGCCAAAACATAAACAAACATAACATGACAACCCCTACTGAGGGCCCCCTAGTGGTTCACCCTCAGCCCTGCTACCCGTAACAGTTAGTAAACCCTGATCTCTTGAGCAGGAGCCTTTCCCAGAGAAATCTGCACAAGATGGTGGACAGTCTATGTAATGTCACATGAGATCACAGGGCACAAAAACACACATACTCAACCTACACAGTTTAGAAATTTTAAATCCAATTTATTTGATGTCTCTGTGGTCAAGGGTTGCCCTTCTTGATGGTTATTTTACACCTCACACTGTTCCTCTTTAACTGTATGCTGCAGACCATAGAACAGTCTAGACCATGTGAATGTTTAGGTGTGTTACAGTAAAGCAAATAAATTAGTAAATAAACAGCTTTTATTTCAGAATTCACATATACAGTACATAGGATTTAGAAACTGGATTTACATTTCAATAATTAAAATAAAAATATTTGATATCATTAAATTGTTGCCATGATTTTAATAGATGCATCAAAGCATTACATTGTGGTTAGTATATTAGAAGTAAAACAAAAAACAAAATTAGCATTCAGTTTCTCAATGAATCTGCAGGAATCATGAGAATGTTTTAGTTTTTGAATGTCTAGATGTGGATTGTGGAAGTGAATTTATGTTCTCTGTTAAGTATCTTTTATATTTACAATTACATTTTTCTCAGGTTTCAGTCTGGATGAGATGGAAAGTGATGGCTGTTCGTATAGAGGAGATCAGCCACAGTCTGCCTCTTCTAATCCATGTCCATGTTTACAGAGCTTCCTGGTCCTGAATTTTTGGATGGAAAAAAAAAGGACTAGTGATCAGGTTTAGACATTAAAGTTTGTAGTGTGGGATAATTTTTTAGCCCTATATGAATTTGTGTCATTGCAAAAAGATGACATGACATCATAAGTAATTTAGAACATCATTTTTGTTATTGGTTTAATGGAGTAAGGTTTTAACAGGACAAGAAAGACACATTGTTTAGCGTCTGTTAAGCATGAATAGTCTTTGTGTAGTTAATGAATTAACAGTTTCATCTTTGCTATTGCAAGTCTTATCAGAAACAGATGGAGTTTGCACAGCAGCATCCATTGTAATTCTTCTAAAGTTGACATTAGAGTCAAGGACTGGTAGACTGCTCAGAGCAGTGTTAGATCAATGGGACACCTGCAGCTGAAGTCTGGGAGAATCTGTGCATTGTTGTAGTACAGTGATAAAGGTTTGGAGAAAATCAAGTTCACCCCAGGTCAAAGCTAAAACATTCAAAATGCATAAATTAGCTATAAGCTTGAAAAAAACTGTGACTCATGGGTAACTGTGACATTCCCATGATGTCTTCTCAACATGAAATGAGAATGTTTAACACTGCAAAATGTTAATAAAAACATAATGATAGGGATAAGACACCCATTTTTAAATGTGTTTTATATTAAAGCTGAACAGGAATTGTAAAATGTAAAAGTAGAATAACATGATGTCTGTGATGATGGCCCAAACTTTCCACAAAAGAAAAATAGGTGAAGTTTTTCAACTTGAGGAGTTATGCTGTTATGTCATCATGTGTGATAAGAAACATGGCTAAAGACACTGAGCTTTGAAACTGAGGTTTGTGGGATTGATGAGATCCAGTTCTATGTGAGCAACTTGTAATTTGTACTAAACGCTGACCAAAATAAAGCTCATCTCTGCAATCATCCAGTCTGAAGTATCTGGCTTTTTCTTATTTAAGTCATTATTCATTAGACTAAGCTAGTAAGGTCATGTGGTGATTGGAGTCAGAATAGCTTCAGGAGAGCCTCACTGAATTGCATTGTTCCATTGTCTGTACCGCTTATGCGATCTATCATCGGGTCACGGGGAGCCTGTGCCTGCATCTCAGGCATCATCGGGCATCAAGGCAGGATATACCCTGGATGGAGTGCCAACACAGGGCACACACACACACACACACACACTCACGCAATCACACACTACGGGCAATTTAGAGACTCCAATCAGCCTAGAAGCATGTCTTTGGACCCATCAAGCACAGGAATATGCAAACTCCACACACATAGTGAGCGGGAGCAAGAGGAGGTTATTTTTTACTACAGTCATTGCTTGTGCTCTTCTGTCTTTCTATGTTAGCAGGTTAGTACTTTATATTTTAATATTGGACTTTGGTAATATGTTAATATTCCAGCTAGCAAGCGTTAAAATCTTACTTTCTGGTGTTCTCTGTTTCCTGTAGATTCTGGGGTAGATGTACAATGTTCCTACCAACACAGACAGCAGGATGATGACCTCAAAGAGCCACACAAACACAAACACAATCATGGAATCTGAGAGAGAGAGAGAGAGAGAGAGAGAGAGAGAGAGAGAGAGAGAGAGAGAGAGAGAGAGAGAGAGAGAGAGACTTGACTTTTGATGGTCGTTTATTTAAACCAATTATTAGTTCACTTTAGCAGCTTTTTACACAGTCACATGGGAAAGTGAATAAATAAATAGATAAATAAGTAAACAAACAAACAAATAAATAAATAAAATAGATAGTCCATAAAGATAAATAATTAAATAAATACATAAATAGCACACCAAATACTAGAACACTTAAACGCTTAAAAAACACAGGAAGTTCATTTGAACTCTGGTGGAAATAACAGTTGATCATTTAAAACAGTGCACACAGCTCCCCCATAACACCACATCAGCTGGAACAGTTCAAGGTCATTCATACTTTTATAAAAGTGGAAATCCACAAAGATCCTTGTTTTTACCAGTCTCTGAAAAATGACAGTTACATCATGTTGTGTGTTCTGTGTTACTTTGTTTTTTCTGCTGCTGTAGATGGCCATCTTTGTCTGGCCCAGAATAAAGTTGATCAGCTGACACTTGAACCTTTCTTTTCTGGTGTATTTAAAACCAAGGATAAAAACCTGTGGGGTAAAAACCACTTGCTAAAAGTCTAAAAACTGGATGAAGCCTAAAACAGTTCATAAAAGCATGAAAGACTGTTTCTCTTTGCAAACAAAAAGGACACTCATGTGTGACCTCTGGGTTTAAAATGCAGATAAAAGCATTTACAGAGACAATGTCATGCAGTATTCTCCACTGCAGGTCACCTGTTCTTTTAGTTAACGGTGGTTTGTACAATGTTCGCCACTCTGGCTTTTCATCATCATTCAGCCCAAGGACACTGTGCCAGGGCGTGTCTACCCTCCCATTTAACCATCTCTTGTTATACACCTTGACACACAGAGTTTGTAGAGACTCTTACCAGAGGCTGTGTTAAGACCTATAGCAGTTCTTTCCCCATCTCCCAGACGGAGACCCGAGACCTCTGACAGATTGGGTACAATAACAAGAACTAGACTGGGCTCACCCTCCACAGGCCTGACCACCCCGGCGCAGTAGTCCCTGAGCTGTAGGCGCTCCTCTGATGTGATTGCAGACCTCCCCTCCACCCCTGTAAAAGCTGTGCAACCACACGTACAGACTTTACCCCTATCCGTGCTGCTACATCGTTTGAGCGAGCAAAGTCTGGTCCTGACAGTTCCACCAACTGCCACAGTGTGACAGTCCTTGTGGAGATCAATGCTCTTGTTAAGACTGGAGAAATCCTACTCGTGAGATCCAGCTGGACACCATGGATGAGAGGTTCATTAAAAAGCCAGCAAAGTGATGAACAGTCCTCCCTCTGCAGTCTGAAATGGTTAAAAACTCTAAAGATTCCTTGATAAAAAGCAGGTAATCCAGCTAGGTTTAGTTGTTTAGTATCCATTAAAGACAGTGATCTGTCCAGGCCCCATCCTCCCACTGTGTGTAGTATTCCATTAGCAGCTGCTCTCCATGAGAGGTTTTCTGGGCCAGTGAGGAGCTTCTGCACAAAACACAGATGAATTGCTACAGTCCTGCTGGATAATTGGATGAGTCCTTGTCTGCTCTCTTCCTTGGGTAGGAATAGGATGCTTTGTGGTAACCAGTGCAGCTTGTCCCAGAAAAAGTCCACAATCATGGCCTGCAGATCTGCTAGAAGTTTTGGAGGGGTCCCCGACTAAAATGGCTTCACTTTGTTCCAGTTTACTTTTACAGACGATATCACATTAAACTTTCTTATGATGTCAGTTAAAATATCAACGTCTCTCTGTTCATTCACCATCACAACAACATCATCTGCATAGGCTGATACACAGTATGGGGTATTGCAACTTGGTATTGACAGACCAGTAATCTTGCTTCATATCTGGCAGAGTAGTGGTTCTATGGCCAGGGCATATAGCATGCCAGACAGAGAGCAACCTTGCCTAATACCCTTATACACTTTAAAAGGTACACATAAACCACCGTTAACTTTTAGTACGCTCTCAATGTCACTGTACAGCACCTGGATCATGGCCCTGAACCTGGAGTTGAACCCAAAAAACTCTAACGCCCTCCACAAATACTGGTGTTCAATCCGGTTGAAGGCCTTTTCCTGGTCCATAAAAATAAGTCCAGTCTTCAAACCCAACAGCCTAGAGACGTCCAAAATGTCACAAATTAAGTGCACATTGTCATGGATTGACCTGCCAGGCACACAGTACTTCTGGTCAAAGTGAATGACTTGCTCAATTACCTTCCCCAGTCTTGTCGCTAATGCTTTTGAGAGCACCTTACAGTCTGTGCAGAGTAAGGAGACAAGGAGCCAGTTCCTGAGGTGAGTCCGATCACCTTTTTTGGGGGTAGGGTCAGGACTGCTCTGCGGATACTCAGAGGCAGTCTGCATTCACTTATGCTCGACCTCAGCACATCCAGCTAGTCCTGCCCCATCAATGACCAGAAAGCCTCGAAAAACTCAACCGAAAGCCCATCAATGCCAGGTGACCGGCCATTCTGCATGTATCTGAATCTCCATTATCCTTGAAGTCAACATCAAGATTGCTCTCCAGTTCCTCCAACTGGCTTATCTGAACGGGGGGCTCGGACGTCGGTTCACTTATCTCTTTATCACTTTTCGAAGGATCAGATGTTCCTGCTTTGTTTCCCATGGGTTTCGTCACAGTAGCACCAGGGTTGCCTCCGCTGAGCCCGGTCTCAACCGCAGGAGGAATGGTCACGACGGGATCCTGCATGGAGGAGGCAGCAGCTACGGGCTTAGCTGCAGGAGGGTCAGCTAGAACAAACTCGGTCGCTGGAGAAACCGATACAGAGGGCCCATCTTCCTTGGTATCACCACTGCAACTTTTTGGCCTAGTCTGCTCAGCCTGCCTGTCTGTCGCCCTGTCTGTTTTACCCTTCTCTGGACATGCAGGAACCAAATGTCCTGTTTCACCACAGTTAAAGCATTTCATACCAGAATCAGTAGTCACAAAAACCGTGTGTAATCAAAGCCATCCACACCAAATTTCATAGCCAGGTCTAGCTCTTCCACACCATTATTCAACACCATGTACACCAGTCTCCTAAAAGAAACTATCTTAGAGTTTCTTAACTCAGGTGCTTTACTGCCCATGTGTATCTTTCTTATAGGGGTAACCAGTTTGCCATAGCAGGAGAGCTCTTTAGCAATGGTGTCATTTTTCAAAAATGGAGGAACGTTTGACAAAATAATTTCCTTTGATAGAGTACTGAGAGAAAGCAGAGTTACAAGAGAGTCATTAATAACCACTTTCTGCTGTACAATTTGATTGACTTCGTTCACTGAGTTCAGAAAAAGCATGATTGCACTGTTCATTCGGGAAGCCGCTAAAATTTTGCTGTACCCAACTGACTTGCCGGCCGCTAACACACACTCCTAACACACACTAATACACACTCCTAACACACACTCCTAACACACACTCCTAACACACACTCCTCCACGCCAAAGTTGCACATAATCCTCACACCATGCTGCCGTATGAGAGACTCGTACACGCTATCGTCCAG
The DNA here is from genome assembly GCA_033459395.1 of Hemibagrus guttatus. NCBI lineage: Eukaryota > Metazoa > Chordata > Actinopteri > Siluriformes > Bagridae > Hemibagrus > Hemibagrus guttatus. The sequence continues at coordinate 20,466,700 of JAUCMX010000016.1, read as the reverse complement.
CTTCGCCATGCTTCCGGTGCAAAGTGTGCCGAAATACCGGCTCACTCCTTAACGAGAAACACACACTACACATGCGTGCAAACACACACACACACTAACACACACAAAAACAACAACCAACAAACCACTCAAATCACACAAACAAACAAAAAGAATAAATGAAACTATTTGCCCACAAAGACAATAAAGTTTCATGAAATCGCTCGAGACGCTCCACTCGCTCATTCACACCCGCACATGCGCAGAGAGAGAGAGAGAGAGAGAGAGAGAGAGAAAGAGAGATTGATTTCTCATGTTTTTGCTATGTTTGGTCAGAGAGTAATCATTAGTCTCATGGAGGGAATAAGCACAAGCATGAAGATGCCAGAAAACTACAGAAACTGAAAGACTGTATACAACTGGTCATATTAAGCAGATCATGTAGTAAAATCAGTACTGATAGCCTGGGCTAATTTAAAAAATCTGGATAATGGCATGTTATATGTATATAGAACCATATCCTTTCTATAAGTACACACAGTCCACATTATAGGAACAACTGGAAATATGTGAAAAACATCACTTAATATTTACTTAATGATCTTTGTGACTTTAACCATGGCATGAATGTTGGGCTGGTTTGAGTATTTCAAGTCCTGGGATTTTCACACACAACTGTCTCTAGAGTTTACACAAAATGGTGTGAAAAACAAAACGAAAAAGGATCCTGTGAGTGGTGACTGAAATATCTTGTTTTTACAGCTGTGATGTGCGAAATTTCCATAAAATCTTTAGTTTATCAAATTCCAAAATCAGCTCATCTGATAGCAACAACAATGTCACAGTAAAAGTCACAGAGATCAAACACGTGATTGGCTAATTAGATAACTGCATAAATGTGTATAGGTGTTTTTCATAAAGTGAAGGTGCAGGTAAGTAAGAAACTGCTGGACAATAGTATTAGTGGTATTTATTATTAAAAATTAATGCAGTGTTAGACTAATTTATTATTTAAAAAAACAGGCTCACCGGCACATGAGATGAGTTCAAAGGAATTGTGGTCACTACTGACATGATTTTCAACATGGCAGGTGACTTCTCCATGCTTTTTATCCAGTACGAGAGTTTTGTTGTCGTCCTCCAACCGAGTAATTGAATCAGAAGTCCACCTGAAGCGGAGGTTGTCTCCATCAGCAGAACAGTACACTTTCCTGACCTCAGAGAAGAAGCAGCTGTAGGACAAATTCACTGAGGAAACCCTGGCTGTAGATTAAAAATAAACACCTCAGGATAAATTACTACAGAAACTGTGAGAGTTAAGCACATAATCAAACCAAAATACAAGAACAAATTAGAAACACAGCAACATAAACTCAAATATAGATGTGACAAAGTAGTTTTATTTCTAACTAAATTTATTTCTAAAAAAATTAAAAGCCTAGATTTTTTTGTTGCTTTGTTAAGGATGTTCATTTCTGTATTTTAAATTAGATGAAGCCTCAATTGCATGAATAAATAAATATGAAAATAGTAAAAGAAATCTACAGAGAAACATTACGGTGGATGAATGTTTAGATTTTATACATCAGTGTAATAACGTGTACTGTGCTGTGTGATGTGATTAGAGGTTGTGTGGTCCTACCTTCAATGGTCATCTGGAGAGTATAACTGCCTTTACTTCTCCCGTCTACATTAAAGATGTTTAAAGTGTATGTTCCAGAGTCACTCCTCTCTGCACTGGTTAGAATCATAGTTTTATTATCATTAACAAACTGCCATCTTGGGAGATGTGGTGTTGGTGGTGGACTTTGGTTTTTTGTATTTATTAAAATTAAACTATTGAGCTTTAGTTCAAACCCATCCTTCCAGGGCATTTGCAGGTCCAGTTGTTGTCCCACAGCTACATAACACTGATTCATCTGAGTAAATCTACAGACAACATGATCCTGAAACAGCGAACCTGCAGAAGAAGAAAACATCATCAGCATTCTATTAATATTATTGCACACTGAAACACACCTCTGATCTGTGTAAACATCACAAATGTGTGTTTATCTTCTGCATTGATTCACCTATTTGCTGAATTTATTCAATAAAATAGATACTGAATGTTGCAGAATCATATTAGTAGTAGAATATTATCTTTAAATATTGTGAGTAGATATTTCTGTCAGATTGCTTTAGACTACATTAAAGCTACATGTTAACACTGATGATGGAAAAGAAAAGCCTGCACAGGGTTAAGCATTAGGATCAATTCTGTATTACAACATGTCATTTTTAAAATACATATTAGACCATTTACTGCATGTGGAACTCTTGATTTTCTAAGGATTTTTTGTCACTCAAATATCTTTAGATTCATGAAGGCATTCCGAGAAGAAAAATTTCATTATTTCATGAAATTTGAAATTTCATTTCAAAGTGTTCATTAAAAGATGACTGATGTGATGGGTGTTAGTGGGGTTAGTCACAAGTGTCTGAAGGAGTGTCAGTGTGTGTCTAATGTCAGTGTGAGAGGGAAGGATTAGGCACTAGTGTCGTTGGGAGTGGGTGGGGTTAGTTACTAGTGTATGTTGGAATGGGTGGGGTTAGTTCCAACTGTCTGTAGGAGTGAGTAAGGTTAGTCAAAAATGCCTGTGATAGAGGGTTCGGTTAATCACTAGTGTCTGAGGGAGTGGGTGGTGTTATTCACAAGCATCTGTGGAAGACGTTAGTCCCAGCTGTCTGTAGGAATGAGTAAGGTTAGTCACAAATGCCAGTAAGAGAGATTGAGTTTAATCACTAGTGTCTGAGGGAGTGGGTGGTGTTAGTCACAAGTGTCTGTGGGAGACGTTAGTCACAAATGTCTGTAGAAGTGAGTGAGGTTAGTCACAAATACCAGTGAGAGAGGGTTGGGTTGATCACTATTATCTGTGGGAGTGGGTGGGGTTAGTCCAAACTGTCTGTAGGAGTGAGTAAGGTTAGTCATAAATACCAGTAAGAGAGGGTGGGGTTAATCACTAGTGTCTGTGGGAGTGGGTGATGTTAGTCACTAGGGTCTGTGGGAGTGGGTGGGGTTAATCATGAATGTCTGTGGGAGTGGAAGGGGTTAGTGACATGTTTCTCTGGGAGTGTGTGGGGTTAGTCACTAGTGTCATTGGGAGTGGGTGGTGTTAGTCCCAACTGTCTGTAGGAGTGATTAAGGTTAGTGACAAATGCCAGTGAGAGAGGGTGGGGTTAATCACTAGTGTCTGTCGGAGTGTGTGGGATTAGTCACAAACATCTGTGGGAGTGGGTGCGGTTGCTCATAAATGTCTGAGGGAGTGGGTGAGGTTAGCTACTAGTGTCTGTGGGAGTTGGGGAAGTTAGTTGCAAGTGTGTTTGGGAGTGGATAGAGTTATTCAAGAGTGTCTGTGGGAGTAGGTGGGGTTGTTCAGAAGTGTCTGTGGCAGTGGGTGGGGTTAGTCACTAGTGCCTGTGGGAGTAAGTAGGGTTAGTCAAGAGTGTCTGTATAAGTGTAAAGAGAATTACTCACTAGTCACTATGGGAGTGAATGGGATCAGTTAAACCTTATAGTGAAGCAACAAGGATGAATCTAAATTTGTGAAGGAGTAGGTGGGAATAATTAGGACTGTATATGGGGACAGGCAGGATTAGTCAAGGCTGTCCTCAGGATATGTTAGCATAGGACACAATTTTTTCTGGTGTGGGTGTAAGTGGGGTAAAAGCAGTATGTTTTTGCCAGACATATGGCTGTTTTGCCTCTGTATTCACAAATGGCTACATTGGAATTTTGTTCATCAAATCATTCTTTATAAAAGACAGACTCACCAGGACATTGGTGGAGATCAACGGAATTGTTGTCTCGGCTGATGTGATTTTCGACGTGGCAGGTGACTTTTCCTTGATGGTCTTGTTCCAGTATGACAGTGCTGGTCCCGTTCTCCAGTTGAGGGAGTGCGTTAAAATCAGAAGTCCAGCTGAAGTGGAGGTTGTCTCCATCAGCAGAACAGTTCACTTTTACGACTCCATGTGTTAAGCAGCTGTACGAGACATTCACTGAGGACACCTGAGCTGCAGATTAGAGATAAACACCTCAGAATAAATTGATAAAGACATTATAAAAAAAAAAGCCAGATTCTAACATCAGAAACACTAGATTAAAAAAAAAATTTAGTATGTACATTTCTGCATTTTTAATTAGGTGGAGCCTAATTTGCATAATTAGAGCTTATAGTGTAGATGAATAAAAAAATTTTAATAAAATGAAAACTCATTTTTTTACATGAATATTACGATATAGAGACTATAGTGTGGATGAATGTTTATAGTTTATACATTTATGAAATAATTTGTACTGTGCTGTGTGATGTGATTAGAGGTTGTGTGGTCCTACCTTCAATGGTCACCTGGAGAGTATAACTGCCTTTACTTCTCCCGTCTACATTAAAGATGTTTAAAATGTATGTTCCAGAGTCGCTCCTCTCTGCACTGGTTAGTATCATAGTTTTATTATCATTAACAAACTGCCATCTTGGGAGACGTGGTGTTGGTGGGGAACGTTGGGGGTTTTTATATTTTAAAATAAAACTAGTGGTATTTTTTAAACTAGTAATCTTTAGGTCAAACCAATCCTTCCAGGGTATTTGCAGGTGCAGAGACTGTCCCACAGCTACGTAACACTGATTCATCTCTTTAAAACTACAGACCACATGATCCTTAATCAGCAAACCTGCAGATGAAGAAAAAAAAAATCATCAGCATCCTGTTAATATTGTTGCACACTGAAATACACCTCTCATCTGTGTAAATTTCAAAATTGTATGTTAATCTAATCCATTTGATTTAAATATTTGTTGGATTTTATTTGGGTTTAAAATCAAAGGCAAACTATATAACAGCACAGATGATATCAGATATCAGATAATAAATAATATTTCAGCAAACTGTTGTGTAAATCTCTGAAGAAGCATTTTTTCCCCAAAACATTATTCAAAGACTTTAACCCTAACCCTGACCCTAAATGATGCACTATTTGCATAAACATACATAAAATAATCCAGAAAAAAAGGGAAAAAAACATATCAGATGCTGTAGAATCACATATATAGCATATTTAATTTTCAATTTTATTTATATAGCGCTTTTAACAATAGACATCGTCTCAAAGCAACTTTACAGAAATATGAAAATACAGAATAAAAATGAAAAAGTTTAAAATTAAATTAATATTTATCCCTAAATTAACTCTCTTTATGTATTTGTTTTAATAATTGGGATTAGATTTTTTTGTCAGCTCACCCATCCCTTAGCTGCACTGTGAAATCTGCATTTGCTTTACACTCCTTTAAAGCTGTGTTAACACAGATGACGGAAAAGAAAGGTCTGTAAAGTTAAAATCTATTCAAATCTATATTTGAGCATTTAGTGCCTGTGAAAATGCTTAATTTTTTTAGGAATTATGGATTTATATTTTGTTTTGTTGTTTATTTTGCTAAAAGATCATTTGATTGATGAAGTAATTTTCAGAAAAAAAACATTCTTAACTTTTGTAGTGCAGAAAGTGTTCACTAAAAGACCATAAAGCAGAAACTGTACAACTGCACATATAGTAAATAAATGAATCATGCATTATTAGAGGATAAAACCTACCCATGGCAACTTGGGTGTAAATCAACAGGACTCCAAAAATGACCTGTATCTTCATTTCGTCCAGAGAACAGTCCTCTCTCTGCACTTGCTAGAGATCTTGGTACTGAGTGAAGAACAACTACAATAGCAAGATGAAGCTCTGAACCACTAATAACACTTTACTGAGAAAAAGAGGAAGTTCCGTGCATCGTCTACGCCTCTTAACTTGCAAGCAAGCAACTGTGTGGTAGAGCACCACTGTGGTTTGGTCGTCTTGTCTGAGAAAATATTTTTATCTCTCATACTTACATGGTCATACATGGTCTATAAACCTTTCACAACAGCCTCTTTCTCAGAAGCACAGCAACTGCTCTCCACCAGCCACACAAGCTGTAATTCTTCATTACTATTTTATTATTAAATTATTACAATAATATGATTTCCATTAATTATTACGATATAGCACAATTTTGAAGTCTATATTTACATGTTTAAAAAAACTAACAAACAAAAAAAACCACATTGACTTGACTGACTGAACAGCCAGTTTCCTGCAGAAAAAAAAGTTTCTGCCCAAGAGTTAACAGTGATGTAAAACCTCAGGTGTTAATTCTAAAGGCACGATATCACACACACTCATGAACACAGTCTAACTAAACAAATTTTTTGATATCATTTCACAGAAAACAAATGAAATGTGCTAATTGCTAAGAAAAGTCTTATACAGTGATAGATAATACAGTATATCAGGAATAGAATATACTTACATTTAACATAAATTAATTTAAATGAATACAAGCGACAGACATTTAAATCAGCAAAACTGAAAGTTTTAGCCATCATATAAACTGAAAATCCATTTACAGCTGAACAATATTAGACATTTCAATCATTTATTTCACACTCATTACTTTGTTTAAAAAAATAATAATAATAAAAAATGTACACTTCTTATGTACAGCTCTTTTATTAAATAGAGAAGCAGAAATGTTGGTTTAAAAAAAAATTTGCTCAAATAGTGACTTTAAAAAACTCAAATAATCTGATCTGTTTAGGAAGCTGCAGCTTTGTGGGTTCAGCACACCAGCTGGAACACTTAATGATATTCATTAATTGTTTTAACATAGCACAACTTGAAATCTATATTTACATGTTTAAATTAAAAAAAATAATAATAAAAAAACACATTGACTTTGCTGACTGATCAGCTAGTCAGCTGCATAAAAAAAAATTTTTGCTTAGAAAACGGGTGTAAAACCTCAGGCGTCAACTCTCAAGGCACGATATCACACACACTCATGAACACAGTCTAACTAAATAAATTCCTTTTTTGGTATCATTTCACAGAAAACAAAAAGGAAATGTGCTGAGGTGTTCTACTGATAGATAATACAGTATATTAGGAATAAAATATGAACACATACGGCACACATACACGTTACGTCGACACATATATAAGCATAATGACTGACAGAGACCAAGACAGAAGGACAAACATATATAGAGCAGTACATCAAGGGAAAACAAGGGACAGGTGAGAAAGTGAGAAAACACATTAGGAAAGGGCGTGGCATCACCCATGTAAGAATCTTCTTCTTCTTCTTTCGGCTTTTCCCTTCAGGGGTCGCGAATCATCTCTCTCCACCTATCCCTATCTTCTACATCCTCAACACTTGCACCCACTAGCTTCATATCCTCATTAATTCCATCCATATACCTCCTCTTTGGCCTTCCTCTTTGCCTCCTGCCTGGCAGCTCCATGTCCAACATTCTCCTACCAATATACTCACTCTCCCTCCTCTGAACATGTCCAAACCATCTTAATCTGGCCTCCCTAACTTTGTCCCCCAAACATACAACATGAGCTGTCCCTCTGATGTACTCGTTCCTAATCCTGTCCAACCTTGTCACTCCCAAAGAGAACCTCAACATCTTCAGCTCTGCTACCTCTAGCTCTGACTCCTGTCTCTTCCTCAGCGACACTGTCTCTAAACCATACAGCATGACCGGTCTCACCACTGTCCTGTACACCTTCCCCTTGATTCTCGCTGATATTTTCCTATCACACAGAACTCCCGACACCTTTCTCCACCCATTCCAACCTGCCTGCACTCGCTTCTTTACCTCTTTCCCACCCTCTCCATTACTCTGGACTGTTGACCCCAAGTACTTAAACTCCTGTACCTTCTTCACCTCTTCACCCTGTAACCTTACTGTTCCACTTCCCTCCCTTTCATTCATAACCCAAGTAAGAATAACAATAATAAATAAACCACTTGCCAGGACCCCTAGAAATCTGGAAAGGGACTGTCCCAATAACTCCTTGCAAAATACAAGCCACAGACATGTAATTCAACACCAATGAAAGTTTTAGCCATCATATAAACTGAAAGTCTGTTTACAGCTGAACACTATTAGATATTTTGATCATTTTCTTCACTCGCATAACCTTTTTTTTTTAAATAAAATATGAACACTTCTTGTGTGCAGCTCTTTTGTTAAATAGAGCAGCAGAAATATTGATTTTAAAAAAACTGAGCAACTCAAATATGTGTGAGCTCCTTAGGAAGCTGCAGCTCTGCAACAAGAAACTTCCTTTTTATTTTCTCTACAATAATGAAACAATTTTTGACTCGAATCCCGAAAACCTTATAAGCCTTCATTTCTAAACAAGAATAAAGATATTTGTTAAAATATCTTTTTGTGCTGTGAGTACAGAATCAGTGATGAATGTTTTTCATTAAAATAAATAAATAACTATGAACACTGTTTCATGGTGGAAAAATCTATGGTCTTAAAATGACAACTGATGCATTTACATTTAAATAGCAAAAAATTAAACCTACTAGTGGTCAATGATTTGGAGTCTATAACAGTCCTCTGCAATGCATTACACACTCTCACACTCTCACACACACACACACACACACACACACACACACGAAAATTTTGCATGGCCAGTACAGCAACTGGCATGTTTTGGTAGGTCAGGGGAAACCACCTGGATGCAGCGAGCACATGTAAAACTCCACAAAAACATCTACTTGAGCTATAGACAGCAAGACAGACAAACCATTGTGCTGCTGTGCATCCTGAAAAAATCAGCAATTGCATAACCAGATACTGAAATAGTTTTACTGTAAGTGGAGTTTAGTTTGTAAGGGTAGAATGTCATTAATTTCCTGTATCAGGATGATCAGAGCAACAAGCTATGTACAAAGGAAAAAATCAAATTAATCAAATCAATTTTAATGATGCATCCTGAGCAGGCTGAGATTGTGTCACTCACTGACTGTGCTGAACCCCTGAGTACACACACTCTTCTTGTACTTTGGACACTTTGCTCTTTTTCTGTGCAGGAGTATTAAACACCAGCTCACCGTACTGCACCTCATCCTCTTTCTTCTTCTGGTTGGAAGTGACCACCGTGCCGTACTCCACACCCTCGTACTGCCCTGGAGCTAGACCACAAGATAACACCACACAGAGAAATCGCTGATAAAATAAAAATGTATTCATGTACATAGCATTAAGCAGGCTTTTAACTTATGAAATGGTAGTTGCCATAACTGTTTCTAAATGACTCCTGATCAATTATGCAATTATCTAATCAAGTGGCAGAAAAGAGCTAAAGACCTTCCATTAGTGACTTTGACTGCAGCAAAATCATTTCAGTGACTTTGACTAGGGCATGTTTTTGGTGACAGATGTACAGTGACCAAGAAGTGCAAAAGAAAATAAAAAATCCGAAAACACAATGACAATTTAGACAAACTGAAAAAGGTAGGTACAGTTTGTGTAATATTGTGTTGGTCCCCCTTTTGCTGCCAAAACAGACATAAACCATCAAGGCATGGACTCGACTAGATCCCTGAAGGTGTACTGTTGTATCTGGCACCAAGATGTTAGCAGCAGATCCTTTAAGTCCTGTAATTTGTGAGGTGGGGTCTCCATGGATCAGATTTGTTTGTCCAGCATATCCCACAGATGCTTGATTGGACTGAGATCTGGGGAATTTGGAGGCCAAGTCAACACCTCAAAGTCATTGTTGTGCTCATCAAACCATTCCTGAACCATTTTTGCTTTGTGGCACGGCGCATTATCCTCCTGAAAGAGGCCACAGCCATCAGGGAATACTGCTTCCATGAAAGGGAACATGGTCTGCAAAAATGCTTAGGTAGATGTTGCGTGTAAAAGTAACATCCACATGGATGGCAGGACCCAAGGTTTCCCAGCAGAACATTGCCTAAAGCATGACACTGCCTCCGCTGGCTTGCCTTCTTCCCATAGTGCATCCTGGTGCCATGTTTTCCCCAGATAAGCGATGCATTAGCACCCAGCCATCCACGTGATGTAAAAGAAAATGTGATTCATCAGACTAGGCCACCTTCTTCCACTGCTCCATGGTCCAGTTCTGATGCTCACATGCCCATTGTTGGTGCTTTCGGCAATGCACAGGGGTCAGCATGGGCGCCCTGACTGGTCTGTAGTGTGTGTTCTTGCCTAATATATCCCACCCATTAACAGGTGCCATGATGAGGAGATAACCAGTGGTATTCACTTCACCCGTCAGTTCTCAAAATGTTATGGCTGATCGGTGTATACGTTTATTATTTCCTTTAAAAGATTTAAAGGATGTGTGTGTGTGTGTGTGTGTGTGTGTGTGTGTGTGTGTGTGTGTGTGTGTGTGTGTGTGTGTGTGTGTGTGTGAGTGTGTGTGTGTGTGTGTGTGTGCATGTGCATGTGTGAGTGTGTAAATAAATTTGCTGAAATGTAAGCCTGCCTCCCATCTCCTCAATTCCCACCACATTAAAGGAAATTGTTTCAAAGGTACGAAAAGTCTCTGGAGTTTACAGAGAATAGAGTATAAATAAAAACATCCAGTGAATGGCAAATGTGTGTGTGGAAATGTTTTGTTGATCACACCGGGTTCTGCTCAGGTCAGCAAGAACAGGAATCTGAGTGGGAGGTCGTGGGTTAAAGTTTATGAGGTCATCCAAAGATGCAGATACATTTTTATAATACTGAGGTCACCATATTTCATATAAAAGGTGCTATAAAAGTTGTTTGTTGCTGTAATTATTATTATTATTATTATTATTATTATTATTATTATTATTATTATTATTATTATTATTATTATTATTATTATTATTATTATTATTATTATCTTCTCTGGGCAAATATCCAACATGGCTTTATTCAATGAAATTAAACAATTTTTGCATCTACAACTAGCTAATTTCTAGTGGTTTCTAGGTTTATTTACTATTTGGCCAAAATGAGCTAAAAGCTCTGGCTTAGGTCTTGTTTAGGGATACAGCAAACATTCATTTTAAAAGACCCTGTGTGTTAAAATTGGAGTACAATTCAGTCAAGCACACACTCAAACTGATCCACACTGCTGGGACTGAAGTTATTCATCTATGATTCATGATTCTAGGTTCTGTTGATCTTTTGTCTAAATAAATTTCTACATAATCTGCAGATTAGTCAGATCCATGGCTCAGATTTATTAGATCTATTAGCTGAAATTTAAAAGAACTTATCAGACAAGGTTAACTGACTGACACTAATCATGAAGACCACATCCATGAAAGGCATTTGGATTAATCCGGTGCATATATTATTAAAGTGTGGCAAAGTCTTACAAGTACTGGGTCTTGTCTCTGTCCTGTTCATGGCTGTATGGGTGACCTCCGCATACACAAGTTCCTTGTTGTCCTGAGAAGGGGCTGTCAACAAAACACACACCTATTAAACTACATAATGCTACAGAAAATTAAAGGATTTTGCTTTATTATCTTCTACACATCACACATGAATGGCTGTTATATAAAATCAGCATAAAGTACAATTTATACAAGATCATACAGAACAAGCACAAAAAAATAAATATGTGATCTTAAATAAGTGACTTGTTTTTTGGCAGATGGTCTGATTTAAATTTCAGAAACTACAAAAGTCCTAAAATGTGATCTCTAAAAAAGTGACTTTGACAATTGGATGTTTGTGAGTGTAAGACAACGAATTTCACAGGATTTTGTGAAAAGCCAGATTCCTTCTGACCTTCTTTGCTCGTTAGGCCTTGTTTCTTCTTGTAGACGCAAAACCCTAAGACAGCTAGTACAATGAGAATCCCACAAACCGAGCTCAGGATGAGAATGAGATCTACAAGAAGAAAGACAAAAACATTTCATTCATTTTAGGGGTAGATATGTGAAGAGAAATGATCATTTTACTTGCCTGGCTGGACAAGTTGTCCAAAAAATGTCAATAACAAAAATGTATATGTGATATAGCCTTTGTGTTGTAGTCATTTATACAATTTTTATAAATTCTACTGATGCAAATAATCCAGAGCATGTAGGCTGCCACATAGAGCAGACACCAGGAAAGTGTAGGTATAATAAATAAGCAGTTGCTCGGCAACAAGCTTGACCAATCAGAATTCGATTTGACAATTACCTCGGGCAACAATAGCTGAGTATGTGGCTTTGATTTTCTAAAAATCTGGCCAAGCACCTTAAAAATGCCAAAAAGGGCCAAAAACACAGAATCAAGACAGATTATTAAAATAATTTTTTTCCCTTCCTGGATTTCACTAGGTCAAAGGGATACTTTCTTAATTTATTATTTCAAATAAAAAATAAATACCAAACTCACCAGCACATTCTAGGAGATCAATGGAATTGTGGTTACGACTGACGTGATTTTTGACATAACAGGTGACTTTTTCATTATGCTTTTTATCCAGTACGAGAGTTTTATTGTCGTCCTCCATCCAAATGATTGAATTAGAAGTCCAGTTGAAGTGAAGGTTGTCTCCATCAGCAGAACAGTACACTTTCCTAACCTCAGAGAACAAGCAGCTGTAGGACAATTTCACTGAGGACACCCTGGCTGTAAATGACAGAATGTAGAAATGTAATAACTGTTGTTAAAGATTTCCTCTCTGCTGCATCGCTCACAGCTAATCTTGATATTTAGTCTCATTATGTCCTGTTAGCCTGTTAGATAACAACATCATGCATGCATTAATACTGCAGGTCAGAGTCCTGGGTTCAATGGTTATATGATCCTGGTTATATATCTCTAGCCTGTATGTTTGACAGGAACCTTGAATATTGCTAATCCTGTACTATGATGATGATGATGATGATGATGATGATGATGATGATGATGATGATGATGATAATGATAATGATGATGATGATGATGATGATGATGATGATGATGATGATGATGATGCTGATGATGCTTTGGCAAAAACATCTGGATAAATTTCTTCACAGCCGAAGAGGATATTTAAATTATGTACATTATTCACAATTTTCATTTGACGTTTTATAAATACATCTCACCTGTTATTAAAAGAAAAGACTTTCCAAATAATCGGATTTGAGAATTCAGTAGAATTTAATCAGTTGTGTCAAAGTTCTACAGTTCTACAGTTCTAGAATGAATTAAGAATAATATTAACGTGTGTTTTAAAACTATGATGCATGTGATTAGAGGTTGTGTGGTCCTACCTTCAATGGTCACCTGGAGAGTATAATTGCCTTTACTTCTCCCGTCTACATTAAAGATGTTTAAAGTGTATGTTCCAGAGTCACTCCTCTCTGCACTGGTTAGTATCATAGTTTTATTATCATTAACAAACTGCCATCTTGGGAGACGTGGTGTTGGTGGGGAACTTTGGGTTTTTCTATATCTTAAAATTAAAGCAGTGGTCTTTAGGTCAAACCCATCCTCCCAGGGGATTTGAAGGTGCAGTGTTTGTCCCACAGCTACATAAGATTGATTACTCTCATTAAAGCTACAGACCACAGGATCCTGAAACATCGAACCTGCAAATGAAGAATAAAACATCAGCATAATTCTGTTAATATTATTACACACTGAAACACACCTCTGATCTGTGTAAACTTCAAAAATGATCTTCTCCAAGTGATTTTTTTTAACTTATTTATTACATTTTATTTGGGAATAATATGGCAGGAAAAACATTATAACAGCACAGGTAATTAAAGGATAAATAAATGATATTTCAGCAAACTGTTGTGTAAATCTTTCTCTGAAGATTTACAAAATATCATCCAAAGACTAGATGTTATAATTATACACAAAAATTATGCAAAATGACAAAATAGATGATGCACTATTTGCATGAACACATACAATAATCCCAAAAATATCAGATATTATAGAATCGTATTGTGGTAGCTTACCGACATTAAGTAGTGTGATTAAATATTTTTTGTCAGATAACCCATCCCTTAGCTGCACTATGAAAACTGCTTTTGTTTTAGACTTCTTTATAGCTACATGTTAGCACTGGCGATGGAAAAGAAAAGAAACCCTGCACAGGGTTAAGCAGAATAATCTGAATTATTACATATTAAATATATTAAGCTTTAGTTTCTTAGAATTATTTATACTGAATCATAATTTGATTAATGAAGAACATTCTCTACTTTTGATGTACAGGATGTATTCACTAATAGACCATAAAGCTGAAACTGGACAATTGCACATGTAGTAAGTAAAAGAATCATGCATTATTATAATAAAACCTATTAAACCTACCCATGGAAACTTGGGTGTAAATCAACAGGACTCCAAAAATGACCTGTATTCTCATTTCACCCAGAGAACAGTCCTCTTTCTGTACTTGCTGGAGATCTTGGTACCGAGTGTTGAACAACTACAACAGCAAGATGAAGGTCCTTCCACAGCAATAATAATACTTAACTGAGAAACAGGAAGTTCCGTGCACCATTTAAGTCCCTTGATTTGTAAGCAAGCAACTTTGAAGCAGTAGAGCACCACTGTGGTTTGGTCATCTTGTCTGAGGAAATATTTTTCACGCTCATACCTACATGGTCATACATGGTCTAGAAACCTCTCACAACAACCTGGTCCTTTTTTTAGATATCATCATACCACATCATTGTTGTATCATCATTTTTGTGTTTTCCATTTCCCCCCCATGATAATGCTCATCTTTGTTGGATTATCCCTTTAGTGCAAATAATTTAAGTGCATGTTTTCTCATTGTGTCTTGGTCTTGCTATTGTTGATACTTGTGCCTCATCCTTGTCCTCATGTTTGTATTTTTTCAGTCATCGCCTTGACAGTCCTAGTGCTTAATTATCCTGGTCCGTGTATTAAGTTCTATTTGCACATTATAATAAATAAATAAATAAATAAATAAATATAATAATAACAACAATAATAATGATAATAATTTACAATTTATTTGTAGAAGCAAGCACAGCAATTGCTCTCCATCAGACACACAAGCTGGAAGACTTATTATTTTTTTAAAGAAATATTATAGAAACATGATATCCATTAATTATTATAATATAGCACAACTTGAAATCTATATTTACATGTTTAAATTAAACACATTGACTTTGCTGACTGATCAGCTAGTCAGCTGCAGAAAAAAAAGTTTCTGCCCAGAAAACAGGGGTGTAAAACCTCAGGCGTTAACTCTTAAGCCACGATATCACACACACTCATGAACACAGTCTAACTAAATAAATTCCTTTTTTGGTATCATTTCACAGAAAACAAAAAGGAAATGTGCTTAGGTGTTCTACTGATAGATAATACATTACATCAGGAATAAAATATGTACACATACGGCACACATACACGTTACATCGACACATATATAAGCATAATGACTGACAGAAGGACAAACATATATAACAAACCCTAGAGATCTGGAAAGGGACTGTCCCAATAATTCCTGACAAAATACAAGCCACAGACATGTAATTCAACACCAATGAAAGTTTTAGCCATCATATAAACTGAAAGTCTGTTTACAGCTGAACACTATT
This sequence comes from Hemibagrus guttatus, assembly GCA_033459395.1. Classification (NCBI taxonomy): domain Eukaryota; kingdom Metazoa; phylum Chordata; class Actinopteri; order Siluriformes; family Bagridae; genus Hemibagrus; species Hemibagrus guttatus. The sequence continues at coordinate 20,451,251 of JAUCMX010000016.1, read as the reverse complement.
AGATATTTTGGTCATTTATTTTACTTGCATAACCTTTTTTTTTTTAAATAAAATATGAACACTTCTTGTGTGCAGCTCTTTTGTTAAATAGAGAAGCAGAAATGGTGCTTTGAAAAAAAAATGTAGCAACTCAAATAGTGTGTGAACTCCTTAGGAAGCTGCAGCTCTGCAACAAGAAACTTCCTTTTTATTTTCTCTACAATCATGAAACAATTTTTGACTCGAGTCCCGAAAGCCTTATAAGCCTTCATTTCTAAACAAGAATAAAGATATTTGTTAAAATATCTTTTTGTGCTGTGAGTACAGAATCAGTGATGAGAGTTTTTCATTAAAATAAATAAATAACTATGAACACTGTTTCATGGTGGAAAAATCTATGTTCTTAAAATGACAACTGATGCATTTACATTTAAATAGAAAAAAAAATATTAATCCTACTGATGGTCAATGATTTGGAGTCTATAACGGTCATCTGCAATGCATCACCCATACACACACACACACACACTGGAAAATTTAGCATAGCCAGTACGCCAACTGGCATGTTTTGGTAGGTCAGGGGAAACCACCTGGATGCAGCGAGCACATGTAAAACTCCACAAAAACAGTTACCTGAGTTCTAGACAGCAAGAAGGACAAACCACTGTGCAATTGCATAACCAGATACTGAAATAGTTTCGCTGTAAGTGGAGTTTAGTTTGTATGGCTGAAATGTCATTAACTTCCTCTACCAGGATGATCAGAGCAACAAACTATGTACAAAGGAAAAAAAACAAAGAAAATCTATGTTAATGATGCATCCTGAAACAGGCTGAGATTGTGTCACTCACTGACTGTGCTGGACCCCTGAGTACACACACTCTTCTAGCACTTTGGGCACCTTGCTCTTTTTTTGTGCAGGAGTGTTAAACACCAGCTCGCCATAATGCACCTTGTCCTCTTTCTTCTTCTGGTTGGAAGTGACCACCGTGCCGTACTCCACACCCTCGTACTGCTCTGAGGCTGAACCACAAGACAACACCACACAGAGAAATTGATGATGAAATAAAATGTATTTATTTACATAGTATCAAGCAGGCTTTTAATTTATAAAATGGTAGTTGCCATCATTCTTTCTAAATGACTCCTGCTCAATTATGCAATTATCTAATCAAGTGGCAGCAGAACCAGGCATAAATCATTTACAGCAAAATCATTTCAGTGACTTTGACTATGGCATGTTTTTGGTGCCAGATGAGATGGTTTGACTGATCTCCTGGAATTTTCACATACAAGAATATGGCATCAGGGAGCATGGTTGAGCATCAGCTGTGGGCGGAGAGGAGGGAGGTCTTATTACTGCAAGTTTATGTTTGTGTTTTTTTAAAGTGCCTTGCAAAAATATTTATACCCCTTGAATTTTTTCACATTTTGTCATGTTACAACCACAGACGTAAATGTTCTTTATCAGTATTTTACATGATAGACCAACACAAAGTGGCATATAATTGTTACGTGCAAGGAGAATGATAAATGGTTTTCAAAATTTCTTACAAATAAATATCTGAAAAGTGTGTCATGCATTTGTATTCAGTCCCCCTGAGTCAATACTTTGCATTTTGCATTTAGGCCAAAAAGTAACATTTTGGTCTCATCTGACCAGAGCACTTTCTTCCACATGTTTGTTGTGTCCCCACAGATGGCTTGTCGCAAACTGCAAACGGGGCTTCTCGGCTTTCATGGCTTTCTTTCAACAATGGTTTTCTTCTTGCCACTCTTCCATAAAGGCCAGATTTGTGGAGTGAACAACTAACAGTTGTCCTGTGGACAGATTCTCCCACCTGAGCTATGGATCTCTGCAGCTCCTCCAGAGTTACCATGGCTCTTTTGGCTGCTTCTCTGATTAATGCTCTCCATGGCCAGCCTGTCAGCTAAGGTGGATAGCCATGTCTTGGTAGGTTGCAGTTGTCCCATATATTTTCCATTTTCAGATAATGTATTTAACAGTGCTCCATGAGATGTTCAAAGCTTGGGATATATTTTAATAACCTAATCCTGCTTTAAACTTCTCCATAACTTTAATCCTTGACCTATCTGTTGTGTTCCCTAGGCTTCATGATGCTGTTTATTCACTAATGTTCTCTAACAAACCTGTGAGGGCTTCACAGAACAGCTGTATTTAGATTACACATAGAGATTACACTGAGATTACACATAGGTGGACTCTATTTACTAATTAGGTCACTTCTGAAGGAAATTAGTTCCACTGGATTTTAGTTGGGGCAGCAGAGTAAAGGGGGTTGAATACCAAATGAATGCCAAACTTTTCAGATTGTTATTTGTAAAAAAATAAAAATAGAAAAATAAAAATAAAATAAAAATAAAATAATAATAATAATAATAATAATAATAATAATAATAATAATAATAATAATAATAATAATAATAATAATAAAAACCATTTTTTTTTATTTACACTTTAAAATTGTGTGTGTGTGTGTGTGTGTGTGTGTGTGTGTGTGTGTGTGTGTAGTGGCTGAAATGAGAGCTTGCTAGTTAAAATTGGTGTAGAATTCAGTCAAAGGGGACAACAATTCAAACTGATCCACACCGCTGAGACTGAAGTCACGCTTTATTCTATCTTCTATTGCACCTTTGTCTAAATAAATTCCTAAATAATCTGCAGATTATTCATGGCTCCATGGCTCAGATTTGGAGAACATCTATTAGCTGAAATGTAAAAGATCTTTCCAAGGTTAACTGACTGACACTAATAACTAAGAGCAAAAAAAATAAACAGCATTAAACATTTCAGCTTTCTTATATTATGAATCCATATTTAAGAACCCAAAGTCTTACACGTCCTGGGTATTGTTTCTGTCCTGGCTGGATGGGAGACCTCTGCATACACAAGCTCCTTGTCATCCTGAGAAGGGGCTGTCAACAAAACACACATCTATTAAACTACATAATGCTACAGAAGATCACAAAAGATTCAGAAATGCACTCATTGTCTGCTTTATTGTCCTGTACACCTGACACATGATTGGTTGTTATAAAATCATCATAAAGTACAATTTATACAAGATCATACAGATACAGATCAAGTGCAAGCACAAAAAAATAAATATGTGATATTAAATAAGCGACTATTTTTTTGGCCAGATGGACTGGCTTAAATTTCTAAAATGTTATCTCAGAAAAAATTTGACAATTGAATGTTTGTGAGTGCCATACAATGAATTTCACATGATTTTGTGAAAACACAGATTCCTTCTGACCTTCTTTGTTCATTAGGCCTTGTCTCTTCTTGTAGACACAAAATGTTAAGACAGCTAGTACAATGAGAATCCCACAGACCGAGCTCAGGATAAGCAGAGTGACATCTACAAGAAAAAAACACAAAAACATTTCAGTCATTTAAGGTGTAGATATGTGAAGAGAAATTCAGGCCATAACATTAACAACAATGATGCTGCCAAATGATAATTCTGCCAGATCGTTGCTGTTACTGTTAATTAATTTATTATTAAAACACAAAACAAAACCAAATAAAAACCTCACCGGTACATTTCGGGAGTTGAATGGAATTGTGGTCATGACTGACATGATTTTCAACATGGCAGGTGACTTTTTCATTATGCTTTTTATCCAGTACGAGAGTTTTGTTTTCATCCTCCAACCGAGTGATTGATTCAGAAGTCCAGTTGAAGTGGAGGTTGTCTCCATCAGCAGAACAGTACACTTTCCTGACCTCAGGGAACAAGCAGCTGTAGGACAATTTCACTGAGGACACCCTGGCTATAGATTACAGATAAACTCCTCAGTATGAATTATTACAGACAGCGTGAGAGTAAAACTGATAATCAAACAAAAATGCAAGAACAAATCAAAAACACAGCAAAATAAACTCAAATATAGATGTGACAAATAAATATTTAAGCTACAACAAAATTAAAAGCCTAGATTTTTTTTGTTGTTTGGTTAATATGTACATATCTACATTTTTAATTAGACAAAGCCTCATTTGAATGAATAAAAATTAAAAAAGAAATCTTTACAGACACTATTGTGTGGATGAATATTAATATTTTATATATTTATGAAATAACGTATAATGTGCTGTGTGATGTGATTAGAGGTTGTGTGGTCCTACCTTCAATGGTCACCTGGAGATTATAACTGCCTTTACTTCTCTCGTCTACATTAAAGATGTTTAAAGTGTATGTTCCAGAGTCACTCCTCTCTGCACTAGTTAATATCATAGTTTTATTATCATTAACAAACTGCCATCTTGGGAGACGTGGTGTTGGTGGGGAACTTTGGGTTTTTCTATAACTGAAAATTAAACTAGTGGTCTTTAGGTCAAACCCATCCTCTTGGGGCATTTGCAAGTGCAGTGTTTGTCCCACAGCCATATAACACTGATAACTCTCATTAAAACTACAGACCACATGATCCTGAAACAGCGATCCTGCAGAGGGAGAAAAAAAATCATCAGCATTTTGTTAATATTATTACACACCTCTGATCTTTGTAAACTTCAAAATTGTGTGTTTATCTTCTCCAAGTTATTATTATTGTTATTTGTTGGATTTTTTTTTAAAGCAAACACTGATAAAGGCACAGGAGATTTAAAAATAAATTTCATCAAACTAGTGTCTTTCACTGAAGTCAATTTTCCCAATGAAATTAGCATTTTTTGCCCAACATCATCCAAAAACTAGAATTTTAATTATGTACAAAGCATAAATGATGCATAGATGATGCACCATTTGAATACACACATTAAAAAAACAAGAAAATATATACTGAATGTTAGACATGTACATATTGTAGTAGCATATTGTCTCTAAACATTGTGATTAGATATTTTTGTCAGATTGCCTTAGACTCTTTTAAAGATACATGTTAACTCTGATGATGGAAAAGATGTATGCACTGGGTTAAGCATTAGGATCAATTCTGTATGTCAACATGTCATTTTTTAAATATATATTAGACTATTTACTGCATGTGGAACTCTTGTCTTAGAATTTTCTGGCCTTCAAATATCGTTTGATTGAAGGCATTGACAGAAAAAAAGCTATATATTTTATACTTTTTAGTGTTCATAAAAAGATGACCAGTATGATGGGTCTGGGTGGGGTTAGTCACAAATCTCTGTAGGAGTGGGTGGGGTTAGTCAAAATGTCTGTGGGAGTGGGTGGGGTTAGTGACTAGTGTCTATAGGAGTGGGTGGGGTAAGACTGTCCTCAGGATGTGTTGGGATTGGACAGAATTTTTTCTGGTCATGGTGCAAGTGGGGTAAACACAGCATGTTTTTACCAGACATCTGGCTGTTTTGCCTCTGTATTCACAAACTCCTTCATTGGATTTTTGTTCCTCAAATCATTCTTTATAAAAGACAGACTCACCAGGACATTGGTGGAGATCAACAGTATCGTGGTCACGGCTGACGTGATTTTCTACGTGGCAGGTGACTTTTCTTTGATGATCTTGTTCCAGTACAACAGTGCTGGTCTCGTTTTCTATTTGAGGGAGTGCGTTAAAATCAGAAGTCCAGCTGAAGCGGAGGTTGTCTCCATCAGCAGAACAGTTCACTCTCATTCCAAGGGACAAGCAGCTGTACGACACTTTCACTGAGGACACTGGAGCTGCAGATTAGAGTTAAAAAACTTGAATAAATTACTAAACACATCATCAAACTGAAATGGAAGACAAAATCAGGAATACAGCAACATAAACTCAAAAGACAGAGATACAGAAACAATGGTGTTCAACAAACACAGAGGAAGACTTTATATACAAGCCATAAAATGTCTGTCTGCAAAGTTTTTTTCACAAATTTGTATTTCCTTAAAAATTTAATTGTGAACTCAGTACTTCATATCCCAAAGTGAGTTCCTGTTGATTTTCTAATTAATATCCTCGGCTTTACATTTTCTTTGTTTACTGCAGATGGGCTAATCTAAAGGCAAGACAATAGCGGTAGAAATGATCACAGTGTTTTTTGTCCATCACACGTACCATTATCTGAAACCTAGCAGAAGGTCCATATGTAAATATGATATGTTTGCATTTAAATTAAATGGAGCCTTTACATGAAAATGTTAAAATTTAAAAAAGAAATCTTGTAGTGTGCTGTGTGATGTGATTAGAGGTTATGTGGACCTACCTTCAATGGTCACCTGGAGAGTATAACTGCCTTTACTTCTCCCGTTTACATTAAAGATGTTTAAAGTGTATGCTCCAGAGTCGTTCCTCTCTGCACTGGTTAGTATCATAGTTTTATTATCATTAACAAACTGCCATCTTGGGAGATGTGGTGTTGGTGGGGAACTTTGGGTTTTTCTATATCTTAAAATTAAACTAGTGGTCTTTAGGTCAAACCCATCCTCCCAGGGCATTTGCAGTTGTAGTTGTTGTCCCACAGCTACATAGCACTGATTCATCTGAGTAAATCTACAAACAATAGGATCCTGAAACAGCGAACCTGCAGAGGACGAAAAAAGATCAGCATTCTGTTAATATTATTGCACACTGAAACGCACCTCTGATCTGTGTAAACTACAAAACCGTGGGTTTATCTTCTGCAAGTGATTTACTTATTTTTTGGATTTTATTCTAAAAAAAAAGCCAGACAGTGTTGATAACAGGATCAGCGAATTAAGGATAAATATGTGATATTTCAGTGAACTGTTGTTTTTCACTGAAAACTGTTCCCAATTTTTTCCCCATCATCCCAAAAAATTATATATGAAGTATGAAAAATGACACAATATTGATGATGCACTGTTTGCATAAGAACATTAAAAAATAAAATATATTCTGAATGTTATAGAATCATATTGTAGTAGCATATTGACTTTAAATATTGTGATTAGATATTGTTGTCAGATTCCTTTAGACTCCTTTAAAGCTACATGGTAACACTGATGATGGAAAGGAAAAGCCTGCACAGGGTTAAACATTAGGATCAATTCTGTATTTCAACATGTCATTTTTAAAATATACAGGTGCATCTCAATAAATTAGAATGTCGTGGAAAAGTTCATTTATTTCAGTAATTCAGCTCAAATTGTGAAACTTGTGTATTAAATAAATTCAATGCACACAGACTGAAGTAGTTTAAGTCTTTGGTTCTTTTAATTGTGATGATTTTGGCTCACATTTAACAAAAACCCACCAATTCACTATCTCAACAAATTAGAATATGGTGACATGCCAATCAGCTAATCAACTCAAAACACCCACAAAGGTTTCCTGAGCCTTCAAAATGGTCTCTCAGTTTGGTTCACTAGGCTACACAATCATGGGGAAGACTGCTGATCTGACAGTTGTCCAGAAGACAATCATTGACACCCTTCACAAGGAGGGTAAGCCACAAACATTCATTGCCAAAGAAGCTGGCTGTTCACACAGTGCTGTATCCAAGCATGTTAACAGAATGTTGAGTGGGAGAAAAAGATGCACAACCAACCGAGAGGACCGCAGCCTTATAACGATTGTCAAGCAAAATCGATTCAAGAATTTGAGTGAACTTCACAAGGAATGGACTGAGGCTGGGGTCAAGGCATCAAGAGCCACCACACATAGACGTGTCAAGGAATTTGGCTACAGTTGTCATATTCCTCTTGTTAAGCCACTCCTGAACCACAGACAATGTCAGAGGCGTCTTACCTGGGCTAAGGAGAAGAAGAACTGGACTGTTACCCAGTGGTCCAAAGACCTCTTTTCAGATGAGAGCAAGTTTTGTATTTCATTTGGAAACCAAGGTCCTAGAGTCTGGAGGAAGGGTGGAGAAGCTCATAGCCCAAGTTGCTTGAAGTCCAGTGTTAAGTTTCCACGGTCTGTGATGACTTGGGGTGCAATGCCATCTGCTGGTGTTGGGCCATTGTGTTTTTTGAAAACCAAAGTCACTGCACCCGTTTACCAAGAAATTTTGGAGCACTTCATGCTTCCTTCTGCTGACCAGCTTTTTGAAGATGCTGATTTCATTTTCCAGCAGGATTTGGCACCTGCCCACACTGCCAAAAGCACCAAAAGTTGGTTAAATGTCCATGGTGATGGTGTGCTTGACCGGCCAGCAAACTCACCAGACCTGAACCCCATAGAGAATCTATGGGGTATTGTCAAGAGGAAAATGAGAAACAAGAGACCAAAAAATGCAGATGAGCTGAAGGCCACTGTCAAAGAAATCTGGGCTACCATACCACCTCAGCAGTGCCACAAACTGATCACCTCCATGACATGCCGAATTGATGCAGTAATTAAAGCAAAAGGAGCCCCTATCAAGTATTGAGTACATGTACAGTAAATGAACATACTTTCCAGAAGGCCAACAATTCACTAAAAAATGTTTTTTTTATTGGTCTTATGAAGTATTCTAATTTGTTGAGATAGTGAATTGGTGGGTTTTTGTTAAATGTGAGCCAAAATCATCACAATTAAAAGAACCAAATACGTAAACTACTTCAGTCTGTGTGCAGTGAATTTACAGTGGTGTGAAAAAATGTTTCAGACAATCAAACACATTTAAATATTAGTCAAAGATAACACAAGTAAACACATCATGCAGTTTTTAAATGAAGGTTTTTATTATTAAGGGAAAACAAAATCTAAAACTACATGGTCCTGTGTGAAAAAGTGTTTGCCCCCTAAGCCTAATAACTGGTTGGGCCACCCTTAGCAGCAACAACTGCAATCAAGCGTTTTCGATACCTTGCAATGAGTCTGTTACAGTGGAGGAATTTTGGCCCACTCATCTTTGCAGAATTGTTATAATTCAGCCACATTGGAGGGTTTTCGAGCATGAACCACCTTTTAAGGTCATGCCACAGCATCTCAATGGGATTGAGGTCAGGACTTTGACTAGGCCACTCCAAAGTCTTCATTTTGTTTTTCTTCAGCCATTCAGAGGTGGACTTGTTGGTGTGTTTTGGATCATTGTACTGCTGCAGAACCCAAGTTCGCTTCAGCTTGAGGTCACAAACACATGGCCGGACATTCTCCTTCAGGATTTCTTGGTAGACAGCAGAATTCATGGTTCCATTTATCACAGCAAGTCTTCTAGGTCCTGAAGCAGCACAACAGCCCCAGACCATCACACTACCACCCCCATATTTTACTGTTGGTATGATGTTCTTTTTCTGAAATGCGGTGTTACTTTTACGCCAAACATAATGGGACACAGACCTTCCAAAAAGTTCAATTTTTGTCTCGTCAGTCCACAGAGTATTTTCCAAAATGTCTTGGGGATCATCAAGATGTTTTCTGGCAAAACTGAGATGTGCCTTTATGTTCTTTTTGCTCAGCAGTGGTTTTCGTCTTGGAACTCTGGCATGCAAACCATTTTTGCCCAGTCTCTTTCTTATGGTGGAGCCATGAACACTCATCTTAACTGAGGCAAGTGAGGCCTGTAGTTCTTTGGATGTTGTTGTGGGGTCTTTTGTGACCTCCTGGATGAGTTGTCGCTGTGCTCTTGGGGTAATTTTGGTCGGCCGGCCACTCCTGGGAAGGTTCTTCACTGTTCCATATTTTCGCCATTTGTAGATAATGGCTCTCACTGTGGTTCACTGCAGTCCCAAAGCTTTAGAAATGGCTTTATAACCTTTTCCAGACTGATAGATCTCAATTACTTTCTTTCTCATTTGTTTTTGAATTTCTTTAGCTCTCGGCATGATGTCTAGCTTTTGAGGATCTTTTGGTCTACTTCACTTTGTCAGGCAGGTCCTATTTAAGTGAGTTCTTGATTGCGAACAGGTGTGGCAGTAATCAGGCCTGGGTGTGGCTAGAGAAATTGAACTCAGGTGTGATAAACCACAGTTAAGTTATGTTTTAACAGGGGGGGAAAACACTTTTTCACACAGGGCCATGTAGTTTTGGATTTTGTTTTCCCTTAATAATAAAAACCTTCATTTAAAAACTGCATGATGTGTTTACTTGTGTTATCTTTGACTAATATTTAAATGTGTTTTATTATCTGAAACATTAAAGTGTGACAAACATGCAAAAAAGTAAGAAATCAGGAAGGGGGCCAACACTTTCACATCAGTGTATTTAAAACACAAGCTTCACAATTTGAGTTGAATTACTGAAATAAATGAACTTTTCCACGACATTCTAATTTATTGAGATGCACCTGTATATTAGATCATTGTCTGTGGAACTCCTGATTTTCGTAGGATTTTTTTCCTCAAATATCATTTGATTAATGAAGGCATTCACAGGAAAAAAACCTATATATTTTGTACATTTGTACATTAACAAATGACTGATGTGATGAGTGTGGGTGGTGTTAGCCACCAATGTCTGAAGGAGTGAGTGGGATTAGTCAAGTGTGTCGAGTCGAGTGTCTGTGGCTGAATAAATGGAATTATTCAATAGAGGAGCAACAAGGATAAATCAAACTTTGTGAATGAACAGGTGGGATTGTTTAAGACTGTATATGATAACAGGCAGGATTAGTCAAGCCTGTCCTCATGATGATTTAGGTTCTGTCTGTTTTGCCTCTGTGTTCACAAACTGCTGCATTGGATTTTTGTCCATCAAATCAAAAAAAGACACACTCACCAGGACATTGGTGGAGTTCAATGGTATTGTGGTCACAGCTGATGTGATTTTCTACATGGCAGGTGACTTTTCCTTGATGGTCTTGTTCCAGTGTGACAGTGCTGGTCCCGTTCTCCAGTTGAGGGAGCACGATAAAATCAGAAGTCCAGTTGAAGTTAAGATTGTCTCCATCAGCAGCACAGTTAACTTTCATGACTCCATGGGGCAAGCATCTGTATGATAATTTCACTGAGGACACCTGAGCTACAGATTAGAGATAAACACCTCACAATAAATTACTAAAGACATTATCAAATCATAAATACAAGATCAGAAACACAGCAACATAAACTCAAAACAGGGGAGGTGACGAATGTGGTAAAGGAACAATGATGTTCAGCAAGCACAGAGGAAGACTTTATATACAAGCCATAAAAAGTTCGTCAGGAAAAGGTCTATTTCATGAATATACATTTTCTTAAAAATTAAATTGTGAACTCAGTACTTAATATCCCAACTTGACTTACTGTTGATTTTCTAATTAAACTCCTCAGCTTTACATTTTCTATGTTTACTTCAGATGGTCTAATCTAAAGGCAAGACAAGAGTAGTAGAAATGCCCATTTTAATCACTTCAAACTATTTCAAATTTTTTAATAAATCACATCTAAAAAGTGTTTTTTTAACTATTTTTTTGTCCCTCACACCCACCACATTATCTGAAACCTAGCAGGAGTCCTGAGGACACACCATCCATATATAATATAATATATATTGTTGTTCTGATAAATATGTAGATTTCTGTATTTAAATTAGATGAAAAAAAAATTAAAAATTAAAAAAGAAATCTTGCCAGAAACTATAGTGTGGATGAATGTTTATATTTTATATATTTATGAAATAGCTTGTAGTGTGCTGTGTGATGTGATTAGAGGTTGTGTGGTCCTACCTTCAATGGTCACCTGGAGAGTATAATTGCCTTTATTTCTCCCGTCTTCATCAAAGATGTTTAAAGTGTATGTTCCAGAGTCGTTCCTCTCTGCACTGGTTAGTATCATAGTTTTATTATCATTAACAAACTGCCATCTTGGTAGACGTGGTGTTGGTGGGGAACTTTGGGTTTTTCTAAATTTTAAAATTAAACTAGTTGTCTTTAGGTCAAACCCATCCTTCTGGGGCATTTGCAGGTGCAGTTGTTGTCCCACAGCTACATAACACTGATTACTCTCATTAAAACTACAAACAACAGGATCCTGAAACAGCGAACCTGCAGATGAAGAAAAAAAACATCAGCAGAATTCTGTTAATATTATTACACACTGAAACACACCTCTGATCTGTGTAAACTTCAAAAATGACCTTCTCCAAGTGATTTTTTTTAACTTATTTATTACATTTTATTGAGGAATAAAATGGCAGAAAAAACATTATAACAGCACAGGTGATTAAAGGATAAATAAATGATATTTCAGCAAACTGTTGTGTAAATCTTTCTCTGAAGAAGTATTTTCTCCAAAATATCATCCAAACAGTTCTTTGAGTTTGGTAAAGACCTGCTCAGTTACAAGGGTTCAGATGAATGTTAGCAGGGTGTAAGTGAGCTGGTGCAGGGGTGCAGTGGCAGTGCTGTAGCCTTGGATGAACTTCCAATAAAAGGAATTGTTGGAGCTGCTTACGGGTCTCCGGACGTGGCCAGTCCCTCACTGCCTTTATCCACTCAGGGTCCATCTGTATGCTATCGGCTGAGACTATGAATCCCAGGAAGGTGGTTCTGGAGAGGTGGAACTCATACTTCTTGACTTTCACATACAGATGGTTCTGGAGCACTGGAGCACGGAATGGATATGACAGATGTGTACCTCCAGGGACCGGGAAAAGATAAGTATGTCATCCAGGTACATATGTCTCTGAAAACGTCATTGGCGAGTGCCTGGATTACCGCTGGCATATTGGTGAGACCAAATGGCATAACGAGGTGTTCATATTGTCCTGTGGGGGTGTTGAAAGCAGTCTTCTACTCATCTCCTTCTCTGATGCGGATGAGATGGTAGGCGTTCCGCAGGTCCAGCTTGGTAAACACAGTGGCTCCCTGGAGGAGTTCAAAGGCAGAAGACATGAGTGGAAGTGGGTAGCAGTTCTTGACAGTGATGGCGTTCAGTCCCCAGTAGTTGACGCAAGGGCAGAATCCCCATCTGGGGATGAGAATGGATAGATGATACCGGCAGCAAGGGACTCATGGATGTACATGTTCATGGCTTCTATTTCAGGTGCTGTCAGGTGGTAAAGGCAGCCTCGTGGGGGTATGGTGCCAGGCAGGAGATTGATGGCACAGTCATAAGGCCAGAGGCAGCAAAGAGGCCCTAGCCTTACTGAAGACCATAGCCAGATCGTAGTAGTTGGCAGGGACAGAGCTGAGGTCCAGAAGGGGGTCGTAGATGGCAGGAGCCAGAACCGGAGTTGCGGGGCTGAGACAATGGGCATAACAGTGAGTGCCCCAGTCCAGCACTTGCCTGCTGGTCCAGTCAATATGGGGGTTGTGTTTCCAGAGACACGGGAAATCAAACAAAGCAGGAGCGTGAGGTGATGGGATAACTAAGAAGGACAGCCATTCCTGAAGAAGCTCTGTGACAGCCACACATATGGGCTTGGTGTGGCGAGGTGCTTGGTGCAGGACATGACCATCCAGGACCCGGACATGGAGTGCCAAAGGTAGGAGTTCAGTCTCAATGCCCAGTTGATGAGCCAGCTCCTCATCTAGGTACTCTGCCTTGGAATCCACGAACAAGACTAACTCATGGACCCGGTCCTTGACATTAATGCAGGCCTTCAGCAGCAGTTTGGAGGAGACTGGGACTGGTTGGTGTTGAAAATTTTCTGAAATTGTACTCAGTTTTGTAAATCAAAGCCAATCAATTTCAATCATTAAACCAAATCTAATTTAAAAGTTAATGGCTAATCTGTAAAGTTACTCAAAAGTTTTTACTTTAATCTTTACATATGTTTGATTATATATTAATCACACTTATATTAATCTATGCCTAAGAAGTATAATCAGCAGTTAGCAACTGAGGCAAAATTAATCCTATAGCAGGGTAGTGTAGAATAGCATATAAGAGAAAATAATCAAAATATAATTAAAAAAATGTTTATTTCATGGGAGGCACGGTGGCTTGGAGGTTAGCACATTTGCCTCACACCTCCAGGGTTGGGGGTTCAGTTCCTGCCTCTGCCATGTATGTGTGGAGTTTGCATGTTCTCCCTGTGCCTTGGGGGTTTCCTCTGGGTACTCTGGTTTCCTCCCCCAGTCCAAAGACATGCATTGTAAGTTGATTGGCAGCTCTAAATTGTCCGTAGTGTGTGATTGCATGAGTGAATGATAGTGTGTGTGTGTGCCCTGCAATGGGTTGGCACTCCATCCAGCGTGTATCCTGCCTTGATGCCCAATGACGCCTGAGATAGGCACAGGCTCCCTGTGACCCAAGAATAGATTGGATAAGCGTTAGACAATGAATGAATGAATGAATGAATGAATGAATGAATGAATGAATGAATGAATGAATGAATGAATGAATGAATGAATGAGAGTTTATTTTGTGGGGGGCATGGTGGCTTGGTGGCTAGCACATTTGCCTCACACCTCCAGGGTTGGGGGTTCAATTCCTGCCTATGCCATGTGTGTGTGTGGAGTTTGCATGTTCTCCCCATGCCTTGGGGGTTTCCTCCGGGTACTCTGTTTTCCTCCCCTGGTCCAAAGACATGCATTGTAGGTTGACTGGCATCTCTAAATTGTCTGTAGTGTGTGTGTGAGTGTGTGTGTGTGTGTGTGTGCGCATGGGTTTGCACTCCGTCCAGGGTCTATCCTGCCTTGATGCCCGATGACGCCTGAGATAGGCACAGGCTCCCCGTGACTCGAGAATAGATCGGATAAGCAGTAGACAATAAATGAATGAGTTTATTTCGTAAATCACAGTAGATTATCTACAGAGAAAAAACACACAGAGAGGACATATGTCCTTGCTAGATAGATGAAGTAATCAGACTGCTAAGTATAAAATGTACGTAACCTTGATCATAGGCGTCATAACAACCCCTAGATATGACAACCAATGTATGGAGGGGCCCCACAACCGAATGTACATTTAGAAATAAGAACAAAGATGCATATATATGGGCTTAAGCTAAAATTAAGATGTAAACAGAGCAAATAATTTTAACCTCTTGACAACAAAACCAAGTAAGTAAATAAGGATAGCATCCTTCCTTAAGAATTGGAGAAATTCTTAGTGCTCTAAGTAAATGCCAGGTAACCTCACAAAGCAAGCTGTCAGGAGTAGCTGGACAGTTCCCTGCCAGGCCCGGGGAGGGTGCTGGCAGGAGAATCCTGGAAGTCTGTGTGTTTCCTGTCTATTGTTCTCCACCCGTTTGTGTCACCTGTGCCTTATTACCTTGATGTGTTTCCCTATAAAGAGGGATCCTGGTGTGCATGTGTGGCGTGGGTCAGTGTTTAGTTTATAGCTGTCCCGTGGGTGTTATGTCAGGTTTTGGGGTTATGCTTATTGAGTTACGTTTCGGTTTTGGTTTAATGTAACCACGGAGTCTAGTGTTATGTTCGTCTTTCCCCTGTATCGTGTTTGTGTTAATAAAAACAGTGCTTCACTGAATCCTGCGGTTGGGTCTGTTTTCACGGCGTGCTGGAGCACACGGCACCACGGAGGTCCGGGTTCGAGCCCCGCATAGGGCGGGGGCTGCGGCGGACGTGACACAAGCACTCAAGTACACCAATGTATGGGATATAATGAATAATTTCCTAAAGTGTAATCAGTAATACCCCATTTCTGCAAATACTATAACATGTTAAATTAAAATCAAACTATGACAGACAGGCCTAGGCCTGACTTAAGGACCAGCAGTTGGTATCCTCTAGGCCAGCAGTTATGGACAAATGAAGGAGGGGTTGATTTTATGGGACATATTCAGCAGAAAATTGCCTATCGTCAAAACAATCACAGACAAACAAGTATTAGGATGGGAAAAAGATGCCGATATATATATATATATATATATATATATATATATATATATATATATATATATATCGGCATCGGCATGTGCTTTGTTTTAGCCCCGCCTGTTCCCATTGTTTTCCTGACTGTTGTTCACCTGTCCCTAATGTCTATCCTGATTATGTTAAGTATTTATAGCGGCCTTTTGCCAGGGTTCGGGACTGGTCGTCGTCGTTGTATCATCTTTATGTAGTGTCTTTGTGTGATGTCAGTCCCGTGTTTATGTTTGTTTGTTTTAAGTTAATAAAACCCCTGTCTTTGTCTATCTGCGCGCTGGGTCTGTTACTTTCATGCCAGGGACACCAGGAAACGTGACAGAACGACCAGCCTGCACCGAACAGACCCAGCGTGATGGTGAGCAAGGAGAATTTTTTCCGGTCATAATGTTTTGCCGGGTTGCGGATCATGCTCCGGCCCGGATTTTGGGAGTTTTTTGGGATTTTTTGTTGATTCCGGCCCATGCCCCATTTATGTTCCCGTGGGGAATGCCGTCCCACGATGTAGTGTTCTGTGGGAAACGCTTCCCCGATCTGGGAGAACGGAGGAGGGTTCCAGCCAGGATTTTTAGGACTTTTGGGGGAATTCTGTTGCTTCAGCCCCGGCTCCGCCCATGTTCCGGTATGGGGCGTGGTCCCATGATGTGGATTTCCGTGAGAGGCGTTTCCCCACTCCTAGTTAACGGAGGGGGCTTTTTAATCAGGATTTTGGTTTTTGCTGGGAATTTTTTGGGTTGGGTTTTTCTTTTTTGGTTTACAGCTCTGTGAGGGATTTGGATATCTTCCGGGTTGGCGGAGGAGACCGTGCGGATGCAGCTGCCTCCCTCCCGCCCACTCCTTGAGGAGTTTCGGGCTTTGGCGGGACAGAGTTCATCACTCGGCGCCGTCGTTCGGCGTAGGACGTTGCTCGGCGTCGTGGCTCGGCGGTGGACATCTCTCGGTGCTGCGACTCGACAGTGGACGTCGCTCGGCCCTGCGGCTCTGCAGTGGACATCGCTCGGCTCTGCGGCTTGGCTGTGGTCGTCACTCGGCGCCTCCGCTCGATGGTGGACGTCGCGTGGGGCCCTTTGGCCTTGCCATCAGGCCCCGTGCTCCCCCCACCTGTCTCGCTCTTGCTTCTCGCTCCCCCCACTTGCCTCACCTTTGTTCCTCGCTTCCCCCCATCTGCCTCGTCTTTGCTCCTCGCTCCCCCCCCATTTGCCTCGCCATGCTTCTCGCTCCCCCCTATCTGCCTCGCTATGCTCCTCGTTCCTGTCCAGGACTTGCGGACTGCCCAGACTGACAGGGAGGGTCATGTTTTGGCGCGTTGAGAGCCGCGCCTTTGAGAGGGGGGAGATGTTAGGGGTGTAGGCCCTGCGTTGGGCCACTAGGGGGAGTTTCTGGCAGGGGTTGTGTCATGTTGTGTTTTGTTATTGTTTTTGTTCATGTCATGTGCTTTGTTTTAGCCCCGCCTGTTCCCATTGTTTTCCTGATTGTTGTTCACCTGTCCCTAATGTCTATCCTGATTATGTTAAGTATTTATAGCGGCCTTTTGCCAGGGTTCGGGGCTGGTCGTCGTCGTTGTATCGTCTTTATGTAGCGTCTTCGTGTGATGTCAGTCCCGTGTTTGTTTGTTTGTTTTAAGTTAATAAAACCCCTGTCTTTGTCTATCTGCGCGCTGGGTCTGTTGCTTTCATGCCAGGGACACCGGGAAACGTGACAAGCAGACTGTGTCGGAGAAATTTTAAGGTTAATTTTATGCTTACTTTTAACATAACAATACTCTGCTTAAAATAGTATATTCTTACAGTATTCAAGTATATTAATCTTACAGTATTCAACTATATCCTTACAGTATTCAATTATAACTTAAGAGCAGGCTTTGCTTGAGGCAAAAATATGATAATCAAGCATAACTATAGAAGTATTGGCATGCTAGTGTAATAACCACACTGAGGTTGGAAAGAGGGAAAAGAGATTTATTAGAAGCATTGGAGATTGCAGGTTGGTCGGTCGGCCTATCCAATGGGATCATTGGGTTGGTTGACCAGCCAATTGAGCTAATGGGAAATTGGATGAGCAAGGTGCATATCCTGAGACTATTTAATCTTAAAACGCAGACTATTTAATCTTAAAATGCAGGTTATGAAATGCTTAAAGTCTTAGAGCCCAAGATTTGCACCGAGATTGAAGAAAAAACAGAAATAAAAACTAATGGAAATAGACAAGACAGTGTGGTCACAGGGACATTTGAAGAAACAAAAATAGCTGAGGTGCGAGAACATGAAACCGCAACGCCTGCTTTGCACTGAGCTAGGTATCGTAATGCTGACTTTGCAACGTGCGGTTACCCAAACTTGCAAACATCTAGAACATCATGTTCAAGGTCGGTACTATGTCAGAAGTCACAAGGAGGTGAAGAGAACATCGTGTTCAAGGTCAGTACTATGTCAGAAGTCACAAGGAGGTAAAGAGAACATCATGTTCAAAGAATAAAAAAGTTCTAGGAAAGAGGGCGAGACGTTCTGAAGAGAGAGCCAAAAAAGGCCACCGATAAGTGTGTATGCAAATTAGGTAAGGAGGGGCTCAAATGAAGGGGATGAAATGTTAAAACTGAATTGGAAATAAATGTGTATAAATAGGAGGGAATTTTTCAAAGTTCTTCAGACCAGATGCTCTCTTCAGTAAAGAACATCTGACAGGTGTGTCTTACTGAATAAAGAATTAGATTTTTCCCATCTGCTGATTGACTGCTCATCATTTTGGCTAAGTTTGGGTAGTTTACTGAGTTTCATTTTGACAAGTTTACTGAGATAATTGATCATGGTAAACTAAGGGGAAATAGATACAACTCAATATCCATCCTGCGATATGACCACTCGGAGGGGGCTCTGAGTTCTGCCATATTTATTGGCGTCACGAACAGGATGCTGGTGTGAAAGGCTGAATTCGAAACCTGATCTAGGACCGCAACTACTACGGGCCACAGATTCTCAGGATCAAAACAAAAAAGGTAAGCAGACACCTGTTTCATACGAAGTCTGTATTAAATTTGTATCTGTGGTCTGAGTATAGCGGCCCATTAGAAGGTGTACATATTTCGGCCTCAAACCAGGAATTAGAGGGTGGATATTCCACTCAGCAGTTGCCCTCAGCCTGGCTTTGCCAGAAAGCAGAGAGGTGACATAGGCTACCTTGTAGCTCAAACACCATGGCACACTGGTGGGGAACAGCCAACAGAGTCCAGATTCCCTGGAGAAGTGCTCTGGATGAGGCAAATGTGGTTCTTGAGGTGGGGCTGTCGAAGGTGTAGGTGTCAGAGGCATGCTTGGTCTGCTGGGGTGGATGATGATGACAAGTGAGAAATGTGGCGGATGAGCTCTTGGGGAGCTGTGGTGAGGTCCTGGAGATAGCGCTCGTGTTCTTGTGAAGTCTTCAACAGGTTAAGAAGGAATTTCTGCATGTTTGACACATCCGATGGGTCCATAGCTGGCCAAATGGTACTGTCAGGGTTCACGGATTTAATATAGTAAGGATAAACAGAGACAGGTGTGCAGCCAATAGCATCCACTTGACAAAATCCGGCACATATAAAAGTTGTGGGTTGCTCTGTGAATAAAATTTGGCTCAATTACCCACCACACAGAAACAGCTTACCCCCTCCCTCACCCACCCTGTCAGGGACACCTGACCCCATGGGAACACAACTTTTCTCACAGAATATTTTGTATATTTTGGGGGGTATGGTGTGAACAATATGCACAGAATTCTTTGAACACTGCTATCTATAAATAAGGCTCATGTGTGTTATCAGTTTCATTCAGCAGCAGCATCAGTCTATTTCAACATGAGAAAGAGATTCAGTGTCTATGAGGTTATTGACCAGATTTTTGGTCATAAAAGTGATATTGAGACAGAGTGCAAAGTGATATTGACATAGTGGGAATGGTCAAGAAAAACAAACCTGAGCTTCCTCTTGCACTTCTTGGAATAAAAGACAGGGCTCCTCCTTCCTCAAAGTTTTCACTTCAATTAACAGTCAACTACAATTGTGTCATACTGTCCCAGAAAAAATAAAAATGTTATTGTGATGTCCACTCTTCACAAGACTACTGCTGTGAGCAGTAGGGAAGACAAAAAGCTAGACTTGATTCTGACAACAAAAACAATGGAGGAGTTGACAATCTAGCCAAGGTCATTGCCACCTACAAGTGCAAATGGAAGACCAAAAGGTGGCCAATGGCTGTCTTTTACAATCTACTAGATGTCGTGACATACAATGCATTTGTAGTGTGGACTGAAATAAACCCTGGAGGGAACACGGGAAAATCCTACAAGAGGAGGCTTTTTCTGGAGGAGCTGATAAGGACCCTGGTGAATTGAATAACTGAACATTGAACAACGACCGCAGTTGCCCCAAAACCAAGCCTCTGTCAATTTAGTGAGCCAGCTTCTGGCTACATGCACATCAGAAAGCTGCACAAGGAACTAAACAGGGGATACCAGGGGGATCAAGAGAAAGAGGTGCCAGACCTGTCCTGCTAGCAAGGACAGAAAAACCAGTACCACTTGCCACACAAGTGGGAAAATATATGTAAGGAACACACTAAAACAATCACATACTGTGTTTCATGCATATGAACACACAAACACATACATACACATACACCTAGTCAATGCTCAGTATTCAAGCCGAAAATATTATTTTTAACACAAAAACACAATCAGACACAACTTATGTTGTCATTGTTCAATGTTCAGTGTGAGAGAGAGAAAATCATGCTGTCGTGCATTTTACATCTGCTATTTGAATTTGCAATTTTGCGCAAAAAAAGTTTGATTGTTTAAAAAAGAAATGACTTTTTACTTCTTTCCTAACATAAATCTGTGCAGGTCAATAATGACTCGTAACACAACAGATGTCACTATGGTTAATAATATTAAGTTAAAAAAAAAACACAAGCAATTTATTTTGGATTTTTCTAATATTATCCTATTATAGTCAGATAACATAAATACCCATTGTCTGCACTATACTAAATATAATGATTGAATTTAAGCATTTTTTTTTATGAAAACGAGTGGTATGTTCTTTGAAAAATCATCCATGTGACCAAAAAAATAACATTTTAAATGTGTTTACATGGTTATTTATGCATAACAAGCTATCTATGAGGTTAAAAACAACATTGGATGATAATCATTGTTTTTTGAGCATTTTGGGCTGAGTCATGGGTCAAATTTGACCTGCTAACACAGCTTTCTAACACATTACAAGGGTTAAAAGAGATTATTTTACATGAGCCCACTTCTGCAAATGCAGAAGACAGACGGAAGAATGCTGACTGCTATGCCTATCCCTGATAAGACATGAAGCTGCTGATGATGGCAAGAAAGCCCTAAGAATTCTGAAAAAGCATTATTCGGGTAAAAGCAAAACAAGCTACGCATGATGGACAACGAGAGTGTTACTGACTACTTAATAAGAGCAGAGAACATCATCACAGCCCTGGGAGATGCAGAAAAAGCCATGAGTGATGGGCTGACAATAGCTATGATTCTCAACGGATTACCAGACTCTTTCAAGCTGCTAGCTGTCCACATAACGCAAAATGAGGACAATGTTACATTCACAGACTTTAAAAGAAGACTACGGATCTACAAGAAATCGGAGAAAATGAAAAGAACAGAATCTAAAGATAATGTGATGAAAGCACACACAAGACAGAGACAAGGCCCTAACAAGTTACACACTAACAACAGAAAAGATGAAGATACCAGCATGATATTGTCAGGCTTTTGGTGTCTAGTGCTCTTTCAGTGCTCTTTATAGGGCTCCTCAGATCCAGATCATCATCGGAGGGATGAAAATACAATGAAAAGGACAAGACATAAAGGGAAGCTCGAAAGGGAAACTCGGAACTCGGAACTCGAAAGGGAAACTCGGGAGGGAAACTTGGGACTCGAAACAAAAACAAAGAGAAAGAGAGACTCCCGAGGAGAAAAAGGCAGATCCCGAAGCCCGAGCACAAAACAGAGACAGCACCAAAAGCCCACCCAAAAGCCGGCCACATAACCTCTAACGCCGACTAACGACAATTAAAGACCCCAACCCCGAAACCGAGAAACAAAGAGACTTAAATACCCACACCCGAACGAGACACATGTGAAAGCAATACACTAATTGCACAGGCGCAGGGGCTTCCCGAGGATCTCTAGCGTCCAAAAACAAAACAGCCCAAACCCTGACAGATATGTTACAAATGTGGAATAAAAGGACACAAAGCAAGAAAATCCGGACAACGTAAAAAATGAAAGGCATCATGGTAGACATGGGAGCAACGTCCCACATCATGAACAACATCAAAAAGTACAAAAACTTGTTCAAAAAGTGATTTATCGCCTAGACAGCACTAGACGACTCCACAGAGCACGGCTATTGGACACACTGTACATGCCTTCTTATCCACATGACATTTTCTCAGTAGCAACGGAAACAAATAGAGGAGCAACAATCAGGTTCGATATCCACGAGTGGAAATTTGTATTACCAACCGACTGTTGAAGAGAATGTTGACCAGTGTAAGGTGTGTCATGACTTACAAACTTGCCATGAAATTTTGGGTTATTGTAACTATGAAGACGTACAAACGTTGCAAGGTGTAGTGAGAGGTATAGAAATAAAAGGGACCACAGTCAAACCAAATCAGTCATGTGAAGTGTGTACACAGGAAAAATTCACTCAGACAAGAAATAGGGAGCCAGACAGAAAGGCAAAGAAACCCTTAGAACTAGTCCACACTGACTTAGCCAACCCCATGCCAACATCGAGCACAGAAGGGTACAGATATACACAATCTTTTACAGATGACTACTCAAGTACGATAATTAATGTATTTTCTAAAGCCTACGAGTTGTTCACAGGAAAGAAGCCAAACATTTCTAAAATACAGAAATTTTGATCAATATGTTTTGCTTACAAACAAGAGAGGAGTAAATTAAACTCTAGATGTGAGCAAAGTATTTTCATTGGCTACAACAAAAACAGCCCAGCTTATCTAGTGTACTATCCTAACACAGAGAAGGTCCAAAAGCATAGGTTGGTGTGGTTCACAGCTAGGAAAACTAAAGAAAGGGAAACACAAACACCCGAATTACACACGCAATATGGAGTATGTATATCCTAAGATCAATGGCAATGAAGGAAATGTTGCTGAAAATGTGAAAAATGTACCAGGTCAAGGTATTTAAAGTGCTGTTTCTGAGACTTTGCCTGAACAGACTGAATGCACACAGCCAGGTAAAGTTACTGAAACTATAATCAGAAGGAACCCACCAAGAGCCAGGAGGAGGCCAGCTCATCTACAGGAATTTGAGACTGAGGATATAGAGGACAAGCTGCAAACATGCGTAGACTTTTGTTATAGAGTAGCATGCGATATTCCTCAAACCTACCAGGATGCCATAACATCAAGTCAGAGACAGGTGAAAAGCTACTATGCAAGTTAGAGAATCTCTCTTTGGCCTAAAGCAATCAGGCAGAAAACTGGAACGCTATGGTATATATATGTTTAATTAAGAATGGTTTTACACAGAACCCAGCTGATAACTGTGTGTATGCAAGGGAAAGGCATAATGAAAAAATAATCTTGAACTTAACAGCACCATTTGCATAAACACATAAAAAACAATAAAAAAAAAAGATATATCAGATGTTGTAGAATCACATTGTAGTAGCATATTGTCTTTAAATATTGTGATTAGATATTTTTGTCAGATCGCTAATCCCTTCGCTGCACTGTGAAAATTGCATTAGCTTTAAACTGCTTCAAAGCTACCTGTTAACACCGATGATGGAAAAGAAAAACCTGCACAGGTTTAAGCATTAGGAGCAGAAATATTATACGTTAAAATGTATATCAGACCAGTTTTCTCAGGATATATGTGGGGTTTTTAAAAAAAAATATATCATTTGATTCTCAGAAAAAACAACATTCTTTATTTCTGAAGTGCAGGAAGTGTTCACTAAAAGACAAGCTGAAACTGTACAAGCGCACATATGGTAAATAAATGAATCATACATTATAAGAATAAAACCTACCCATGGCAATTTGGGTGTTAATCAGCAAGACTCCAAAAATGACCTCTACTCTCATTTCATCCAGATAACAGTCCACTCTCTGTGCTTGATAGAGATCTTGGTACTGATGGTACTGATAGTGATGAACGATTTCAATAGCGAGATGAAGTTTCTTTCACAGCACTGAGAAACACAGGAAGTTCCTAGGCCCCATGACTAGTTATACCTCACGGAAATGGTAGACCACCGCTGTGGTTTGGTCATCTTGTCTGAGGAAATATTTTTGATTCTCATACTTACATGGTTATGCATGATCTATAAGCCTCTCACAACAGCCTGGTCCTTTACAGGTATTATCATTGTTGTGTTTTCCATTTCCCCCATGATCACACTCAATTGTGTTGGATTATCCATCAGTTAAGTGCCTGTTTTCTCACTGTATCTTGGTCATGCTACTGTTGATGCCACTGTGTGCCTCATCCTTGTCCTCCTGTTTGCATCTTTTCAGTCATCATCTTGCCAGTCTCAGTGTTTTGCTTAGTTATCCTGGTTCAGTATTTAGTTCTTTTTGCACAATATAATAATTACAATCTGCCTTTGTTTATTAGTACTACACATCCATTTAATTATGAAATCTTGATTTTGACATTTTTATTTCAGATATATTAATCTTAATAGGACCTGTAGGTAGGAATAAATCTAAATTGATAAAAATATAAAGAAGAAGAGGGGGGCACGGTTGCTTGGTGGCTAGCACGTTTGCCTCACACCTCCAGGGTTGGGGGTTCAATTCCTGCCTCCGCCATGTGTGTGTGGAGTTTGCATGTTCTCCCCGTGCCTCGGGGGTTTCCTCCGGGTATTCCGGTTTCCTCCCCCGGTCCAAAGACATGCATTGTAGGTTGATTGGCATTGCTAAATTGTCCGTAGTGTGTGATTGCGTGAGTGAATGAGAGTGTGTGTGTGCCCTGTGATGGGTTGGCACTCTGTCCAGGGTGTATCCTGCCTTGATGCCCAATGACGCCTGAGATAGGTACAGGCTCTCCGTGACCCGAGAGTAGATTGGATAAATGAATGAATAAAGAAGAAGAAGAAGAAGAAGAAGAAGAAGAAGAAGAAGAAGAATTATGTGGCAAAAAAATACTTCAATCAACCAGTGATGAATGATTCAATATTTATTTCTAGAAGCAAGCACTGCAATTGATTTCCACTGGGAGACTATCATTTGCTTGCAGAAATACAACAGAAATATCTTTTCCATTCATTATTGCAATATAGCACAAATTTTAAATCTATGTTTACACGTTATATTAAAAAACAGACATTGACTTGGCTGACTCTGCAGCAGAAAAAAAAAAAACATTTTTTGCCCATGAGTTAACAGGGGTTTAAAACCTCAGGCATTAATTCTGAAGGCATGTCATCATGCACACTCATGAACACAGTCATGAACACAGTCAGAATGAACATATTCATTTTTTGGTATCATTTCACAGAAAACAAAAAGGAAATGTGCTGAAGTCTTATACAGTGATAGATAATACAGTATATCAGGAATAAAATATACTTACATTTTTAAGAAATTTAACTTTAATAAATACAAGCCACAGACATTTAATTCAACACCACTGAAAGTTTTAGCCATCATATAAACTGAAAATCCACTTACAGCTGAACAATATTAGACATTTTGATCATTTATTTCACTTGTATAACATTATTTTTATTTTATTTTTAAATGGACATTTCTTATGTACAGCTCTTTTATTAAATAGAGAAGCAGAAGTGTTGGTTTTAAAAAGTTAAGCAACTCAAATAGTGTGTGAGCTGCTTAGGTAGCTGCAGCTTTGTGGGTTCAACACTTAAAACTGCAACAAGAAACTTTCTTTTTTTATTTTTTCTTCAATCATGAAACAATTTTTAATTGAGTCCCAAAAGCCTTACTTATAAACAAGAATAAAGATATTTGTTAAAATATCTTTTTGTGTTGTGAGTACAGAATCAGAGTTTTTCATTAAAATAAATAACTAACTATGAACACTGTTTCATCGTGGAAAAATCTATAGACTTGAAATGGCAACTGATGCATTTAAATCTATATAGCAAAGAAAATTGATTTGGAGTCTATAACGGTCCTCTGCACTGGATCTCACACACACACACACACACACACACACACACACACACACACACACACACACACAGGGAAATTTAGCATAGCCAGTACACCAACTGGCATATTTTGGGAGGTCAGAGAAAACCACATGGATGCAGTGAGTACATGTAAAACTCCACACAACAGACAGCAAGACGGACAAACCATTGTGCTGCTGTGAAAACTATTGTGCAACCTGAAAAAATCCGCAATTGCATAACCAGATACTGAAATAGTTTCACTGTAAGTTTAGTTTGTATGGGTGGAATGTCATTAACTTCCTGTACCAGGATGATCATAGCAACAAAGCTATGTACAACAACTAAAAAAAATTTATGTTGATGATTCATCCTGAGCAGGCTGAGTTTGTGTCACTCACTGACTGTGCTGGACCCCTGAGTACACACACTCTTCTTGTACTTTGGACACTTTGCTCTTTTTCTGTGCAGGAGTATTAAACACCAGCTCGCCGTACTGCACCTCATCCTCTTTCTTCTTCTGGTTGGAAGTGACCACCGTGCCGTACTCCACACCCTCGTACTGTACTGGAGCTAGACCACAAGATAACACCACACAATGAAATCACTGATGACATTAAATTTATTCATGTACATAGTATCAAGCAGGCTTTTAACTGTTTCTAAATGACTCCTGCTTAATTATACAATTATCTAATAAAGTGGCAGAAAAGAACTAAAGACCTTCCATTAGTGACTTTGACTGCAGCAAAATCATTTCAGTAACTGAGAAGTACAAAACAAAATAACAAATCAGGAGACAAACAAAAAAAACTAATTCTAAAACAAAATGACAAATCAGAAAACACGACAATGGAAGTTCAGGTTCAAGCCCCGCATAGGGCGGGGGTGCCCAGACGTGACACTTCTAAACATACCTGCATTTTTTATGTGTTTTTAGAGATCACAAACTAATCTTTATGCCATGATACACTATCAGTATATCCAAAATCACGACATATGAATGTCCTTTCTCTAAGTAGCGTTAATGAATTCCATTTTCTTATAAATATAAATATATACCGATCAGGCTTAACATTATGACCACCTGACTAATATTGTGTTGATCTCCCTTTCGCTGCCAAAACAGACCTAAACCATCAAGGCATGGACTCGACTAGATCCCTGAAGGTGTACTGTTGTATCTGGCACCAAGATGTTAGCAGCAGATCCTTTAAGTCCTGTAATTTGTGAGGTGGGGTCTCCATGGATCAGATTTGTTTGTCCAGCACATCCCACAGATGCTTGATTGGACTGAGATCTGGGGAATTTGGAGGCCAAGTCAACACCTCAAAGTCATTGTTGTGCTCATCAAACCATTCCTGAACCATTTTTGCTTTGTGGCGTTATCCTACTGAAAGAGGCCACAGCCATCAGGGAATACTGCTTCCATGAAAGGGAACATGGTCTGCAAAAATGCTTAGGTAGATGCTGTGTGTCAAAGTAACATCCACATGGATGGCAGGACCCAAGGTTTCCCAGCAGAACATTGCCCAAAGCATGACACTGCCTCCGCCGGCTTGCCTTCTTCCCATAGTGCATCCTGGTGCCATGTTTTCCCCAGGTAAGCAACACACACGCCTTTGCTCCCCACGAGCATCAATGAGCCTTGGCCCCCCATGACCATGTCGCTGGTTCACCACTGTTCCTTCCTTGGACCACTTTTGATACTGACCACTGCAGACCGGGAACACCCCACAAGAGCTGCAGTTTTGGAGATGCTCTGATCCAGTGGTCTAGCCATCAAAATTTGACCCTTGTCAAACTTGCTCAGATCCTTACGCTTGCCCATTTGTCCTGCTTCTAACACATCAACTTTGAGGACAAAATGTTCACTTGCTGCCTAATATATCCCACCCACTAACAGGTGCCATGATGAGGAGATAATCAGTGTTATACACTTCACCTGTCACTGCTCATTATGTTATGCCTGATCAGTGTATATGTTTATTATTTTCTTTAAAAGATTTAAAGTTGCACTATTGAAAAAGAAAATGGTTTAAAGTGAACACAGAACTCCACATATGTACAAGAAATGAAGTTAGATAAACAATTTCCTACTTCTTGTATATCTTGAGTGACAGATGTCTCGTCCAATCAGCGGTAAAAATTCCATTTTCAAAATATACCTACCTTTTCCAGTTTGTCTGAATAGTTTTGTTATTTTGTTTCCAGATTTGTTATTGTGTTTTTGCACTTCTCGGCCACCGTACAAGTTTTACTGTTTTAATAACTGTTGATTTTCACATCAAATAATAATAATAATAATAATAATAATAATAATAATAATAATAATAATAATAATAATAGTTGTTGTTGTTGTTGTTGTAGTTGTTGTTGTTGTTGTTGTTATCTTCTTATCTGGGCAAATATTCAACATGGCTTTATTCAATGAAAATAAACAATTTTTGCTAATTTCTAGTGGTTTCTAGGTTTATTTACTATTTGGCCAAAATGAGCTAAAAGCTCTGGCTTAGGT
Organism: Hemibagrus guttatus; assembly: GCA_033459395.1. Taxonomy (NCBI): domain Eukaryota; kingdom Metazoa; phylum Chordata; class Actinopteri; order Siluriformes; family Bagridae; genus Hemibagrus; species Hemibagrus guttatus. Next base: position 20,422,952 of record JAUCMX010000016.1, on the reverse strand, counting down.
CTTGTTGAGGGATACAGAAAACATTCATTTTAAAAGACCCTGAGTGTTAAAATTGGAGTAGAATTCAGTCAAGCACACACTCAAACTGATCCACACTGCTGGGACTGAAGTTATTCATCTATGATTCATGATTCTAGGTTCTGTTGATCTTTTGTCTAAATTAATTTCTACATAATCTGCAGATTAGTCAGATCCATGGCTTTCAGCCATTAGCTGAAATGTAAAAGGACTTATCAGACAAGGTTAACTGACTGACAGTAAAAATGAAGACCACATCCATGAAAGGCATTTGGATTAATCCGGTGCATATATTATTAAAGTGTGGTAAAGTCTTACACGTACTGGGTCTTGTCTCTGTCCTGTTCATGGCTGTATGGGTGACCTCAGTGTACACAAGCTCTTTGTCGTCCTCAGAAGGGGCTGTCAACAAAACACACACCTATTAAACTACATAATGCTACAGAAAATTACAGAAAAGAAAAGAAAAAAGATTCAGAAATACACTCACTGTATGCTTTATTGTCCTGTACACCTGACACATGATTGGCTGTTATATAAAATCAGCATAAATTACAATTTATACAAGATCATACAGAACAAGCACAAAAAAATAAATGTGATCTTAAATAAGTGACTTGTTTTTTGGCAGATGGCCTGATTTAAATTTCAGAAACTACAAAAGTCCTAAAATGTGATCTCATAATAAGTGACTTTGACAATTGGATGTTTGTGAGTGTAAGACAAGGAATTTCACAGGATTTTGTGAAAAGCCAGATTCTTTCTGACCTTCTTTGTTTGTTAGGCCTTGTCTCTTCTTGTAGATGCAAAAAGCTAAGACAGCTAGTACAATGAGAATCCCACAAACCGAGCTCAGGATCGGCAGAGTGAGATCTACAAGAGGAAAGACATTCATTTAAGGTGTAGATATGTGAAGAGAAATGATGATGAAACAAATTGAATGTGAACTTAAGTATATATTTAACATACATGTTGTATTATATATAACTTGACAAAGTTTTTCACACAGCACTTCCTCTTTTATTCAGTAGCACAGGACTATGTGCTACTGAATCATTGTGCAACTGATAATGCCATCTCTGACATTATCAACTAACCATGAGATCACCTTCGTCATTGTGAAAGCCAGTGAAGTAACACTAATATGTTCTATAATGACAAGCTATAGAATTGTAAGGATTTATTTGGTTTTTTTTATTTGTTTGGTTTTTGTTGGTTTGCATATACCACCAGGGCTTAACATCTTTTTTATGCAGGGAATGAAATAAAAGTTTACTTGCCTGGCTGGACGAGTAGTCCAAAAAATGTCAATATCAAAAATGTGTTTGTGTTATAGACTTTGGGTTAGTCATTTATACAGTTCTTTTAAATGCTACAGATGAAAATAATCTGGAGCATGTAGGCTGCTGCATACAGCAGACACCAGGAAAGTGTAGGTATAATGTATAAGCAGTTGCTTAGCAACAAGCTTGACCAATCAGGATTCCTACCTCAGGCAATAGTAGCTGAGCGTGTGGCTTTAAGTGTCTAAAAATCTGGCCAAGCCCCTTGTAAAGCATTGAAAAAGAACATGGACTCAAGACAGATTATGAAAATAAAAGGGTAAGGAAATTTATCCATCCCTGGATTTCACTAGGTCAAAGGGATTGGTCCTTAATTTATTATTTAAATAAAAAAAATAAATACCAAACTCACCATCACATTCTAGGAGATCAATGGAATTGTGGTCACGACTGACGTGATTTTTGACATTACAGGTGACTTTTTCATTATGCTTTTTATCCAGTACGAGAGTTTTATTGTCGTTCTCCATTCGAATGATTGAATCAGGAGTCCAGTTGAAGTGAAGGTCGTCTCCATCAGCAGAACAGTACACTTTCTTAACCTCAGAGAACAAGCAGCTGTAGGACAATTTCACTGAGGACACTCTGGCTGTAAATGACAGAACGTAGAAATGTAATAACTGTTGATAATGATTTCCTCTCTGCTGCATCTCTCACAGCTAATCTTGATATTTAGTCTCATTATGTCTTGTTAGCCTGTTAGATAACAACATCATGCATGCATTAATACTGCAGGTCAGAGTCCTGGGTTCACTATGATGATGATGATGATGATGATGATGATGATGATGATGATGATGATGATGGTTTGGCAAAAACATCTGGATAAATTTCTCCACAGCGAGGGAGGAAATTTAAATTATGTACATTATTACATCCTCACCTGTTATTAAAAGAAAAGACTTTCCAAATAATCGGATTTGAGAATTCAGTAGAATCTAATCATTTGTGCCATAGTTTTACAGTTCTAGAATGAATTCAGATAGACTAATGTTGAAGTGTGTTTTAAAACTATTACAGATTCATGTGATTAGAGGTTGAGAAAAGAAATCTTGAGAGAAACTACAGTGTGGATGAATGTTTATATTTTATATATTTATAAAATATCTTGTAGTGTGCTGTGTGATGTGATTAGAGGTTGTGTGGACCTACCTTCAATGTTCACCTGGAGAGTATAACTGCCTTTACTTCTCCCGTCTTCATCAAAGGTGTTTAAAGTGTATGTTCCAGAGTTGTCCCTTTCTGCACTGGTTAGAATCATAGTTTTATTATCATTAACAAACTGCCATCTTGGGAGAAGTGGTGTTGGTGGGGAACTTTGGGTTTTTCTATATCTTAAAATTATACTAGTGGTCTTTAGGTCAAACCCATCCTCCTTGGGCATTTCCAGGTGCAGTGGTTGTCCCACAGCTACATAACACTGATTACTCTCCATAACTTTACAGACAACATGATCCTTAAACAGCGAACCTGCAGAGGAAGAAAAAACATCATCAGCTGTTAATATTATTGCACACTGAAACACACCAGTTCTGTGTAAACTTCTCTTCATTATTACACAAGAGCTTGAATTTCTTAATGGAAACTACATGTCCTTGTTAGGTTGTCTGCTTAACACCACACCACCTATGCTCAAAGGGGAATCCCTTTCACAGTTTAAGGAAAACATAGACACAAATTAGCCAAACTGGGAAGTCAGTCTCAAGCTATTAACAAAACAAAAACCCGAAGCTTTAAGACAAAAAAAGAGAAAACTCTCAACACAGTGTTGAGACATACTATAAATGTAGGCATTTATTCATAATGTTACTCAAATTGTAAACTTGTGTATTTGGCTGGAAGAATATCATGTGAATACATGCTACCAAAGTCTGAAACTGGAAGAGCTCATATTAAACTCATAATATTAAGGTTTAGTGGAAAAGTGGAACAAATCATTAGTGGTAAACAATGCTGTCCAGCCTGGCGAAAAAGAATATTTGCTGACTAATGAGTCAGGCAGGCAAAATGTCTATTTATGTAGTTGATGTATTTTTGTACAAGCATGGTACCTGTGAGATTTTTTCACTATTCTATAGCACTATTTTTTCATACAAGATTAATAAATCTTGTATGAAAAACGTCCAGAAACAGCACTTTACTATTTTATTATGAAGAAGTGTCAGAAGTGTGTTTGCATAAAACATTACACACTGTAGAACGGTATAGTGAAGAAAAAGAAAGAAAGAAAGAAAGAAAGAAAGAAAGAAAGAAAGAAAGAAAGAAAGAAAGAAAGAAAGAAAGAAAGAAAGAAAGAAAGAAAGAAGGAAAGAAAGAAAAACAAACAAATGATTTCACTCCCAGTATAAATGAATCATGTTTCCAGAGTACACCTACCCGAGGCAGCTCCTGTGAACGTCAACAGGATCCCAAAGATGATCTGCATTTTTCCCCCTCACTAAGTCCAGAGAAAAGAGGTCAAAATATCCAGAATTCCACAAACCAACTGAAAGGAAATGAACACAGCGCTGTTCTCCCTGAAGCAGGTGGGGTGAAACTGTGTACTGTTTTACACAACAAATTCTACTCTTGTGAGAAAAAAGAGGAAGTAAGATCACATTTCTGCAATGTCCACTTCCTGTTTTCTCTCCTAAAGAAATGGACAGAATGTTAGAGTTGGTTTTAGAATGAAAGAAATTGAGTTTTATGTCTGATTTATTTCCAAGAAAAATCAGGCCACTGTTTAGGGAATCTAATAAGGGAAGAAAGAGGAATTGTGTACAATCAATTTCTTAAAGTGGTTTAAGGTTCAGTAAACTGACATAGGAGTAGATATTGTTTATTATGTAAGGAATAAAACATAACATGGCATGCTGTTAGAGTAAAATACTCAACTGATGTAGGGGTGTGATGAAGCTGAGTTACTGTTATGGATTATTTTCTTGTAACAGCATGTTTCAGTGGGTTATTCCTCTTATTTCACAACATTCAAAGTTGTGCAAGTTGTCAAAGTTGCAAAGTTAGTTCCTGTCACCTGTTACATTATAGCAGACATAAACAGCAGTTCCCACTACAGCGCTTCTTTTCTGCAAGTCAAAAGGTGAACTCAGTGAGCAGAATAGACTCTTTATTTGGATTAGAAATGATAAGTATATAAAAATATACATTTTTACATAAATAAGAAAGGAAGGGGCCAGTTTTAAGGAAATTATTACTCTAATGAAGATTCTCACACACTATAAAAAAAAAAAAGCACTTTTACAGAATTTTTTACTGTTAATGTTTCTAGATTTCTCCTGTATTTTTGAAATTTACAAAAATATACTGTGAATTTACATTTCTAAGGTAAAATACCACGGAAAGTTTCTAACTGTGAATAACCATAAAATTTCCATTTTTTTAAAGAAATTTTTGTTATTTTCACACTAAAGGACTGTTAAAATACATTTTAAATCTATCAGAATTTCACAAATATTTATTTTTTATTTAAAAGAAAAAATGTTAACGTTGTATACTAGTTGTATACTGGGAATACATTTTAAAATAAGATACAATTAGTGACAATTAACAAAAAAAAAATTAATGGTTCTATAATTTTACATAGATTTGTTTGTTTGTTGAAATTGTTGTTTGAAAAATAGCAGCGGCTAACTTCGTGGGAGCAACAACAAACATCTAAAGGACTGGCACAACGGCACACTGCAGCTGCAAGGCAAGTATACTGAACTCGTGTTAGTAGCATTAGTTTTCTAGTCATATACCGCTATGACTTTTCATTTTCTTCAGCTTGGCAAAGGCACTAAATCTTTATTTCATGTCATATTGCATATAGTAAGCAAGTGTTAGCTAACTATAAGCTATTAAGCCACCCAACTCACTCCTCTCGTGTTGAGTGGAGCGTTAGCATGCTAGCATATACTATAGCTCATGTAATACTACTGAGGTGGTCTAATTGTTTTTCCAATTTAGCTGCCTACAATTCATAGTGTTTAATATTCATATTTTCTTGGATATTTGCAGATTTTCTTAATTAACATGTACCAAGCACTGACATAAACTTGTCTTTCTCTCTGCAGATAAGTTGTGTGAGTTGTTAAGGGGTGAGATCAAATGGTGAGTCTTGTGCTATAGTTAAAGATGTTCAAAGATTACACCTGCCATAGTTATGGTGTTTCTGTGAAAACCCTAAATGCTTCATCAAGCGCTACACAGAAATGAGGCACATTATCAGTTTGTATGTTGTATACCAGGTTGCAAGTCTCACTTCAGAAATTACAATACTTTTAAGTATCATATTTTCCGCCATCATCGGCAGTCATCTTCTGTGTCACAGTGTGAACCTCTTTCAGGGACCCTTTATATGTGATCTTCCTAACTGTCAGAAACAGCTGATTGATCTTAAAGATCTTTTGTTTCACCAGAAATCTCACATTTCAAAAAGAGAGGAGATTCGTTGCCCATTCAAAAGCTGTGATAACACTTTTTCAGTGAAAACATCTTTTACATCCCACGTATCTAGGAAGCACAAACACACTACATCTCTGCATATCTCTAGTACATACTATGCTTCAGTTCCTAGTCAGTCTCAGTCCTGTATTGGTGAAAGCCTGTCAGATGAAGCAGCAGTTGATGATGGACCTGAGGAGGATATAGTGGACCCTGCACAAATGAAAAGTTTATATATGAGAAATCTATACATGTTTTACATGAAGTTGCAGGGGAAGCACCTTCTCCCTTCCTCCACAGTACAGTTAATTGTAGAAAAAATTAATAGTCTCAGTGGAGTGTGCCAGCAGTACACAAAAAATCAACTAAAATGATCTCTTCAAGCAAAGACTGAACTATCTGAGACAGAAACTGAAGATATTTTGAAGAATTTAGATGAATTTCACGCATCCTGTAGCTCTGCCCTTTCCACAGAGTACAAGAGAAACCATTATTTTGAGGAAAATTTTCCCTATGTGCATCCACAGTCCATTTTAACTTAACGTCTATACATTAAAAGCTCTGCTGAACGATCCTGCTGTGTGGAAAGAATGTTGTATATATGGGAATGAGTACACATCCTATTTTAAACGATGTGTGTGATGGATCGGTATTCAAATCCAATACTCTTTTTACAGAGCCAGGTGTCTACTTTTACTAAACTTAAATAATTTAAATATATCATAATAAAATTTTTAAATTGGATATTAAATCCGGGCTAACAGTGCATAGTAAACATTACCACCCCCTGAAATGACACACCGTGTATTTCCAAGATCTAACAAAATTGTACTTAGATGTAGTTTCCAGAAGCTTCCAGACAAAGCTGTTGGATAAACATCTGGCTACTGGAACATTAAATTCATACACTGTAGCATCCACATCACTGATTTAGAGTGTGGTAGTCATTTCATGATATTCTATGCGTGTGCGTGTAACGGTCTATGGTACCTGGTTAAACATTCTTTTAATTGTTGTTGGGGGCTTTCTGTGAAACTTTCTTTTTCATGACTTTCTGTGATGTGCTTATCGTGGCCTAAATCACTTCAACTGTATGCTCATTAGGGCCTCCTCGTGGCGAGAATCTCTGGGCACATGTCCAGTAGGTCTGGTCAGTAATCTGTTTATTAATGTAATATATAAAAAATTCAATACTATTAACAACTACTAATAAATATTGGGTAATTACTCAGTAAGTAAATAAGAACTTTATGAGGTGTGGGCTGGTGAAATGCAGTCTACTGTGGAGCGGATTTATTATCAAACCCAAAGTGGATTATTTTGCCATAACAGATAGCACAACTTAAGCCTTTTGATAGTAAAAAATTGTATGCAACCGCCAAAATCTAATTATAACATTTAAACCTTGTAGCCTATGGAAAGAAAAAGAAATACTTATGAAACTCCATATCTACTTTCATATAAGCCTTTAACCAATACTGTGGAGCATGACCTCACAAATAAATTTAATACTCAACACAGACTCTCCCAAAACAGATGGAAATTACAACTTTTGACTGTTGAGTGTTTAGGACCTCAAAGTGTAATCTCAAATATGTTAATACTACATATACAGTACACTGACCAGGCATAACATAATGACCACCTGACTAATATTGTGTTGGTCCTCCTTTTGCTGCCAAAACAGCCCCGACCCATCATGCACTGTGTATTCTGGCACCTTTCTATCAGAACCAGCATTAACTTCTTTAGCAATTTGAGCTGCAGTAGCTCGTCTGTTGGATCGGACCACACGGGTCAGCCTTCGCTCCGCACGTGCATCAATGAGTCTTGGCCACCCATGACCCTGTCACCGGTTCACCACTGTTCCTTCCATGGACCACTTTTGATAGATAATGATCACTGCAGACCGGGAACACCCCACAAGAGCTGCAGTTTTGGAGATGCTCTGATCCAGTGATCACAATTCGGCCCTTTGTCAAACTCGCTCAAATCCTTATGCTTGCCTAGTTTTCCTGATTCTAACACATCAACTTTGAGGACAAAATGTTCCCAATGTTTAATCAAAAGTATTATTGAGCTTATTGAAGACAATCAATCTACCCATCTCTGAACTCACTTGGTAAAGCCATAGAGAACAAACTGTACATAAAATGTAGTAAATATTTCAATTGTGTATTTTAAGAAGAGGAAACCTACTCATAGCAGCTCCTGTGAAAATCAAAATGATCCCAAAGATGACGTGTTCTCTCTTTGGGTAGAGAATGTTCTCATTCTCTCTCTCTATTTCAGCTAGAGATCTTGGATCTGAGTGATACAAGAAGAAGCTTATTTTAGGTCACTAATAAAACAGACATACAGGAAGTAACAATTTTCTTTTTAGAAACCACTAATTTCCTGTGGTCTACATGAGTAGGGAGACAAAAAGAAATAGAACAGAATGTTTCAGTTGGGGTTTCAGCACGGTGGCTTAGTGGTTAGCACGTTTGCCTCACACCTCCAGGGTTGGGGGTTCGATTCCCACATGTGCTGTGTGTGTGGAGTTTGCATGTTTCCTCCGGGTACTCCGGTTTCCTCCCCCGTTCCAAAGACATGCATGGTAGGTTGATTGGCATCTCTAAATTGTCTGTAGTGTGTGATTGCGTGAGTGAATGAGAGTGTGTGTGTGCCCTGCGATGGGGTAGCGCTCCGTCCAGGGTGTATACTGCCTTGATGCCCAATGATGCCTGAGATAGGCACAGGCTCCCTGTGACCTGAGAATAGTTCGGACAAGCGGTAGACAATGAATGAATTAATGTTTCAGTTGGCTGTTTCTGTAAGCTGTTCTATATTTGTTGAGGGAAATGTATTGTAAATGTGCAAAGATCACCTTAAATCAACTTAAATTGCTCAGTATGAGATGAATGTAAATTGCTCTGGATAAGGCATCTGCTGAATGCTGTAAATGTAAAATTCAGGTTTCCTCTCACCTACAAAAACTTTGGCAATTGATGCAAAGCAATAATTACAATAATTTATTAATTAATTAAAATAATTCATATAAAATATTGTTTAATAATGTTTTGTTTAAAATATCACAAACCCTAATTGCATGCATTGTTTATTGGTGCTCCTTTTCACTTATTTTTATGAAGGGTAACAATAATTAAGTTAGCGTAAAAACCGGCTACTCAAATCACATCACTTTTATTATAGAAGTGTTCCACTGAACGGACGAGTACGTGATGTCATTTCCGTTTTTTCTCTCGCTTCAGTGACAAATCCCATTTTTTTCTTGGATTGGTCAACGCTCACGTCTAAGCCAATCACAGCGCAGTATACGCAACGCAACCACGGGGTCAAGGAGGTGGGGCTTGTACTAATACGGGTGGTGAAATGGCTAGCGAGAAACCCACTGAAGTTGGTTCACGTTGGTGAAGATGGCGAGTGGTGTGGGGTCTGTAGCGTCGCTGTGGACTGAAATCAACCGCTGCGGACAAAATGGCGACTTTACAAGAGCCCTCAAGGCTGTCAACAAGAGTAACTATTCTAAAATCTTGTCTTCAACTCTTTTTTTGTTTTTTTTTACTGACACCAGTCTTTCGGTCAGCTGTTAGCATGTAGCGTGCTAAGCTAATGTGACTCGGCTGTAACCGGTGAACGTTATGCTGCTAGTCAGCTATTTATTTTTGTTTTGTCTCAAAAAACAATATATATATATATATATATATATATATATATATAATGTCATGTGGGTGCAAGTGTTAAACTTCTTCGGCTTGTGAGGATTTAGTGTGTAGTGTATCGTGAAGTTAATGAATGATTACGTGTCCATATTTTTCTTACAGTCTGCAGCTTTACAGCATTGTATTTAAAGGAAAAGTCCACCTTATAAGACATCATATATATTTATATTAAGTACTATATGAAGTGATTAGTAATTCGTGTTTTATTATGTTGGTCAGTCCTGTATTTTCCTTATTCATGGGAGAAGTTAACGGTTGTGTCCCGCGGTGACGTCACAGGAGGACACTTCCACCACAGTTATAATGACATTCATGGGGGGGGGGGGGGGGGGGGGAATAGAGAGCTCTATGTACACGCTAATAGACTGCTGTCGCTTGTACTTCAGGGTGGATTTTTCCTTTTTCTTTAAAACAGGGTTCAGACTTGTTTACCATCCATATGCGTCATGCTCTTTTTCTCCCTCCAGTTCTTCACGAGAATAAGGATGATGTGACGGCACTGCGCTGTAAAATCGTGTGTCTCATCCAGACCGGTGGCTTCAAGGAGGCGCTTAATGTGATCAACACCCACACCAAGTCGCTTACATGGTAAACGCTGCCTTGTTGACTTTCACATTTTTCACTAGTCCAACGTTATCCAATTTTCAGTTACACTATATTGCCAAAGGTTTTGGGACACCCCTCCGAATCGTCAAATTCAAGGGTTGGGCTTGGCCCCTTAGTCCCAGTGAAAGGAACTCCTAGTTCTTCAGCATACCAAGACATTTGGCTTGGGGATGACCCCTTCCTGTTCCAACATTACTGCACACCAGTGCACAAAGCAAGGTCCATTAAAGACATGGATGAGCGAGTTTGGTGTGGAGGAACTTGACTGGCCTACACCTCAACCCAATAGAACACCTTTGGGATGAATTAGAACAGAGACTGTGAGCCAGGCCAAAACTGGGACGTCTGCCTTTACATGAGTGTAATATGGAGTTGGCCCGCCCCTTTGCAGCTACAAAAGCTTCAACTCTTCTGGGAAGGCTTTACACAAGGTTTAGGAGTATGTTTATGGGAATTTTTGACCATTCCTTTAGAAGTGCATTTTTGCGGTCAGGCACTGATGTTAGATGAGAAGGTCTGGCTCGCAGTCTCCGCTCTAATTCATTCGCAGGAAGTCATATGTTGGCGCAAAAAAAAAGTCACTCATTTTTCTGCAGCACAAATTTAAATATCAATGCGAGGTTTGAATGTGGTTTGTCATATCTGACCACAGTGACATGATCGGGTTTGAGAAGGCGTACTGCGAGTACCGGCTGAACCGTGTGGAGAGCGCACTGAAGACCATCGAGGGGATCTCTGAACAGACCGACAAACTCAAAGAGCTCTATGGCCAAGTGGTGAGAATGCGTATACTCACACACAGCCTTTAATACAGTCCTGGAATAATGTTTAAAAAGCAATTATTATTAAATGGTTATTACACAACAATGTTTAGATTACAAGTCACTGTTTTGTTTAGAGAGGTTGGTACAAACTCGGTTAATTTAAACATACTTGTGTGTGTGTAGCTGTACAGGCTGGAGCGGTACACTGAGTGTGAAGCAGTGTATAAAGACTTGATCAGAAACTCCCAAGATGAATACGAGGAGGAGAGGAAGACAAACCTCGCCGCAGTGCAGGCTGCACGGAGCACCTGGGAAAAATCAACACCTGTGAGTGAAAACACATGCAATTTAAAGAGCACTATAACACACAAACAAACAAAATGTGTTTGTTACCGCAGTTAAAAACATATCCTGTAGATGGCAACAATGTGTTCGTAAAATGAACTGCCATGCTTGTGAGAAGTTATTTTGCACGAATTTTATTTTCTCACACAGACATAAATTACAAAATAGGAAATGAACAAATATTTATGTATTCAAATTATTCACCAATTCTAATATATTAGCTATTAATCGTTTCTTCCTCATGCATAGAGTTATTAAATGGTTATGAATCATGCAGCAAATTATCAAGTGGTCTTTTTTTTTTTTTTGTATTTTTTTTTTGTATTTTTTTTTTATTATTATTATTATTATTATTATTATTATTATTATTATTATATGCTTTAGGAAAGCCATGCATTTTACAAATCAGTACATTCATTTCATTTGCTCCCTCGGTCACTGTGCAGGAGGATCTAGGGCTGCCCGAGAGCACGTATGAGCTTTGCTACAACGCAGCCTGCAGTCTGATCGGTGGAGGCCAGCTCACTCAGGCCATGAAAAAACTCCAAGAAGCCGAAGGTCAGTGGTCCGACTGCAGGCTTTCACATCTCATTTAACACTCCAGTTAATTACTGAGACTTTTACAGGGTGACTCTAGTAAGTTAAAAGAGAAAAGTGTCAGCTGTGAACACTCAGGAAACTGGAGAAAGCCTTTAGGTGTGGTGGCTTTAATGCATGGTTCTGCAGATGTCAGCATACCGAGACATTTTGGACAATTTTCTGCTCTCAACTTTGTGGGAACAGTTTGGGGATGGCCCTTTCCTGCTCTCTGCAGGCCAGTCAAGTTCCTCCACAGCAAACTCGCTCATCCATGTCTTTATGGACCTTGCTTTGTGCACTGGTGTGCAGTCATGTTGGAACAGGAAGGGGTCATCCCCAAACTTCCCACAAAGTTGGGAGCATGAAAATGTCCAAAATATCTTGATATGCTGAGGCATTAAGAGTCCCTTTCACTGGAACTAAGAGGCCAAGCCCAACCCCTGAAAAACAACACCTGAATTCAATGATTTGCAGGGGTGTCCCAAAACTTTTGGAAATATAGTGTATAATATATAGCGATGTTATCGAATTATAGTTTTATGTTCACTAACAGCACATTCTATGGCACTTGGAGGAAGTTGAAGTAGAAGCTGAAATTTCCGTCTGATTCTGTCTTTTTTGTTACAGAGCTCTGTAGGATATCTCTGGCAGAAGACTCAGTGAGTGTCTCTTCTTATTTATTTTTTTTCCTCCTTTAAGACAACAGTTTCATTGTTCAAATTTCCCTTTCCCATTTATTCATTTGCTTTTTTAGGCTTAAAACACGGACAGCTTAGGATTGAATGTTGGCCAAAATCCATTCCAAGTCTTTTGTAGTTTAAAATGCGTCTGAAAGAAGAAGAAAATATAAGCTGAATAATGATGCTCTGAACGTGTGGTTTAGATTTAATGGTAACTGTGTGTGGTATAGGACATAACGGAGGAGGATATAGACGCTGAGCTGGCAGTGATCCACTCTCAGATGGCCTATGTCATGCAGCTCCAAGGCAGGACCGAGGATGCGCTGCAGTTATACAACCAAGTCATCAAACTGAAGTAAGGACAGTCACATACTCTTGCTTTTTCTCTTTGCGTTTGGTTTTAAAATTCGTATTAATGATCTTTAAGTGTTTTAATTGCTGATTACAGAACTTTTTATCCATTTCTACTTGTGCTTGGAGTTGATTACCTGAACAGCACCTTCTGCCCAATCAGAAGTGAGCATTCAGCAGTGCTGTGGTATATAAATATCTAAAAGCCAGATTTTATAACCGTTGTAATAACTCTCCTCCTCAGGCCATCTGACGTGGGTCTGCTAGCAGTTACTGCCAATAACATCATCACCATCAACAAGGTAATACAATGTCTTAAGTGTTTAATTCTACAGTCCTGCAGCTATGAGCGAGGTATGGAAAAAATGAATGTTGTGCTACTGTTTACAGTGTGGTTTGCTAATACGTTATGGAACAAGCTCAGTGGTGCAGTTAGCTGACGGTCTAACACATCACAGAGAGTTCTACATATTGTAGCTCTTTATGGTAAATATGTTTGCTACATATTGTGTCATTTCTATATTCTCAGAACAGTGAAACATGACCCATTTCTGTAAGAATACGATAACGTGCCCTCTGTGATTCTGCAGGACCAAAACGTGTTTGACTCCAAGAAGAAGGTGAAGCTGATGAGCGCAGATGGAGTGGAATATAAACTGGCTAAGAAGCAGCTGCAAGCAATTGAGTTTAACAAAGCACTGCTAGCAATGTACACAAACCAGGTATGTGCACTCTGCTGACACAAGTCAAAATAATATGCACAATAACATACAGTGCTTGAATGCATATGTTTAAGATCTAAACAACAAGCACCACCGATCAGGCATAACGCTATGAGCAGTGGCAGGTGAAGTGAATAACACTGATGATCTCCTCATCATGGCACCTGTTAGTGGGTGGGATATATTAGGCAGCAAGTGAAAAATTTGTCCTTAAAGTTGATGTGTTAGAAGCAGGAAAAATAGGAAGGCATAAGGATTTGAGCGAGTTTGACAAAGGGCCAAATCGTGATGGCTAGACCACTGGATCAGAGCATCTCCAAAACTGCAGCTCTTGTGGGGTGTTCCCGGTCTGCAGTGATCTGTATCTTTCAAAAGTGGTCCAAGGAAGGAACAGTGGTGAACCGGTGACAGGGTCATGGGCGGCCAAGGCTCATTGATGCACATGGGGGGCGAAGGCTGGCCCATGTGATCCAATCCAACAGATGAGCTACTGTTGCTCAAATTGCTGAAGTTAATGCTGTTTCTGATAGAAAGGCGTCAGAATACACAATGCATGACGGGTCAGAGGGTGTTTTTATCAGCAAAAGGGGGACCAACACAATATTAGTCAGGTGGTCATTATGTTATGCCTGATCAGTGTACATTACACATAACAGTGAGAGCTCTATCGGAAAAAAGATGGTTATTTCTCAAACTATGGCTCTGACCGAGCTGCTATATGATTTTTCCTAAAAAGAAAACATGGTCACCATCAGCTTTCAGCTTATGTAGGACCTGTTTTTATAAATGTGAAAAAAGAAAGATCATTCTTTTAATGGCAGTAATTAACTGTGACTGTTCTGTGATTTTTGATAGGCTGATCAGTGCAGAAAGTTGTTGGCAAATCTGCAGTCACAGAACCCTGGACACCCACAGCCAGTTCTCATCCAAGTGGCTCAGCTGTGTCGAGAGAAGCAACACGGCAAGGCCATGGAGCTGCTGCAGGTACAAACGCATGTCTAATGTAACCTCATATCACCCTGTGCTCTAAAAACAGCATTCGCTTCCCTTTTTCCCCCAGGTTATAGCACAGAAGTGCAAATTGCACAGAGTTTAAAAGGAAGTAAATTAAAATATGGCTAGATAGCTAGTCAGCTGCTAGCCCTAGGTATATAACATTTTGATTATCTCTCTCCCTCTCTCTCTAGAGCTTTTCAGACAAGCATCCAGAAAGTGCATCTGGAATCAAACTGACCATGGCACAACTCTTCATTACTCAAGGTTTGTTTATGATTTGTTTGCTTTCGGTAACACACACATACAATCACACAAAGCACCTTTAGTACTTTATGAAGTTTATCCCATTCTCCACTCTTTTTGTAGGTCATGTGACTAAAGCTTGTGACATTCTGAGGTCAATAGAGGATTTTAAGCACAAGCAGGGAATGGTATGATTTGCTATGTGAAGTACTCTGATTCTCTGCTCTGTGAAAAAAGTAGCAGAAGATTTATATGGAGTTAAATACTTGTGTGTATGTGCTACAGGTTTCTGCCCTGGTGACAATGTACACACATGAGGAGGACATTGACAGCGCTATTGATGTTTTCACCCAAGCTATCCAGTATTATCAATCAGAGCAGGTAACACCACACACCTGACTTTTATTTTTAAGTCAGTAATTCTGTTCTCGAAAGGCCTCCTGGTGGTTCAGCGGCAGGATCCCGCGCTCTCATTGCCACGGCTCCGGGTCGATTCCCGGGTAGGGCGCCAGCCCAGCCACTGAAAAGTTAACTCTCAGTGCCGGTCCCAAGCCAGGATAAAAATGGGAGGGTTGTGACAGGAAGGGCATCTGGCAGCCAGAATACATGTTAAGACTTTGTTTAATTTAAAGCCGCAGTGGACTGAAGTTGAAAGAGTTGTGGCCTCTGTGTCACAATACAGAACTAGGGCATTAAAAACACTGAAAATTTCTCTCTTTTTCTCTCAGCCTGGCTCTCCGGTGCACCTCTCCCTTGTCCGTGAGGCGGCAAATTTTAAGCTTCGTTACGGCAGAAAGAAGGAATGCATCATCGACCTGGAGCAGCTGTGGAAGCAAAATCGTAAAGACGTGCACACACTGGCTCAGCTCATCTCTGCATACTCATTGGTGGATCAGGAGAAGGCCAAAGCGTATCCTTGTGCACCTGCGTACCATTCCACATATGCCACAAGTGCTGAGAAAATTGTGCTTTGCATCCGGGCCACCTTTATTTTTGTGTTTTTACATTTACTTTAAGACAAATCCTGTGTTTTTGGATAAGCATCAGTCTCTCTAGCATCATACAGACATGTTCTCAATGTCAGCTTTATGGAATTGAACAAGTGGGTGCTAAAGTTTTCCTCAGCTGCCATCTCTCTCAGGCTCAGTAAGCATCTGCCTTCACCTGACACCATGTCCTTTAACATTGACGTGGACGAGCTGGAGAACTCTCATGGAGCCACGAACGTCAGAAAGAAAGCGGCCAAAGTTGTCGGGGAAAACCCGCCCAAGGAGCAGGGGTACATGTGGTCTTTGAAATATTGCTGCACACACCGATTTACTGCAGTTTCTTATAGATGGAATATTTCAATAATTTAAATGCTTTTCGTATTTGTTTTAGCCAAGTGGACCTTAAAAAGAAGAAGAAAAAGAAGAAGGGTATGTTTGCCTTTGGAATATTTAAATTATTCTGTGTACATATTTATTATTATTATTTCAGTAATGATTTTCATTTTCTTTTCACAGGTAAACTACCCAAGAACTATGACCCTAAATCAACCCCTGATCCCGAGCGGTGGCTGCCAATACGAGAGCGATCATACTACCGCGGCAGAAAGAAGGGCAAGAAGAAGGAGCAGGTGGGAAGAGGGACTCAGGGAGCGATGTCGGGAGCTGCAACAGAACTGTGAGGTTTTTTTTGGGAGTCTGCTATACCCTAATCACAGTGGAGAATTATAATTTACTCTTCATTTTGTTTAATCGGCTATTGTACACTGTACGTTTCCTCACTGTACATTTTTTTTCCGTGACTCAGAGATGCCAGCAAAACAGCGAGCAGTCCCCCCACGTCCCCTCGCCCTGGCTCTGGCACCGGCTCTGCCCCGAATGTCGTACCACCACGGCAACAGAAACCTGCCGCTCCTGGTGCAACACGCAAAAAAGCCCCACAGAAGAAAAAGAAGGGAGGAAAAAGTGCATGGTGAAAGGAGAAAGACCGAAGTCCCGAGTCGTTTCCCCAGCTGCTTCCTTGTATGTTCATCTTTGAGGATTTGAAATTCTAGCTGAGGGGAGTTAGAACACGCAAAATGTCCAAGGAGGAATCGGGGACTGATTTGGGATTTGGACAGACGGAGATGTATAGAAACAGAAATCTGACCCAGGGAATTTTATTTTTTCAAGTTTTTAACCATCACATCCACTGGTTAATAAGATACAACTGCTTTCAAAATAAATAATTAAGTGAATGGTCCTTTTTAGTTTTTGTTTTCTGTAACCAGCATATAGTTCATACCTGTTATCTAAGGACCTTGGTTTCATTCTCTGTTCCATAACCATGTTTCTTTTATTTTGTTTTTTGCGGCCCATTAAAAGAAACGGAAAACTGCCTGACCATGAATTCCTTCATTCATTCATATTTCGTCACAGACTTACCTGCTAAATCTGGATGCAGAGACAGTAACTTTGTGTCAATCAACAAAAAAAGAGGCTGTTTATGCAAATTCAACTCTATTTATTTTTCAAACTCCTGAATGAATATCACTTGTAATTATAATTTCAAGAAAGGTTTGTCCTTCGGCCGTTTTTCCCTGGCACGGGAGGCTGAAAGTGTACGTCTAACAAGAAGAGTAGCTCCCATGTAAAGTCTTAATAAAAAAAATTTCCTTGAGAACAGAAAATCTTTTCGCACATCTTTGTGTGGTCTTAATAGTATTAAGTGTTCTAATACTTTTTCACACTTGGCGCTTATCCCAGGAGCATGGGTCCCAAATCACAGGACATCTTGTGCACACACACACACATATGACGATCCATTTACAGGAATCTTTTGGGAGTGAAACATTACACATGGTAGCCAGGGCTCAGGACAGAACCAGGATCTGGGTTCTGTGAAGTATAAAGCTTCTTTTAAAAAAAAAAAATAGTCCATGGCTGTGAAAATTAAGGGAAAGAAAACATGTTTTTGTTTATTGATTTACTTTATTTGAACTTGTGATGGACCTGGCCCCACTGCTTTACGAATTTGTAGAGATCGACAGCGGTAATAAAAATCAATCTGGCAACGCGAGTGGAGCGTTCCAGCTCCAATCTGGCAACCCTGGAGACACGTTCTGGGGGCGGATTGTGATGGCCGCGAGTTTGTCCAGAAACTCGGATGTTTTAGTCGGAGTCTCGACCAAACATGCCCGGTTTGAGAGAATTTGGTTTAG
Source organism: Hemibagrus guttatus (assembly GCA_033459395.1). Lineage (NCBI taxonomy): Eukaryota > Metazoa > Chordata > Actinopteri > Siluriformes > Bagridae > Hemibagrus > Hemibagrus guttatus. The sequence goes on along the minus strand of JAUCMX010000016.1, from coordinate 20,404,968 downwards.
CTGGAGCTGCTCTCGCACTAACCGGAGGCGTCGTGTATGTTATCTGGAATTCACGAAACCGGGAGAAAAGGCGAGAAACCGAGGAAGCGACGTTAAACAAGAACGTAAACGCAGATAAACAAGAAAAGTTAGTCGAGCAAGAAATAAGGACCGAAACCGCATGCGAAGTCCCCAGAGTCTCTCAGGTCTGTTTCAACTCCTTGCGGGATCACTTAACTGAGATATTTCAGTATAAACTGCGTTTATATTGCTGTGTTAGCTGGTGCTAATGCTAGCTAGCGACTTTAGCTAACCTGGTCCATCCATTTGCGCGTCTTACTCAAACAGATTGTGACGTCATAAATAGTCGTTGACCATATACGGTAGTCAGCGAAATACAACGAACAGCCATTTAAAGTAAGATGGAGAAGTGCAGGAAGTTGAAGGGTTCGTGACCTAAATCTGCTTTCTGAATGATCGGACACCTTATATGTTACTGTATGGCCAAAAGTATATGGATGCTCCTAATTATTGAGTTCGCATGAAATCAGTCTCCTAGCCACACAATCTCCACAGTAGAATTAGTCGTAGTGAACCGTGGCACTGTTATAGGATATCACCTTTGCCACTTTGCGAAATTTCTGCAAGATCTGCCCTGGGCTGGGATGTCCAACAACCTCATATATGTGGCTCAAGTGGTTAAGGCTCTGGGTTGTTGATCGGAGGATCGGGGTTCAAGCCCCAGTACCACCAAGCTCCACTGTTGGGCAATTGAGCAAGGCCCTTAACCCCCTGTGCTCTGACCCCAGCTTCCTCAGCTGGGATATGCGAAGAAAACAATTCCTCATTCATGCCCGCCCCCCATATGTCTGATGGTCATTTGTCCACCAACTTTTAATGGACGTGTCAGTTTATTCATGATTGAGTTTTTGCTTTTGTGCGCATTTGTTTGTGTGCAGCAGGGACAGTCAAGAGGTGGTCACGTGTTGGTTTTGGGTTTGGATGGCGCTGGCAAGTCGAGTCTTCTTCAGTGCTTTGTGTCCGGCAGCACAGAGCTGGAAGTGTCACCCACTCAGGGGTTCAATGCGGTGTCTATCAACAGAGAGGAGTTGCACATCGAGTTCCTTGAGAGTATGCACTCAGCCTACACATACTGCGCGACTCGATTAATAATTATTTGATTAAGTGGACATTAACGGGACATCTGTACATTTAATTAGAAAATTACAGTGCTGGGGTATATCACATCGTAAACCGTGATAAAATATCTAAAGCTGGTGTTTGTCATCAATCTACACATGCCTGTTCTTTACATGATTGCGTGTAGTTGGTGGTGAGGAGAAGCTCCGGGAATATTGGCCCATGTATCTGAAGAATGCTAGGGTGTTGGTGTTTGTGCTGGACGCGGCCGACTCAACACGCTTTCCTCTGGCTAAAGCCAGCCTGCACCAACTGCTGACCTCTAAACCCTACCTCCCACTGGTCCTGATCGCTAATAAACAGGTAAACATACACTAGCTCTACTAAAGCAAGAGTGCAAGCTTGTGGCCGGTTTACTATTGAGCTTGGAAGCTGACAAACGTATGTGCAATTTTAGTTCATATATATGAATTATATAGGGATATACACAGAAAATGTTTGTTTTTTTTCTGTTTTGAATTTGTAGGAGGCAAGATTTGCCCTCAGAAATATATAAAAACAGATGTTTTACAGTTTTGAGGTTTCAAGGAAACAGAATCCTTCTTAAAAAGAAAATTGATACAAATAATACATTGCTGGTGCAAGCACAGAGGTAGAAATTGCGTTTTGTCCTGAAAATAAGAATGATGATGTATGGCCTATTTGTGTGTGTGTCTCTCTCAGGACCTCCCAGGTGCACATGGGGTGACCGAGCTGTACGAGTCAATGGCTTTGGGTTCAGTAGGCGAAGGCCGTAAGCTGTGTGTTTTGGGCACGCAGGTTCGGAAAGGCTCATCCAGTGCTCATCCCAGCGTGCAGGATGCTCATGAGCTCATCCTGGAGATGATGAACAGCAATTGTATGGAGTAGCAGAGCTGCACCTGACTGGCTAATATCAGCCTCAGCAATGATGCTGAATCCTTGTTTGCTTTCAGCCGACTAACAAATGTCTGAATGAATCAGGGCTATTTCGTCACCAAAGACATTCCTTAAGCAGAAAGCACTTAAACATGGTCTTTCAGGGTTACTGTTGCATCAGTATTTAAGGAACACTAAAGTGACACTTCTTCGGGTGTTTTAACTGTGGTTTCATTTGGTTTTATGCAATGTGGCAGAGATGGTAGATGTAGATTCTTAGATGTTTAAATAGCACAATTTGCTAAGCACCGTTAATAGTTATGGATGGATCTGTGTTCAACACGGATGTGATACGCAGACATTTGTAACTGTTTCTTATTGTTATATTCTTATATTTAGATGTCTATATATTAGATGTATATATTTAGATATCTCATATTAGATGCTGTTTTGATTCTTAAAGCAATATATTTGTTGAAATACAACTTAACTATCCAATAAAAAGTTTCAGTGTCTGATGTTTTCAAAAGTCATAACCATTTACATGGAAATGAAATGTACAAAAAAAACTCAAATATATTCGGTCCGCCAGGACGTGATGATAGTGTTTTGACGTTTGCATTCTTTAGTTTTCCACAAGCTTTAGGGCTAACAAGTATAGGAACCACATAAAGACATGGATGAGCAAGTTTGGTGTGGAGGAACTTGACCGGCCTGCACAGAGTCCTGACCTCAACTTGATAGAAGACCTTTGGGATGAATTAGAACAGAGACTGTGAGCCAGGCCAAAACTGGGACGTCTGCCTTTACATGCACATGAGTGTAATATGGAGTTGTCCCGCCCTTTAGTTATAACAGCTTCAATTCTTCTGGGAATGTTTTCCACAAGGTTTAGGAGTGTGTTTATGGGAATTTTTGACCATTCCTCTAGAAGTGCATTTGTGAGGTTATGCATTTATGTTGGATGGCTTGCAGTCTCCGCTCTAATTCATCCCAAAGGTGTTCGATCGGGTTGAGGTCAGGACTCTGAAGTTCCTCCACACCAAACTCGCTCACCCATGTCTTTATGGAGCTTGCTTTGTGCACTGGTATGCAGTCATGTTGGAACAGGAAGGGATCATCCCCAAACTGTTCCCACAAAGTTGGGAGCATTAAATTGTCCAAAATGTCTTGGTATGCTGAAGTATTAAAAGTTCCTTTCACTGGAACTAAGGGGCCAAGCCCAACCCCTGAAAAGCAACACCTGAATTCAATGATTTGGAGGGGTTTCCCAAAACCTTTGGCAATATCGTGTATTTTATTCGTTACTCTGTTTAATTGCGCTACTGATTTTTCATTTCTTTCGAATGAAATTTTTTTAATTATTATTTCCTGATTGACCATCAAGCGCAGCTTTCCCCTGCACACAGAGACACAATTGATAGCACAGCCTGCTATTGTAACTCCATGCTACTGGATCTGTCCTACTTCGAGCCACGTGACACCTGTAGCTCGGGTAACAGGCGCCGTGGAAACAGTTGAGAGTTCCACTCACTGATACTGCCACCTGACGAGCAGAGCATGGCGTCTCCAAGCACTAGTAATGTCTCTATTTGATAGTTAACATATTTACTGTGCAGCTTGTTATAGCTTTGCTGTTTTTTTTCTCTTCACCAGGACGTTTCAACTCAAACCCATCACCCAGGTAATGAAAGTGTCGTGCTTATAATTCCTATGCATGGTACGTTATTGTCTATTGCTGGACACTGATAATGTCTTCCAGGATCCTGGAGCTCGCTCGGCCGCGAGAATCTAAAACAGTTTGGCTCACAACACCAGTGTAGGTTCTCTAAAGATTTCTAAAATAAAATGAGAATAATGCACAAAAATCGATTCAAATAAATGCTCCTTAGTAAATCCACAGATGCCTTCCTGTGTTGTTTTTTTTTTCCCCGATTCACATTCACACTGCAGAAACGTGACTTGGGGAAACCAGGAGACAATATGGCCGTTGCCCTGGACTTCATTAAAAGACAGAAGTATGGCAAGGATTCTGTCTCTGTCGCAACCCAAAAAAGATTTCTCTGCCCTCCATCGAGACCTGCTGAGGTAAGGGGTCATCACAGCAGTGTGAGATTAGTGCTTACATCAATACAGTTTGGCTTAAAGGTGCACCAAGTGGATGTAGTTCCTGTCATATGAAGTCACACAAGACTGGCTTTCTATAAACAGGATAAGCCATATTCCTCCTACACAGTGGTTGATTGTTTCATTAACGTGCAAGACAACAACTCTGACAAAATAAAAAATAATTGGCCTTTAATTCTATAATAATAATAAGAAAGTAGTTTAAGCAGTTATACGGTAAGCATTCGTTCTGTGTTAGCTACATTATTCATGTAGCTCCAGTCAGAAAGTTTTTGGGCCATATTGTTCCATACAACAATTCCAGTTAAATCAAAAATCGTTACAAGCAAGCTAATTGCTAAGGCTAAGAGCATTTTATCAATTTCTCTCAGATTTTACAGCGTTAACAAGAACACTTACCTTCTGTGGCCTGTTAGCATAGTAAGTAATCTGTGTAAATCATGTACGTATTCACTGACTATTTTGCTTACCTTAAGAACCAACATGGACACTCTAAGCTAAGTGTGCTAACATTAAGAGCATTTCATGACAGGTTTCCATCCCAATTGCTAATACTTCTAGAAGTGCTCCCAGTAGTGGTCATTGCCATTTGCATGTTAAGTTTGTTTCTCATTATAATTTAAGACGACGGCATGATAAACAGTTTCCTTTGTTTAGTCTCCGGTCGTTAGCTACCTGTTAGCTAACTTGCACACTAAAAAGTTAGCATTACATGAGAAATCATTTATCTTGCTGCCCAATTTCTGATGAGGTGGGCATGCATAAGAAATATTTAGACACGTAACCAAACCATAAACCATACCAACGGAAAACAATAGTTTCTTATGGAAGTATAATAGTGCCAAAATGACTTAAAGCAAAATAGCATATTGAATGGCATGAACTGAATAAAAACTTGTCACAAAAAAGAAGTTTGAATTTTTCTGCTTTGCAATTTGATCAGAATGAAAAAAATCCTTACAGCATTTACAAAAAAATACAATCTTCATTATTTTTCAACCTCACAAATTCAGGTTGAATCCAATGATTCTTGGTCCATTGTCTTCACAGCCCGCAATCCCTGCGCAAAATCTTACTCAGAGCCGTTTCTCTGCTGCAGGTTAATTACAAGAACCGTGTTCCAATCGGCAGGTGTTTCCCCGCGAAGTAAACTGCACAGGGAGCAGGATGCACACTTTAAAGTGCACTGCGACACAGGCCCAAGAAATCGGCAATCCATTGCTCTTCCTGTAATAGCCCGGATGTTAAGACCTGAATTTTTTCGACCTGAATTTGTGAGGTTGAAAAATAATGAAGACTTGTATTTTTTTGTAAATGCTGTAAGGATTTTTTTTTCCCATTCAGATCAAATTGCAACGCAGAAAAATTCTAGCTTCTTTTTTATGACAAGTTTTTATTCAGTTCATGTCATTCAAAATGCTATTTTGCTTTCAGGAATTTTGGCACTATTGTACTTCCATAGTTTCTTTAACTTCATCTGATATGAAGTGTGCGCTGCAAACGCAAGCATTTTTGATGATTGTTTCTGTCCAGTTTAACCACAGCTGTCACCGTTTTTTTTTTGTCTGGCAGTGGCAGCAGGTATGCGAGAAAACTTTAAAATGGAGCCTGTACTCTGTCGATTCTGTCACACAAAAATACAACATGATGACATTTGCGTTCCTCATGTAGCCAACTCTGTACTGGTTTGTATTAGCCGACTCTAGTTTTCCCTTCGTTTTGCCTCCAGCTGGCGCTGTGACGTCATCGTGACGTTGGCCCAAAAAGGGTCTATGGTAAAAACGCGCTTATTTGATCCACTAATCACTTCCACAGTGATTAGCTTTCACCCGCACACAATCCCGGTCAATTTTCTCACGCTTCTCACCCTCTCAGGAAACGGCACAAGGAAGCTGAAGAAGCAGCGAAGAGGAGGACGTGTCTTCCTTCCTGTCCATCACAGTATGAGCATGTCTTGCGCTTGGCAGCCCCAAATTCTCGTCACAGGAGCTCTCAGGTAGTGAGGTATGACATCAGAGTAAGAAATCTGAGTCATTTGATTCCCCAGTGTATGGAAATGTCTGTACTAATATACACTCATTTATTTATAATGGAGTAATTTTTAATGCAGATCTAAGCATGTAAACTTGATTTGTATTATTATTATTATTATTATTATTATTATTATTATTATTATTATTATTATTATTACTATTTAAATCTGATTCAATTCAGAGCCCATCTTAAGGCCAGTTTGAATGAGTATGGTTGTTTTGTGTGTGTGTGTGTGTGTGTGTGTGTGTATGTGTGTGTGTGTGTGTGTGTGTGTGTAGTCTCCCTCACACAATGCGATGTGAGCACAACTGTCCTGTGTGGCACATCAGCTCTGCGGTGCGGAATGCAGTCGCCTCTCCTCGCATTCTTCAGCTTGCTCAGCCCAGACACGCACACCCTGAGTACCAGAGCAACCGCCAGGTCTCACACACACACACACACACACACACAAAAACAAACAAACCAAAGACCAACCACAGTGAATAGATTGCAAAATGTCCACAAAATGCTGACTGTGTGTGTGTGTGTGTGTGTGTGTGTGTGTGTGCGCGTGTGTGTGTGTGTGTGTGTGCACTGCAGAATGTAGAAACATGCATCTCGTGTGCAGCTAAATCATCTCAGGCGAGTCCGAGACTCGAACAGCTGTGTGTGCCCAAACTGCGAGAGAGCAAACTCTTCTACCAGTATGGCCATCCTGAGAGCCCCATAAGGCCTGTAAGAGTGTGTGTGTGTGTGTTTGTGTGTGTGTGTTAAAAGAATACCCTAGTATTTTTAACTTGATCTCTATCCAGAACATGAGAGAGTTAATGCTACAAGAATTTCTACACCTATGTTTATTCTGTCTATTCCTTATTATAACTCACTCAAGTCTACAGGCTGTCAGATTTTTAATTATATCAGTATATTGTTACATGAATTGTTTCAGCAAATGTACCCATAAATTTAGACGTGTGCAAATCTTCCTTTCAGAGATGGGACTAGGTTTTTTTTTTTAGAAAGAGAGAGAGAAAGAGAAAGGAATTTGTGGTTGTGTTACCAAAAAACATCAGAGTGGGTCTGATTGGCAGTGATACCACACATCCTGTAGGAAATCAACAGTAATCAGAGTTAATTTATTCAGTATTGCTTAGTTTTTGGAAAGTTGGATAAAACTGCATAATACAGCTTTGCTAAGACTTTCCATCATATTTAACTCATTCCAAGACCTTTATTTTTTTTCAAATGGAGTGATTGTAGTTACACTCTGTATGTGTAAAATAGATGGATGTATAAATGGATTTTAATGAACACCGAACTTCTTTCATAAATCCTATCCAGTTTGATAAATGAGGCCTAATGTCAGCTTTGATGTGTGTGTATTCATAAATGAATTTATTTTATAACCAGGTATCTAAAGCAGCAAGAAAAGCCACAGCAAGTGCCCGTGTGAGAGAGCTCTCCATCCCAAGGAGCTATATCCCTCCCTGACAAAAATAAATAAATAAAAAATGGAGACCGAGACCTCATAATCACACAGCCGGTGTTACTATCCTGGTTAAAGAACAGAGAGAGAGAAAACAAGAGTAACAGATGAACCGATTAAATGACGCTAAAAAGCATATAAAAGTTTCCGTGTTGGTTTTTCATTTCTTTTCTCTTCTTCTGCAAGCCTCAGACTTTACTTTGGAACGTCTCATTCCGAAATGCTGGAAAGGTTGTGTTATTTTAAGCAAAACGCTAGAATGGTAAACTTCATCCAGCCAACACAGAGGACAAGAGAACTTTTCTCAGCCGATCAGTGTGTCTTTGGTGTGTTTTTCACATCAGTTATTCAAACAGCTTTAGTTTCGATTAGCATGTGGGAAAAAGGTTACAGACCTTCTGTCATAGCTGAGTAGACTGCTTTTATGGGCGTGCGAAATATTAAAAACAACGAAACGATTCAAATACTATGTCTGAATTACAGAACATGTACATTTATCAAATTATTGCTTCATTTAAACTTGAAAATAAATCTGTTTATGTGGAACATCCACTATACGCATACTGTCAGGACAGCAAAATTAATCAACACTTACTGACCAATCAGAATTATTTAGCCTTTAAGGAATTTTTTAGAGAAGTCTCCTACTATTTGTTTTGGATTATTTTGTGAATTACTAAAGTAAGGTGTGTGTATTTATTTATTTATTTATTTTCATTTTATGGTCATGACAACGTTTCCTTTTATAATCTTTTAAAGATTTATAATCTATAATCTAAGATTATAATATAATATTATAAAATTTATAATCTATAGCCCGTTTAACACAATTCTTAAATAAATACTTGATATGGTTGTATTAATGTATTATTTAGTCAATAGAGGTTGCTTTCGGCTGCTCCCTGTTCGGGGTCGCCACAGCAGACCAACTGGTCCGCACAACAACTTGGCAAATGTTTTACACCGGATGCCCTTCCTGACGCAACCCTCCCATTTTTCCGGGCTTGGGACCGGCACTGCATCCAGTGGCTGGGAATCGAACCCGGGCCTTCCGCATGATAGGTAAGAAACCTACCACTGAGCCACCAATGCCCTGTATTATTTAGTCAATAATAAGCATAATTTCCAGTTTGGACAAAAACCACTGGGTGTGTAAACGTCTGCAAAAAAAACGAATTATTTTGCACAGTTTCTATTTCAAACACTAGGTGTCAGCATTATGTAAAACCACATCCAAGCATTCCAAACTTCTTTTGCACTTTTTTTTGTTAATGAGTGATGGTTTAACACATTTGTTTTATAAAAACTGTCAGTGAGTCATGTGTGAGTCAAAAGAGTTGACTCTTAGTGGTGATATGAAGCGATTCAACGAACTGAAAAGAGTGGCACAAGGTGTGGGTGTGTGTTTAGGATCAGATGGTGACACGATATGATCTTCATATTTTACTTGTATCATGCTTTTGCAAATGGTGACACATCAGGAAAGCAAAGCGGCTGTGTGACATCAAACAACACAACTAAGATCGTGAAACATTCTAATGTTTCTAGATTATTATACCTGTGGTACAGGTGTACACCGATCAGGCATAACACTATGAGCACTGACAGGTGATGTGAATAACACTGATTATCTCCTCAGCATGGCACCTGTTAGTGGGTGGGATATATTAGGCAGCAAGTGAACATTTTGACAGAAGCAGGAAAATATGGGCAAGTGTAAAGATTTGAGCGAGTTTGACGAAGGGCCAAATTGTGATGGCTAGACCACTGGATCAGAGCATCTCCAAAACTGCAGCTCTTGTGGAGTGTTCCCGGTCTGCAGTGGTCAGTATCTATCAAAAGTGGTCCAAGGAAGGAACAGTGGTGAAGGGTGATGGGCAGCCAAGGCTCATTGATGCACGTAGGGAGCGAAGGCTGGCCCGTGTGGTCCGATCCAACAGACTGTTGCTTAAATTGCTGAAGAAGTTAATGCTGGTTCTGATAGAAAGGTGTCAGAATACACAGTGCATGACAGGTCAGGGCTGTTTTGGCAGCAAAAGGGGGACCAACACAATATTAGGCAGGTGGTCATAATGTTATGCCTGATCAGTGTATATAGGTAACGCATGCTAATTTTTGCTTTATCGGCATGTCAGGCAAGTGAATTTTAGCAGTGTAGCAGAAAGTTAGCATAATATTATCCAGGACCCTAAATAAAAAAATACCATGTCGCTGCCTAGAAGAGACTGTCAAGCAAAATTCAGTGAGCTTGAGGGCATTAACCAGAGTAGCAACCAAGAGGTCAAGGTTAAAGTTCAGTGTGATGCTACCACCAGCATGCTTCACAGCCATGCATGGTGTTCCCAGGATGATGAGTAGTATCAGGTTTCCTCCAATACTACCAGCATGTTTCTCAACAGACCAGAGAATTTTCAACACATTTGCTGAGTCTCTTCAAAAGGAATTTGATTTCCGACCCTCGATTTCCTGTGAACAGTTTCTCGTGCCTAAGCTCTGGATCTCTCCGGCTCCTTAAAAGTTACCCATAGCTACATAGTTAGGGCTGAAAACCTATGCAAGATGCTGTGTGTATAAATCACACGCTAGATCCTTGACAGAATTGGAATTGGAGTCCACACCCACGTGGAATAGCAGAGGAACCACAAGCGACAAACCTTATTACTTAAGTGATTTGTTGGTTATTACTTTGAACCCAGGGACAGGGCTGTGTAGCGTCTACTAAGGGATAAATTGCAGATTTTATTAGTCCACATTAAGGCATTGTTTCAAGGCTGGACAGTAGAAACTGACCACAAAATGTTATCATACGCTGAGTTCAGACATTCAAACACAGACACAGCGTGTAGAATGACCTGGAGCGAGTTACACTGCTGATCAGCTTTCAGATCATTAAGACGAGATGGGTCTCTTCCTGGAATTGAGACAGAGAGAGAAAGAGAGAGAGAGAGAGGAAGGAAGGGATCTGCATCCAGCTGGCCCGTTGACATCCGAATCTCTCTGTCTCTCATTCATCCGTCTCTCTCTCTCTGTCTCGCTGATAGGTTCCACATGTATTTGTCTAGTCGTTGTGGCAACATTCAGTCTCGCAGTGTGTTCTGCCCAGTCAAGTTCAGTCTTTTCTCATTTACTCCACATACTCCTTCATCACCCACTAGAGGCTTGTATTCAGGACCTAATATCAAAAGCGTATGTGAGGGATGGACTCATTATTGATTTCTGCTATTTATCTGTATATACAGTAGTGCTTATGGGTGCTGTGTGATTATATTCTATGTATGTGTATGTGTGTGTGTGTGCGCCAAGTTTTAGAGAGTGCAGCATTTGTGTTCAGCTCAACATGTTTATTTTTCCTTTTGGGTGTGTGTCCATTCTGACACCCATTAACGCTAATCAAAACACACACACACACACACCATTAATTTGCTGTTTGTGAACGTTTTGAGCCAGGACTCTGACAGTGCCTCTTTGCATTTGGTTCTTTCATAACAGGCACTCATTCATCACAGCGGAAATGCTTTGGCTTAAAAGCCTATTCAAATAAAACACTGATTTGAATATTTAGGACACTCTTAATAATAATTGTCACGCATCCAGCTTTTCATATACAGTGAAAATCTCATCATACAAAACTTCACATCATCGCAGCTCTGTTATTAACTTCATTATTACCTTTAAAATCTTTGTTAACAGAAGTAACGTTGTACCTTGATGTACCTTGATGCATTTTATTTTCTTATTAACGTCAGCAGAGGAAACTACAGAGCCTGGTGAGGTAACGATGGTTTACAGCTGCTAGAACAGAGGCGATAAATCGTCCCAGGACACTGAATGACATTATTTTCTCAAGATAACAAAAGCAACAGCATTATAAAAAGCACTGCATTCACCCATAACCAAATATACACTTTATTCCATTATGTAAACATGACATTAGTGTGTGCAATATACATTTACTTCACCTACAGCCAACACATATAGTTTAACTGCTAAAAATAAAGAGCATAAGAACGCAGGAAGACCTGTCCAATACTGGACGGATGAACAGAATAAGAGGGATGGATGGAAAAAGAGGACGAGCGGTGTGTGGAAAGAGATGCCTGTTTGTCTTCAGTCTTTGACTGATCCTGGTTGAGGAGGCAGTCCTTCTGCTTGTCTCCACTGAGCGTTACGCATCCTGAACCACTTCTACACGAGAGAGAGAGAGAGAGAGAGAGAGATATTGTGGTTAATATAACGTCAAATTCATATCAAGTAAACCAGGTATGGAATCTTTTCACCGTATTGCACATAATTCACAAATCATCCCAACTTCCTGTGTTCAGTTTTTCTACAGAAAAAAAGCCTGCATCAAATATCTTCATTTTGCAAAGCTTTTCATTTGTTGGTTTGCTAACAAACTACCAGATTTGGGAGATCCTATAATGTTTAATGTGTTCTGATGTAATATTCTGGAAGGAGGTTTGGTTGTCCAATAGTTTGGATGCTAATCGACTATACAATGTGCACAAACACACAGTTTTTGGGATGTGGGAGGAAACCTGAGATCGCAGAGGAAACCCGTGTGGAGTAAAAGAGAAAACTGATTTCAGGTTCTGTAACCTGGAGTCCCACTGCACCACCAAGCCAACGTTAGTCCTAACTTGACCTTACAGACCGACTTGTTTTTTTTTTATTTCTATACAGAAATGTTTTGTAGTTTCTGTCAAAAACATTCCTTCATGCTAGCACAATAGACCTGGCACTAGGAATAGCATCAGGTTAAGACGTTGCTAGAACAACATGAAACAAAAACACATCCAAGAGCTTATATATTTTTTTCATATGGGTTTTTTCGAGACAAAGAAACTATAAAACAGTGACGTCAGAGGGTTTGCGGGACGTGTCACTTGATTGTCATGACAACAAGTCAAGCAACTCTGGTTATTTGCATGGCCGTCTGCTGTGTATAGTCACTATGGGATTCGGATTTTAATGGTCAAAACTTGTAAAATCCTCCAAACGTATTAGTTCAATCAGTAAACGCCCAGATCTTATGTTGTAATGGTTTGGCTTCTAAGCCAGTGGAAATGTAGGCCTAAAAAATGTTCACTGGTTTCCTATAGTGTCAGCGTATGAAAGCAAAGTCTCTAAGCAATAAGTGTTCATGATATGGCAACAGATTGCTAATAATACATTTAGCAGTGGTATCATGATGTCATAGTAACATGACAAGCTCCACCCATTGTAATCATAGCTACGCGCATATAATGTGCTGCTTTTCTAATTCAGGTCAGAATTCAGGTTGAACCAGTTTGGCAAAGAGAAAGGATGACAAAGACAAACAGGTCACATGCATCATGTGGAGCTTTGAGTGCATTCGGGTTAACACTTTGAGTTCCTAAAATTCAAATCCAGCGTTCAGTGACTGGCTTTCCCAGTGGCGCATTTGCATTGGAAATCATCGGCGCAGGATACACACTCCTATAAGCTAGGGAGTTCGGTGCTGAATTCTCCGTTCTGATTGGTCGGAAGGGTATCGATTCATTTTCCTTAACAGCAGTTCTGACAGTAGATCTCTCTGCAAAGCACAGGTTCATATTAGCGTGCTCTGATATGTATAGTGCACAATCCACGTTGTTATTTAACTAAGAAAAACGTACCACTTGCGGAAGGAGTGTCCAGTGTCAAAGCTTTGGAAAAGTGGTAAAGCTGTAACTTGTAAGTTTTCAAGACAGAATGCTTGGAGTTTAACGACGACAAGATGCAATCAGTTACTTTGAGAATTTTTTTTTTAATTTTTAATCTAACAGTAAACAAATCAAACGTATGGCATGTTGTTTGTTGATAATTTAATTGTGTGCATGTTGCTGTGGTATCTATCTATCTATCTATCTATCTATCTATCTATCTATCTATCTATCTATCTACATACCTTTTGTGTCAGAGAAATACGATTTGCTTCAGAAAACTGCATATGTTTGATTGATAGCAGATTCGTTACACTCTTTACACATTAGAGGAATCTAACCAATTCCGGCCTGTTCAACTTCACACTGTCAGCACAGTTTATCTCAGAGCAGACAGAGACATGAAAACATGGCAGAGATGTCCATGTCTAATACAGTAACAGGCTAGATTACTGTAATAGAGCATGAAAAATTCCAACTTATGTAAAACACCGGATCATTTACACAAGTCTGAGAAACTCATTTCCTCATTACTTAGTATTCAGGATGTGGACGCTGATGTCAATAGCAACGCTTGCACAATTTCTCCTCAGATGTTACCTCAAATGTGATTAATCAAATAAAACACTGGTATTTGGTGTCATTTTATCATTTTACATATGCTTAATGAGCTGCAAGGAGTAGGCGGTGACATTAAAAACAGTTTCTGGGAAGTTTGCACACATGTTCCAGTTAAATAAAAAAAGTTGCCAATCAGCCAAGACAAGTTTTGCATGCAAATTTTGGTTCTTTGACTCAGGCTTTGAGCTATGAGGCTAACTGCTCTAACACACCTCCTTAGGAGGTAGGATTTATTCCCATAAATTTTCTTAGAACCTTATAAGTAATCAGTCAAGAAAGGTTTTGTGTTTCGAACTGTAACCAAGATTGATTTTTTTTTTTCTGTAAATCAGTTAAGTGTGCATTTGAACTGTGTAGCTTTGGAGCTAAAATTCTCTGGCTAACAAGAAGCTTTTACCATAGGTTACCATCATGCTAATTGCTTTAGCATATCAGGTCAAGAACAGGTTTATTAGGTGCGTGTGCTTGTGTAATTTAATTCATTAATTAACTGCTTCTATGGAGACCTCTTTCAGCCTCAGAACAGTTCATTAGTGTGAATCATGAGGTAATGAGGTAAAATGACAGCGAGGATCAGCTGCACTGCTGCTGCTGCTGCTGACTTTATGTTAAAGAACCCTAGAATAAATGGAAATGAAACTTTTTGATGAAGCACAGACAATTTTTTGGAAGCAGTGTGAGCACTAACAGTCAGGGGTGAAGGTTTCTGACACTGGAAGCGGACTTCAATTCAATACAATTTATTCATATACCGCTTTTAATAATGAACATTGTCTCAAAGCAGCTTTACGCAGGTATAGAAACATAGAATAAAACATTTATCCCTAATGAGCAAGCCTGAGGCGACGGCGGTGAGGAAAAACTCCCTGAGATGATATGAGAAAGAAACCTTGAGAGGAACCAGGCTCAGAAGGGAACCTCATCTTCATTTGGGTGACACTGGACAGTAAATGATGTAAATGTAAATAATGTCCTTTCTTTAACAGTTTATAGTCATAAGGAATTGTATTCTTTGTAGTTTCTGTGTAACATGATAAGCGGTGTTTCTGGTCTTAATTTACAGAGAATGAAAAAGGCTGATGAGGAAATGATTGTTTGTAGTTGCTAATAATTAATACGAGGGTGTCTTGTTTTGCTGACTGTAAACAAATCAAATTTTTTGATTAATCATGACACCCAACCAGTTCAGACGTTTTCTCCAAATGAAGGTCTTATTTTGACAGTACTTGAACGTGAACACAGGACATGTATTGGCTTACAGCTTGCCATCATCTAGATGTTTCACATAACTTGGCAGCAGAACCTTTCAGAGCTTTGTTTTCATTCTTAGTACACCAAGTACTCAGTGCAAAATTAGCCATGCTCTCAGTCATTAGCTCATCATGCGCATCATGTATGCAGAAGGTGGCGAATTGCCTCTGAGTGTGTTATGCTGCCTCTTAAACCAGCAAAAGTAGAAGTTTAAAAAGAAATGGTGGCTTCACATGTCATAGAGCTAATGTGTTTTGCTTCACATGTCGCAGAGGGAGCCTCTGTACTGGACTTGTAGCTGTCGTATGATAGACAGCAAGGTCTTACGGCCATACCACCCTGAACTCGGCTGCTCTCGGAAGCTAAGCAGGGCCAGGTCTGGTTAGTACTTTGATGGGGGAAATACCAGGTGCTGTAAGCTTTTTAAAGGGTTTCAAGTGGTTAAGGCTCTGGGTCGTTGACCGGAAGATCAGGGGTTCAAGACCTAGCACCCACCCTGCTCCAGGGGCACTGTATAATGGCTGACCCTTCGCTCTGACCCCAACCACCATGGATGGAATATGCGAAGAAAGAATTTCACTAATGTATATATGACAAATAAAGGCGACTTAACTTATCTAACTGGTCAACAAGACTAATAAGACGTGTGTCTCTAGGGATGTTAGAGAGAAATTCTGGGGGGAAATACCCCATAAAGAAAGAAGAAGAAAATTTTTTTTTATAATATTTAAAAAAAAATAAAATAAAATAATAATAATAAAGAAAAAAAAATATACAGCTATAAAAAATAAAATGTAAAAAAAATGTATAAAATAAATCTAAATAAATCAAAAGAAAATTTTTAGATTTATTTTCGTCCCTAATATTCAAATGAATGGATGTTAACTTTGTTATTGAATAGTCACTGGGCTCTAAACTTAAATCTAACGTGTTCTCTTGTAGAATAAAACAGCTCTGTGGATCCTAAGATATTATTGTGCATTTAAAAAAATTATTATTATTATTATTTTTAAAGTGTGTTTTGTAAGTCCCTCCTCACTCACCAGCGTCTCCTCCTCACTGAGTCCACATTCAGCGGCGATCAGCGAGAGCGTCGCTCCGTCCGGGTTCCGGTTCCCGCGGGAGTAATTCTCTTCCAGCCCGCGCAGCTGATCCTCCGCCAGGCGCATGCCCGGTGCCTCCGTCCTGCTCCCGTTAGAGGCCATGGGGCTTCTCAAAAACAAGAGGCTCAGAGAGACGAACAGCAAAAAAATAAATAAAATAAAAATATCAGTAAGTCCTAAGTTTCAGCGCAAGACAGTGCCGCAGTAATCACACCACGGCGTGAGCGAGCGCGACAGTAATATCATTAAAAAAAAAAATAGCTAGAAAAGCAGGAGGAGAAGTTTGCGCGCTCCCGCCCACTCGGACAGCCGGTTCACTTTAACATCACGATCCTGCAACTTAAAGGCGCAGTCTTTCGAAGAGAAAAACAGACACATGCACCTTTTAAAAAAAAAAAAGGTTTAACAGTGTGTATATTATTATATATATATATATATATATATATATATATATATATATCCAGTGCTTTCCAGACCTCAAATGCTCATCCTGTGTACTGATTACGCAATATTTACACAGTGACGTCAGAACAACCTTGGACCCTTTGTGTTGTGTTGTCTGATGCACCTGTAAAACCAGCTGCTACCCAAAGCCAAGGCCACAGGTGTGTTTACCTGACGAGCAGGTGTGGCAAAGTATCTTCATCAAGTAAAACATAGATATATATTTTTTAAAATAACATGATATCACAGGGGGCGGTGGCATGGCACGGTGGCATGGCACAGTAGCATGGAGCGGTGGGGTGGCATGGAGCGGTGGCATGGCGCGGTGGCATGGAGCGGTGGCGTGGCACGGTAGCATGGAAGGGTAGCGTGGCACGGTAGCATGGAACGGTGGCATGGAACGGTAGTGTGGCACGGTAGCGTGGAGCGGTAGCATGGCACAGTAGCATGGAAGGGTAGCGTGGCACGGTGGCATGGAACAGTGGCATGGCACGGTGGCATGGAACGGTAGTGTGGCACGGTAGCGTGGAACGGTAGCGTGGCACGGTGGCATGGAACAGTGGCATGGCGTGGTAGCGTGGAACGGTAGCATGGCATGGTGGCGTGGAACAGTGGCATGGCACGGTGGCATGCCACGGTAGCATGGAGCGGTGTTCTCCCCGGGTGCTCCGGTTTCCTCTCCCGGTCCAAAGACATGCATTGTAGGTTCATTGGCATCTCTAAATTGTCTGTAGTGTGTGATTATGAGAGTGTGTGTGTGTGTGCCCTGCAATGGGTTGGCACTCCGTCCAGGGTGTATCCTGTGGCATGGCACAGTAGCATGGAGCGGTAGCGTGGAACGGTAGCATGGCATGGTGGAGTGGAACAGTGGCATGGCACGGTGGCATGCCGTGGTAGCATGGCACGGTAGCATGGCACGGTAGCATGGCACGGTAGCATGGCACGGTAGCATGGCGTTCACACCTCCAGGGTTGGGGGTTCGATCTGCCTCCACTATGTGTGTGTCGAGTTTGCATGTTCTCCCCGGGTGCCCGAGTTTGCATGCTCCTCTCCCGGTCCAAAGACATGCATTGTAGGTTCATTGGCATCTCTAAATTGTCTGTAGTGTGTGATTATGAGAGTGTGTGTGTGTGCCCTGCGATGGGTTGGCACTCCGTCCAGGGTGTATCCTGTAGCCTTGATGCCCAATGACGACTGAGATAGGCACAGGCTCCCCGTGACCCGAGAATAGAATGGATAAGCGGTAGACAATGAATGAATGAATGAACATGATATCACAATATAAAAATAATAATATTGAATCAGTTCATAAAGAGAGAATTAACCCATGCATTGTCTAATTCCTCTTACATCTCAGCAGTTTAATAAGTCGATGATTAAAATGTTTAACTATCTAACAGCATATTGTACGTGTGTTACATATAATTTTGCACACCATATTAGTTCCTCTTTTTGACAAAAACACGCATCGACTTTTGCATGCTGGAAAAAATTAAAGGGTTATTGCTGACCCTGGAGACTCCTTCCAGTAAATCTAAATGGAAAAGATTTCACACATTAATGATTGATTTATTAATATTTATTAAAACGAGCCCAATAATATGAATATAAATTCTATAAGAATAAAGTTATATAAAGAAATTCGAAGAATGACAGTAGCACCAGAATGACCTAACTGAAGCCCTATACACTTTAAAGCCATTTCCAAGTCTCATTCTAAACACATTCATTGCCTGTGCTAAAGCAAAAGGCTGGAGCCTCTGCTAGATCAAGGCAGTAGAAACGCCTCTTATTATGATTGGTGATGTTTGTTCTTCCTTTTACAAAGCTATAGGGACGTGTGGTCTTTCACCTCTGAACAGATTTTTTAGTGAAGTGAAGAAACATCAACAGATATTACAAAATGTCCTAAAACATACTACTTGTTTTCTCGGCAGCCTTGATTTCACAATGACATGAATCAGATGCAACAGGGCACCAGTGACAGGAAAATTCTTGCCTTAAACTGTATAACCTTTGTATGAAAAACTATATTTTGTCAGATTTAGAATTGTCTCTTCACTACATTCAGTACATCTGTATTTCTTATCTGGTTGGTCATGATACACTATATTGGCAAAAGTTTTGGGACACACCTCGAAATCATTGAATTCAGGTGTTGTTTTTCAGGGGTTGGGCTTGGCCCCTTAGATGCAGTGAAAGAAACTCTTAATACTTCAGCATACCAAAATATTTTGGACAATTTCATGCTCCCAACTGATGGCCTCTTCTTGTTCCAACATGACTGCACACCAGTGCACAAAGCAAGGTCCATAAAGACATGGATGAGCGAGTTTGGTGTGGAGGAACTTGATTGATCTGCACTAGTTCTGACCTCTCAACCCAATAGAACACCTTTAGGATGAATTAAAGCGGAGCCTGCGAGCCAGGCCGAAACTGGGAAGTCTGCCTTTACATGCACATGAATGTAATATGGAGTTGGCCCGCCCTTTGCAGCTATAACAGCTTCAACTCTTCTGAGAAGGCTTTCCACAAGGTTTAGGAGTGTGTTTATGGGAATTTTTGACCATTCATCTAGAAATGCAATTGTGAGGTCAGGCACTGACGTTGGACAAGAAGGCAAGGCTCGCAGACTCCACTCTAATTCATCCCAAAAGTGTTCTGCCAGGTTGAGGTCAGGACTCTGTGCAGGCCAGTCACGTTCCTCCACACCAAACTCGCTCATCCATGTCTTTATGGACCTTGCTTTGTGCACTGGTGTGCAGTCATGTTGGAACAGGAAGGGGTCATTCCCAAACTGTTCCCACAAAATTGAGAGCATGAAATTGTCCAAAATGTGATGAAGCCTTAAGAGTTCCTTTTACTGGAACTAAGGGGCCAAGCCCAACCCCTGAAAAATAACACATGAATTCAATGAATTCAAGGGGTGTCCCAAAACTTTTGGCAACATAGTGTATCTATAGTGTGGTCTGCATATGTATTTCTTACTATAGGTTTGTGGACACCTGACAATCACACCCAAATGTGGTTTTTGGCCAGACTGTTGCCACAAAGTTGCACCATCTCTGTGCACTAAGCGAGCCCCATAAAGACATGGGTTGCTAAGATTGGAGCGGAAAAACTCAAATGGCCCTGACCTCAACCCCACTGAACACCTTTGGGATGAACTGGAATGCCAGACCTCCTCATCTGACATCAGCGCCTGATCTCACTCATGCTCTCGTGGATGAATGAGCACAAATCCCCATAGCCATGCTCCAAAATCTTGTAGTAAGCCTTCTTAGAAGAGTGGAGGTAACAACAAACCTTATACATCAGTGTGTATCAGTTGATATTGGTGTTGGAGTTCTGGAAGTCTTAAGCAGAGTATCTTCATACTGAACATCCTTTCAGCACTGTTTGATATTATTTTAAAAGAGTGACTTATAATCGACTATCTGGTGTCACCCAAAATGGGGATGTGTTCCTTTTAGTTCCTCTTAAGAGTTCTTTCTCATGTCACCTCAGGACATTTTTCCTTGTTTGCTCATTAGGGAACTAATTCTACATCTGATTTCTGTCAAACTGTTTTGGAGAATTGTAGGATACCTGGAATGGATCTGAATGGAATGGATACAGGACAGTACCAACAACTGTCTGGTCAGCTTAGTGTTCGAAGTTTGCATATCACTCTGATAATTAAAGGTTTGGAAGACCATTATGGTGAAAGAACCGGCAGTTAGATCACGTCTATATCAGGCATTAGAGAAGTGGGTGTGTATGTGTGGGGAGTGATAGAGATGAACACAGCCACACCCACTTTGTTCTGCACTCCTAAAATATCCTTCTTACACAATACAAAAGCTCTAAAGGGTATGAGGTCACACACACACACACACACACAAACACACACACTCTGTTGCACTGCATTCCATTAAGCATTCCCAAGCAAAGCAGAACAACATGGCCTACAGTTATATTTACACAGGAAATATGATTGTTGACTAAGAACACCCATAAATGGCATTTATCAAAGTTGCAACTGATTCTGATCGGCCAGAAGGTGTTGACAGATTTATATTAGTCAATGACTGCACACATAGTCAATCAAGTCCAACACAAACCTTGTAATTACATTACAGTCAGAAGAACTTTGTATTGATTTGCAGTGATGCTTCAGTCTAAAGAGGCAAATGGACCCAAACCACAAAATAAATAAATACACACACACACACACACACACACACACACACACATAGTATCAGTGGCAAGAAGAATTTCACATAACTGTTTTTTAAAAAGTACAGACTGAGAGGCACATGGTTCTTATATAACATCACACACACACACACACACACACACACACACACACACACACACACACACACACACACACACACAGACATCTGGAACCCAAACCTGCCCAGACCAATGAGACACATCAGAGGCAAGGCATGGACACACACTCTCTTCTGGCCTAAAGGAACAACAGAGAAAGCGAATTAGTAACAGGAAGTGCTAAAGAGCACTAATGGAGCTTAATGGAAAGTAGAAGAGTACATAATACCTGTGTGTGTGTGTGTGTGTGTGTGTGATACAAAATATATATATATATAATATATATATATATATATATATATATATATATACATATATATATATATATATATATATATATATATATATATATATATAGAGAGAGAGAGAGAGAGAGAGAGAGAGAGAGAGAGAGAGAGAGATCAGATAAAATGTCTGCTCTGTAGCTGCACTTTATTATATGCTAAGGTTGTTGTTTTGGTTCATGCTAGGTGTATTATATGCTAATTTTACTTCAAGTTAATTTTATTGTGGTTCATGCTATGTTTATTATATGCTATTATAGACTTTTTTTGTTGTGGTTGATGCTAGGTCTACAAAATGCTAGGTCTACAATATGCTAGGTCAAGGGTGTCCAATCGTATCCACTACGGGCTGGTGTGAGTGCGCGTTTTCATACCAATCAAGCAGAAGGAACACCCGATTCCACCTGCTTAATCAGTTAATCTTGGCTTTCAGTAGACTCAGGTGTGGCTTCTGCTTGGTTGGAATGAAAACCTGCCCCTACACCAGCCCTTTCCAGATAAGATTGGACATCCCAGTGCTAAGTTTATCTTGGGTTAGTTTTTATGGTTCATGCTAGGTTTATTATTTTCTAGTTTTGTTTTAGTATCATGCTACGTTTATGGTATGGGTTAAAGGATAAAGTGTGCTAGTTTGAGTGTAATAGGTTTTATTATACGTTATGATAATGCTAAGTTTATTATAGGCTAGGGATTTGTTCATGGTTCATGCTAGGTTTGTTTTGTTGGCTAAGGATAATGCTAGTTTTGGTGTATTACATGCTAGTACATGAACTATCACGCACATACACCTGTAACGACTGGAAATATTAAAAACTGGTTGTATGGAGAGGGTGGCGTTTGTGTGTGTGTGTGTGTGTGTGTGTGTGTACTCAGCCCTGAGTAAGATCCGTGTGTATTAACAGACTGTGTCTGGCTGAAGAATAATGAACCTTGAACACAGGAAAACAGGGCTCATCATATACCCTTCACTCACTCAGCAGCATTGATGAGGTTGTGTACACACACATGATACTCATGACACTTAACTACTGTGACACACACACATTGTTAAAGACGTAATTACCTTAAAAAATGATCACTGATTTCTTATCAATACAGTCATAGCCTACATCTATACTAAAAGCATTTCTGTTAAATATATTTATGTATTAGGACACTATCTGTATTCATGTATGTATTGGAATTTATCAGTGAAGTGATGTAAAAATGTAAGTAAATATGAATGTAATCATTTGTTCATGGAAAAAATGAAGGAAATAAAACCCAACTGTAGAAATGGCTGAATGGTGTGTACATGCCGGCTTTGACACGACAACCTCTGATTCATAGCTTTCAAGAATAATTTAAGAGAATTGAATTTAAACTAGGTGGCATGGTGACTTAGTGGCTAGCACGTCCACCTCACGCCTCTATCGTCCTGGGTTCGCGTCTCGCTCCCGCTCACTGTGTGTGTGTGGAGTTTGCATGTTCTCCCTGTGCTTGGTGGGTTTCCTCCGGGTGCTCCGGTTTCCTCCCACAGTCCAAAGACATGATTCTAGGCTGATTGGAGTCTCTAAATTGCCTGTAGTGTATGAGGGGTGTGTGTGCCCTGCGATGGGTTGGCACTCCGTCCAGGGTGTATCCTGCCTTGATGCCCGATGACACTTGAGATGGGCGCAGGCTCCCCGTGACCAGAGAGTGGATCGGATAAGTGGTACAGACAATGGGGGGAAAAAATGGAAATTAAACTACCAACACAAAACCCTGACCAGGAAGTTACTAAGGATGAATAAATCAATCCATCCATCCATTTTCTGTACCACATATCACAACCGCTGGTTAGGGGGTGGCGGTAGTTCAAGTAGTTAAGGCTCCGGGTTGTTGACCAGAAGATTGGGGTTAAAGCCCCAACACTGACAAGCTGCCACAGCTGCCAACCCACCCTGCTCCAGGGGTGCTGCATCATGGCTGCGCTCTGACCCCAAATCCCAGGGATGGGATATGTGAAGAAAGAATTTCACTGTGCAGTCATGTAAATAAAGACAACTTATCTTAAGCAGGGAAAATCCCAGGAGACTCGGGGCATAAGGTGGGGGACATCCCCACACACACACACACCAAGGACAATTAAGAATTAACCCAATAGCTCATTAGTGTTATAGTCTTTAATTCAAATTCATGTGCTACGAATAAGACACATACGTGATGATGACTTATCAAATAGCAAATAGTCGTAATCCATCAAATAGTAATGACTAAGGAAATAATAAAAGCTAATCTGTACTACAGATTTATATTCATAAGATAAGATTTGCACTGTGCAAATGTTGACGATATGCTTTTTAGGTTATTTACTGAGCCATTTGTGTGTGTGTGTGTTTGTGTGTGGAACAGAACTATCACAGCTCACTTCCTGTCGAACAATGCTCATTGTGTGCATGCAGGAAATGTACGCACCTTAAGGCCCAACAGAGTGAGCGAGCTGGGAAAGATAATCTACAAAGACCTCTGGTCTCCAGTTTTGGGTTGTTGGTGAAAGCACTCTTGTTCTGATATTGAAAGGGCAGCAAAATGGTCAAATGAGGAACTTCCACTGGTCACACCCATGTGAAGCTTAGGGTTATGCTAGTTTATGTTAAAGATCTGTCATGAAAGAAGCAATATGTAAAGAAAAGTCCAGTATTTTTTTAATTACGCCTCCTTTCTGCCTGATCAGAAATATGTGGGTGTGTGAGATGCTGAAATGATTGACACTTGTTTGTTCTCGGAAATGTAAACAACTTGTAAATTGGCGCTGCTAGAGAACAGTAGCGGTAGAAAAGCATGCAGGAATGACATGATGTGTTTTCTCAGTATTTACATGATTACATGTTTTTACATGAATGTCAAGAATGTTGCGTGGTGTGTTTTTGTACATATTTCTAGCAGCAAAGTGTTCATGGAAAGCATCAAAATCTGATGAGATTGTGGTTTGTGTGGACACCACAGCTATTTTCCTCTTAGCAGCGAGCTTAACCAAAATGCTACGCTTTGGTTCAGGATGATGTAAGTCAGGTTTTGGATCATTCTAGGTTTATTTTATGCTTTTTGGAGGGGGGGGACTAGCCGAAGTTCAGCAACTTCAGTTTTCTAAACACGAATAGCTCGGATTTTGAAGCAGATCCTCTGATGCACTTTATCTAATCACAAGAATCTCTGTCCATTATTAAGATGAGGGCAAAGGAGAGATTTGTGCAGTTAATAGCCTCTGAGTTTGATAGAGAAAATACCTAATTAAACATCATAAAGATGAAGGAGGTATTAAAACAAGGCACTCCATCCAGGGTGTATCCTGCCTTGAAGCCCGATGACGCCTGAGATAGGCACAGGCTCCCCGTGACCCGATGATAGATCGGATAAGCGGTACAGACAATGGAATTTGGAGACATGCAGAAAAATGATCTCTGATTTGATTAGACCAAATTTGATCTTGCTGACCTTTGCAAAGAGTGCTACATTTGGCAGAAACCCATCACTGTGAAAAATGGTGTTGGTAGTACCTGCCTTTTGTAAAGGTTTATACAGGGAAGTCTAACAGGATGATAATGAGGTAACAATGGGATATTTGGCTAGGATCCTCAAAGCAGGATGGTCAAGAAGCAATAATCCTCTAGTGTGAACTCAGTAGAAAGGGACACTAAAGTGTTATCATCTCAGGGAGCAGAACATAGTCTCTATTTAGTTTCGCTCTCACTATTGTGAACTCTTCATCCTGTCCAGCTTTGTAATGTCAAATTCAGATGATTCAGAAGAGCACGTGATGAAAAGGAGAACACAACACACAAAGGAAGCTCTTATCTACAAAGGGTCATTTTAAAGCAGCCAAAACAATCAAAACATACACAGCAGGAGGCATAACATGATGCAAATGAACCAGAAATGAGTGTGTGGGTGTGAAAGGGAGCGCTGGCGTTTCAGAAGGAGAAAATGTCATCATCACTGGGCAAGAGGAAGTGTGTGACGTCGTGCTTGTAGAAAATAAAATTAAAGCCAGTGGAACAGTTAGTGCGTGTGTGTGTGTGTGTGTGTGTGTGTTTTGTGTGTGTGTGTAGAGAGAGAGAGAGAGAGAGAGAGAGAGAGAGAGAGAGAGAGAGAGAGAGAGAAAAGGATGGCATCCAATTCTTATTACAAAGCCAACATTTAACTCAGTTGACTGTTAGCTAAAAATGCTTAACAGCACCCAGGAGGATACAAGGGTGTTTCCCAACAATCCAAACACCCGCTGTGTGTGAAACAGTATGTTTGTGTGTGTGTACATACCAGCAAAGAGGAAAAACATGATCTCAATCAGTGTTTTCATCATTCCTGACAAATCACAACCATTACTCTTCAGAGCCTAGCATTATGTGTTAGGTAGAAAACAAGCTTTTAGGATGTAGCGTAAGCACATTGTGTAAGCACTATCTATATAGACTGTTCTTAATTTAAATAAATTGGCTAAAGCTAAAATCTGATGGTTTGATCAGTAACTGGAGAAGATGTTCTGCTCTAATGAAGTTGCAGGGTCAAATTAATGGAGCATTAATAGCTCAACTAGAGTTAGCATCAGCGAGAACTTCTCATGACATCACTTCCAAGTACTTTCATCTTCTTGAAAGCTAACTCATGACTATAAACATAAACACAATATATCTGTGTCCCTACTTTATCCTCTTCGTGAGAAATAAGCACTGCTAACATTTTATTCAGAGTTTTTTTTTCTTGTATAGCTTATTAGCACACAAGAGAATTATCTGGATGCGCTGGCCGCTCGATAAATTCAGCCATTTTGGTTCTTTCTAAACAGATTCTAAGACTTGTCCTGAGTCTGTCGCTATATTTTTATTTATTTATTTTCTTTATCATGTTTTAAATATTTTCCATGTTATTTGTACAAATAATATTTTTAATCGACTTTTGCACCTTTAAGTAAATATACACATTTCTGAAAGAAAAGGGTTCCTCAGGTATCTTTAGCTAGCTTGTAGCTCGTATAAAGAGTTTCTAGCTTCTAGTTAGCCATCACACTAATATCTCTATTTGCAAATTGAAGCTTGCTGACTAGTCCCAAAAAATGCACAATCCTGATTGGCTAATTTTTTACCTCGTCATAGCAACTGGTAGCCAATAGAATGTGAAAACCAAACGGGATCGCGCACTCTCAACACTGGCAGGGAAACAACCACTGAGGGGTTCATTCTCGGTCCCAGATTCAGATAAAATGAGAGAGTTGCGTCAGGAAGATTAAATGTGCCCCAAAATTAAATATTACAATTTCCCCTCTGGGTGCAAATAGTGATGCGTACTTCAATACATTTAGGGAAATGTACTCAAGACACTCTGCTTGGTTTTAAGAAAAAAACAAACTGTTATTCTTCTGCCAGACATTATTAGGAAGCCACAATAATGCCTTGAGTATTTTTAGACTTTAGTCTGGATGATTAGTGCTTGATTAGCACCGAGACAAAAAACACTGAGAGACTAATGACCATCTACTCAGCTTCCTCTTCTCTAAACAGCAGAAAGCCTGCAGAGTTTCCTGTAGCCATGCTTTCTTTCTATGTAGGATCCTCTTACACAACGTCTGATTGTGTGTGTTTTTCCCCCTTTTGGTCCAGATTTCTTTTGCAGACATCATTTGCAGATGTCGGAGTGAAGAAGGAACAGGAATCTCTAAACCAGCATTCTTTCATGTTGGGCTCATAGTCCACTAGAGGAATCCTTGGTCAGTCCTTATGAAAAATATAGGCTTTAAAATGAAACATGAAATATTTCATTCGATTGTTTAATTAATATGTAAAAGTGAAACACAATGCATGTAGGTGACGGCTTCAGGGAATTGACCCAACCTTCTGACAAATCTTGAATATACACTATATTGGCAAAAGTTTTGGGACACCCCACCTAATCACTGAATTCGGGTGTTGTTTTCGCTCATCCATGTCTTTACTTACTTTGCTTTGTGCACTGGTGCGCAGTCATATTGGAACAGCAAGGGGCCATCCCCAAACTGTTCAAAATTGGGAGCATGAAATTGTCCGAAATGTCTCGGTATGCTCAAGCATTAGGAGTTCCTTTCACCGGAACTAAGGGGCCACGCCCAACCACTGAATTGGTGTCCCAAAACTTTTGGCAATATAGTGTAACAGATGTGACAGCAGGAATGAGACCTAATCTCTGAAATAAGTCATGACGTTTCACCACTAGGTGGCAGCACATCAGCTGTAGCCTAAGGACACGTACTCACATTCTGGTACAGCATCATTACAGCGTACAAAAATATAAACGAACTGAAATGAAATGACATTCTTTCAGCTAAGAGAGTTTTAAACTCATAATCTTAAAAATAATTGCCTAATGCACTTTTAACGTCGAGACATTTGAATATAGCTAAAAGATGCCCGATTCACGAATAATGACTTCGAACACAATAGGTAGCACCAGATATATTCACTTTGGATTTTATTTTGATTATAGGCAGCACTCTTATGCTCTCATATTGTTTAGATATACTACATTTAAAAAAAAAAAAAAAAAAAAAAGTATAAGTACATCATCACACAAGTTTTGAGTCCATACGTGACTCACTGAATCTTGTTTGTGAACAAATTAATTCACTGAATCAAACTTGAATGCAAGAGGTAGGAAATTCGTGAATAAAAGGAGAAGAGTGTAAGTAGGTTAGGTGGCTTAACACACCTAGGAATGATGTTAACACAGGCAAATAAGCTTTCCACAGATTTCAGTATCAAAAATGAATGAAAGTGATTCATATTGAAGTTTTCACACCTTAGTGACTCGTTTGAATCAATTGAATCGGTCGTTTGTTTAAAAGTTTAAACATAGCTTAAGATTTCCGGCACTTGCTACTAGGATACGGAAGACATGCTAAAAATTATTTATATACTTTTCTGCTTTTTCTACTAAAGCTGTTTGTATCAAACACAATGTGAACGGAAAGGGAAAGGACGTTGGACGTGAAAGAACTGATTACTTCCGGTGGAGTTTACTTTTACTTTGCACTGTTTACGTAATGTAGGGGACCTCGGTCTGATGAGCCAATAGAATGCAAGAGGGCGGGGCTTCGGTCTCACTCCTAGCATGAAGCCAATTCACCGACATAAGGTTTTTGTGATAAATTTTTGTCAATTAAAGTTCTTTCTGTCCGCTATAATTTTCTTGAAGGCTTGAAAATGTTATTTTCCTGCAGTTAGCCAGTCTATACTCGTTGAAGTAAAAGGTAAAGACTGTAAAAATGACCGTTCTTAGGCCGAATTTGACGCCATTTTGCGGAAGGTGCCCAAAAAAAAAAAGGCACACACCTCACTTCTCTTCATACATAAACTCGAGACACGACACACGAGGAGGAATAGGCTTTCATTTTATTCAATAAGCTCATCATAAATTATCGCACATAAAATATTCTTTTCTCCAGAGTTATAAAGTGGAGAGCGAGGCTTAACCGCATGATTCCCCAAGAAAACAGAGAGAAGAATAATCTCAGCTTCAGAAACAGCACAGATCCAGGCATCTCAGAGGTGCGTCTTACTCTGTGTGTGTAACTGTGTGTGCGTGAGTGTGTGTCTGTATGTGTGTTTGGGCTATGCCATCGCTCCAACTCTTGCTGCTAGAGATGGGATAAAGATCGACTAGTGCTCGGCTTTAAAAACTACACCCACACTCGTGATTAAAAAAATTAATCGGGAAATGAATGAAAGGAAGGATAGAGTGAGAGAAAGATGTAGAAACTATATATCAGTGAGTGTGTTAGGTTGTAAGGAAAGGCAGTGTTAAGCGATGAGAAAGAAAAACGGCGGTGGTATTAACAGCTACAGAACTTAAATCACAGGGTGGTTTGAGCACTCATGAAAAGGATGAGGGGAAGTCTTTTTTTTTAAAAAAAAAAAAAAAAAAAAAAAAAAAAAAAAAGAGAGAGAGAGATATAGATTCAGCGCATGTGATATAAGGGGCAGCTAAACATTTCAAGGGAGGAAAGAAGACTCGGTTCAGAGTGTGTGTAAAGGGTAGAGCGTCTTTTTCTCATTAGCACAGTACGCGCTAGGTCACGTGTTCGTTTTGCTGCTTTGTTTGTTTTCCCGCAATAGTCTTTAGCCCCACCCCCTCTGAGGCGCCACAGGCTGTGACTGGCCAGTGGGAGGTGGAAGGGGGTTGTGTCATGGCGGGACGGTGGGGTGGCGTCCCGCCGGACTGGATCCACGGTGTTGTCAAGACCGGGCTCGATTCTATTTGGACAGCTGCTGCTGGACATGGAGAAGGAACTCGTAGTAGGAGAACGCAGATTCAGAACGATCCTCGACCAGGTGCTGTAAGAAACTGTTCTTCGCCGAAGGGTCGTCTCTGTACAGGGAGAAAAAGAAAACAGGGAGTTAGACATGCTGGAAATCATATGCTTCGCTAGTAGTGTGTTCAAAGTGGGGGGGAAACAGTGACTAGAAGTATTAAGTACAATTTTTTATTTTTTTTTTCCATCTTTCAGTGGTTGAAGCTTGATTTTTATAATGCAAGGGGTGGAGTCAGTAGAGGGCAGTGTGGTTTTTCAGAGAGCCCAGTCCATAAAAAAAACTGCAATGACCACAAATGTAAATTGCCAATTGCGGGTTCCTGACTTGTGCAACAGAAAAGATTTTTTCCACCTATTGTGCAGAGATTTTGACACCAGGACTTCAGAAAAGCATAATTGACTGTTGGATGGATTTATGGTCGCCTCTGTAAAACAGAGTGACGCTATTTAATCGTTTGTGGGCTCATATACAAAGAGGCTGAAAAATGTGTTCTATGAATCGGTCATATGCAACATGAAGCGATGTATATACCGACAGAATATAAACAGGGTTCATACTTGAGCACGTAGAAGGCGGCGCTAAATCCTCTAGACTCCTGAAGCCAGGACACAAAGGTTCGGGTTCTCTCAGAAGCCGCTGTCTCCAACTCAGGGAGGTCGGTCTGTTCCAAAAAACAACACACCGCTTAGCCTGTCAGTTGCTAATGTGAAATGTAACATACCCTATAGCATGTCGTCATACAGACACGGACATACACATCATTCTCTGTAAATAATCTCACACATGTACACTCACCATGCTGACGGGTATAGATGTGTAGTCAGGGCAGCCCAGGACATCTCGTATGAACACCTCGTTACAGCTCCTTCCCAACCAAAGGTACATCACCTACAGGACAAAAGGTCAGAGTCAGCATCAGGCAATAAATAGTAAAATGTTCCACATACTGTCCCAGTTTATTCTTAATGTTTCATCATACAGTAAACATAAAGTGTGTATGATTAAGAATATTATACAAAAATCCTCCATCTTTATCTTGTCGAAATGTATGTCATGGAGGTGTATGGAGTTGTACGGAACGATGTCAAGGGTTATACGGAGAGAGTTGTTGAGTCATGATGAACAGCATGGAGCGAAATAGCTTGGCTTGTGTAGAAGTATAACATTTGTGTAGAGTTGCCTAGTGTAGTGTGACGTGTAAAGTCATACATAATTGTGTGATGGAGTAGAGAGTTGTGTAGGTATTTAGGATAGTGTTGAGTTCTGTATATGTGTGTAGTATAATGTGGAGTGGTGAAGAGCTGTATAAGATAGTGTAGAGGTGTATAGCACAGTGCAGAATTAAGCAGAGTTGCACTAACGCTGCCACAATCCAGGAGGAAGGCTCCCTCTCTGGTGAGCTTCTCAGCTGACAGCTGCAGCAGTGGAGGCTGAGGAATCACCCGCTCGTTCAGTTGCAGCGCCCCCTGCAGTCCATACATGCACACACACACACAGAGTCAGGCATGCAACCTTTAGACATTTCTACACCTTTTTATACCTCAAACATATTTACTGCTAATCTCATGTGAACAGAGCTGGGTGAATTATCGTGGTGATGTCTTTAAGATCACGTTTATGATCCTCTGGATTTGACAAAGAAATGTGTCACAAGCATGTGCATCCACGGTGTATTACCTGATCGGAGAGGTTATCGATGCGGTACAGGTCAGGGTGGATCATGTGCATGATCTGTCTTATTGGCTGACTCTTGAACTCGCACATCGCAAACACCCGCTCGTCCAGCCGTGTGCTTGTCCCCGTCCGCAGCGCTTTCTGTTCACGAACACATTATATCACATGGCATAAGTGATAGCAGGGGTTTGATTTGTATTGAAACTAGAACTACCTTCAGAGATGCTGTTGCAGAAAATGAAACAAACACATTGGAGAAATCAGTATCACTACATGTGCTCATGTATAGCGACATGTACATAAAAATTTCCTGGAATATACGGTTAAACACAACGTTTAATATTGAAATTGTTTCGTGTAGGGTGTGTCTCAGAGTGCTGTACCTGTTTGAGAAGAGCGAGAGTGTACAGAGGGAAGAGGCGCAGACAGGCGGGGGCAATGACACCAGTTTGCTGCATGTTGGAGATATTGGTGCGATAAGACTCTAAAGAGTCCACAACCGCGTTCACCAAGGCGTCCCGGGCATCTGAAATGCTGCAGGAGAGTGAGCGGTCTATGGCTGCAAGGAAGGACGGACAGACAGACAGGGTATCAGTGAGAAATCTGTGACTTTTTCCTCATGAAGTTATCAAAAAAAACAACAACATGTGTGTGTACCCATGTTGGCGAGAAGGCAGCTGATGGCTTGGACATCGGCTCCTGCAAACACATCACTGAGCTGGTTCACCACGGGCAGACACAGGGTGTGAACTCTGATTCGCCGTTTGCCTGTCAATCACACACCGACCAATCAGGACATGATGCGAGAAAATGAAGCAGATGTATCGCAGTGAACTCATTGTTTTTTTTTTGTCCTTCTGTCTCATTTTTTCTCTCTTACTAGCTCAAACACACAAGCACACACACACACACACACACACACACACACACACACACACCACACTATACCTTTACTGGACGTGTAGAGAAGAGCAGCCTGGAAGCACGCTAGTGAGGTATCTGCTAAGTTCTCATCTATAGACACTTGGACGGCGAAGCCTGAGTCCGGGTTCACGTTAGCCAGAGACAGAAGATCAGTGGAGCGCACAAAGAAGTTTCCATGGAACGTGTGGATTGACAATCCTGTCGGCCAATCAGAGAAGTAAGAAAAACGTTACAAGACAAAAGCATATAATCACTGAGAACAGCATCTCTTATAGCAGCTCTCTTACAGACGGTCCACATATACAGATTTGTTTTTTGTTTTTTTAAGTGTGGAATTGTCAGTCAACAGTGAGGGACAAAGCTGTAGCTATGTTTTCTGCCAGAGGAAACACTATCAGGAGTATTTTTGGTCTTATAAACATCGAGACAAAGAAAATGACAGACGTAATGGTTTTGAAGGAACATCTATTGCAGCTGCAATAAGTACCAGAAAGTAATTTGTCCTGTGATCATTCCACACTATTAAATGTAATACAAACTTGCGGGGCATGCAACACTGGTTTAGCAGGACAAGGAACAGGATATGCAGAACTGGGTCTGGATTTCTTGATTAATGTAAAGTATAGAAATGTGGCTATGCCTCGTCCTATACGAAAGTTCTGGATAATGAAGTAATCCCCCACATCCTGGGATGGGTGAAGGAGTTTCACATAATGGCAGTCATTCTGTTTTAGTGAGGCAAACCTAACCGGTTGAACTGCTTTTTAAACATAGGATGGATGTGACCAGTCAGACCTGCTCTCCTCCGTGTGTTACATATGTGAATGACAGAGAGCTGTGGTGAAAACTCCTCTACCTTTGGTGCACCTGATCCTCATCACAGCCTCAAAGCCGATCTTCCGGGTAAGGTAGCGCTGCAGGTCCTTCTGCAGCTTCGTCCTCAGAGCCGGGGTGTGGGTGTGGTGGAAAGCTGGGTAGTAGAAAATGCTGCCGGCTGAAAACTTCGACATGCAGGCTAAAAAAAGAAAAGCAGAGAGAGCCGTATCAATTCAGAGATGATTTATTTATCTAGTCGATTTGCTTTATGCAGTAGTAGTAGTTTCAGATCACTATATTCGCATCATGCGCATACCTAATGAAGCCAGATCTGCATACTGAGAGCTCAAAAGGAACAGGTCGACCCCAATCTGCTGACCCGAACAGTCCAGAGCCAGCTTCTTGTAGAAATCTGTAGCAGGACCTAGGTGCTGCACACCCTATACACATCAGATTACACCCAGGTCATTATTTCTACACACCCGTCATGCTGAATGTTTAAAGAAAACACTAGCTTTATTATTATTATTATTATTATTATTATTATTATTATATATAGAGGGCTTTCATTAATTCTTCAGTCAAAGGTATTTGAAAATTAAGTTCTAAATCTTTTGATTGAAACAACTTTTAAAATTGCTGGGGAAATAGGTATACACGCAAAAGTGGCACCAGCTGCTTCCTCGAGTTTTTTGTGCATGTACCTTGGTGCTGGACCTCTGGTTAGGGTCCTCTCGTGACTGGAGCAGCCCAGCTCCAATGGTGGGTAACTGTGTCTGGAACACAGACACACGTCCCCCGGTGGGTGTCATCAGTTTATACGCTGCTTGCAGGGCCGGCCCCAGGGCACTGTGGGTCTCCCGGGTGTGTGTGAACATCTTGGGGAGACCGTTCAACAAGTCCTTCACCAGCTACACACACACACACACACACACACACAAAGAGAGAGAGTGATGCATAACAAACAATCTAAGAGTCATAATTAGATCAAGAACACACACAGTAATAGGTATAGAGAAACCGTTACAAGCCACATGAAACAAACAGGTGGATGTCACGCACTCTCTTTCTCTCTGTCACACACACAAAGAAAATTGTACCTCCTGGCTCTCTTTCAGATTCACCAGCAGATTGTCAGGAGTTGGAGTGAAGACGTCTACAGAAATGAATTTAAAAAAAAATTACACATTTATTCGTTTTTAAAGTCAAGTGTACTATAAAAATTGCTCTGATCACAGAGTACTTTTAGACCAAATTACAAACCATTGCCATGTAACATTTATGATAAATAATGACACACAGTGTTAAAATGACACACATGGGTTAAAAAGCATAAATGTGTGCTACTGCATAATTATCAAAAGTCATAAGTTCATTATTCTTATTCGATTATCAGAGACATCATGATATGATAACACTGTTCAACCCTCATAGCTCTTTGAGTTAATGATAGATGTTCTATTTTAGCCTCTTTATCTACTGCAAGGACGAGTCGTCGCTTAGATCTGAGAATAAAAAATAAAACACACCATCGATATCAGACACAACCAGCATCTGCGGCTGCGACAGCCCCTCCTGCAGGTTGTAAAAGTGAATTGTGCTGTCAAACGTCAAGAATCCAATGCGTGTACGAGAATCACCAGGCAGCCTGAGAGAGAAAGGGAAAAACAGAACATACTTTCACAATCAAATATAGCATCTGTTTGTCGGCCACACAGCAACATTTAGAGTTCAGAGAAGCATGAAAAACTTTCAGGTCTGTTGAAGTATTTTTCATAATTTCTATGCAGGAATAGTAGGACAGAATCAAGTGGCTCACTTCTCCAGATTGTCCAGTAGGGACTGACACAGCACGCTCAGGTAGCCTGTCTCCACAGCATTATGGGACACGTCCAATACAAACAGATACACGGCGGGTTGAGGAGGTCGCAGCTGGAGAGAGGGAGAGAGAGTGCGCAGTTAGGCAAATGTAATGTATGCAAATACAAATATGAGGCTCATTGTGTGTTTTATTTAAGTTCGTCAGAAAGTTTCATGGGGCAGCTGATTGAGAGACAGGTGCCGGGTCAGGGTTATGGGAAGGTTAAATTAAAACAAACAAAAACAAAAAAAGTCCCACACAACACTATATTGCCAAATGTTTTGGGACACTCCAAATCATTGAATTCAGGGGTTGGGCTTGCCCCCTTAGTTCCAGTGAAAGGAACGTTTAATGCTTTAGCATACCAAGACATTTCAGAGAATTTCATGCTCCAGACTTTGTGGAAACAGGGGACGGCCCCTTCCTGTTCCAACATGACTGCGCACCAGTGCACAAAGCAAGGTCCATAAAGACATGGATGACAAGCCCAACCCCTGAATTCAATGATTTGGAGGGGTGTCCCAAAACATTTGGCAATATAGTGTAGAGTGTTGAGAGCAATGAATAATTTGTAGCTGAGGTTGAGGACTTGTAAGAGGCAGAATTTACACAACATGCTTACATTGCTGCCATTTCTACCTTTGGGGTAGCATTTTTTTTTGAGAGGGCACAAAACAGTATAGGCCAAAGCCACATCATATTTATGTGTGAATACAGATAATAAACAGATGCAGGTGTGGCATTGTCTTAAGTATGCATCAATCTCTGTAACCTCATACAGAGCCAGATGCAAATGTACATCCTGCATCTGTGACCCAGAAAGCATATGACACACACACACACACACACACACCATGTAATCTGAAGAGGCGATGAACTCGACTGTAGCGTTCTGCACTTCTGGCCTCTTGTGTGGTTCGCCATAGGAACGCGTGACTGGGTTATACATGAACTCATCAGGAACTGAGAGACAGTGGAAAAAAGGAAAAAAACAAAATCATCATCATCATCATCTACATGCATAAACTCACTGTCGGTTATGCTCCTGATGTCTATAGTAATATCTAAAACCCTCAAGCCTTCAAGACTTAATACATGTTTTAATTAAGCTGATAAAGTGGGTATAGGAACAAGGACACTCATTCTTGCATTCCACCTCACTATGCTTGTTTGTTCTTACCATCATTCACACGGTAGCAGAGGTTGCACTTCCACCGACGCTGGTCCAGAAACGATACAAACGGGTTGATGTACGTCCGACACGAACGACAGCGGACGATAGTGTTGGAGGTGATGACTGGTAACTGCTGCAGTGACGAAAAAGAGGGAGGAGAGTTGAGGGGGAAAAAAGACAAGTGAGTTGTACATTTCTCATTAATAGCATATTATTAAAAGAGTAAAATAATAGAAGGATTAAGAGGTGGAAGAGCCGCCTCACTCCCAAATGTCCTACTCAAAGCCCTGCCCACATGCCCCACCCAAACCCATGCCTGCCTTTCCCACCCCAATCAAATCTAAACAACCAACTGTGCCACTCAAAGCCATGCCCGCATGCCCCACTCAAATTATACCTGGCTACCCCATTAAAATGTTTTAAACAGTCCAAAAACTAGAGAAATTTTTTTAAACGTACCGTCAGATCTCTGAAAGGGTGGAGCAGGAGTCCTAGCGGCAGGCGAGCTTTATTCAGCATGGCCTGAGTCTGTGGAATGCTGGTCAGAGTGCAGCGAAATGTACTGAGAGCGGGGGGGGAGAGAGAAAATGTTCGCATGAGTTTAAAGATAAATTTTAACTCGGTGGTCAGGAACATTTTTTTTTTATCTGGCAGAGTTAAAGTAAATAATGTGAGGCTTGTCTGAAATGGGAAAAGCAAAGTTCACACTAAAATATGCAGGATTTGGATTATTTCTGATTATGCTGTAAATGCCAATTCCTAGTCCATTCACGCTGGAATATTTCTCTTTTTCTTACTGACACACGTCTTACTATATTAACACTGTCTGTAGTATTTCCAATATGAAGGTCTGCAGGTTTCATTTTGGAATCAACAACAAGTGTGTGTGTGTTTGTGGACTTACTCTGGACTGCAGTTGACCTTGCGCAGGTCGCTGTTTAGTTTGGGTTCAGGTGAAACGAGTGGTGTTGGAGGGAGCATGTTTCTCTCCTGCAGCAGGTTAACAGGGCGCAGGGCCTCCACCTCCAGCTCGGGAACTCCACTCAGACCACCCAATGCTGTTGAGAGCTGATTCAGACTTGGGAAGGGCTGCACACATGCACGCACACACACACACACACCGTTATGTTTACATTTTACATACATGTGAATGTAGCAAATGTATTCATGCACAATGTGGCAACAGTATAACTGCCTGCACTTACCTGTGAATATGGCTGATATCCAGGTTGATTATACACTCCCTGCGCAGGGACGGGCTCTGGTCGAGGGGCAGGGCTTTGTTGGTAACCAGGCTGCAAAGTTGGATAGTTGTAGCCAAAGGGTGGGGCTTGTTTGGTGGGTTCACTAGGAGGAGCAGGAGGAGCAACAGCAGGCGAGCCTAGGAAAAACAGGTTGAACAAAATGTATAAAACAGCAATAAGACATTTCCTGGACCAGCATTTGAACTTCCACTGTTTTCCAAGGGACAAGGTGTACCTGGGAAATTTCCTCCTTCCAGGGACTCATAGCAGTTAGGGACAGGAGATGCACTCCCTGTGGTGGTGGAAGAGCTGTCTGCACCTACGGGAGAATACACAAAAGTGGGCAAAGTGAGAGATTATGCTGTCAAGCAGTCGACATATGAAATACCCGCCCCTAACCATTTTTCATATATCCTCAGGAATCTAAGCTGTGACACTAGATAAAAGCTTTTCATTGCGAATGCTCAC
This sequence comes from Hemibagrus guttatus, assembly GCA_033459395.1. NCBI lineage: Eukaryota > Metazoa > Chordata > Actinopteri > Siluriformes > Bagridae > Hemibagrus > Hemibagrus guttatus. The sequence continues at coordinate 20,367,182 of JAUCMX010000016.1, read as the reverse complement.
AGCACACTTTCCATTGCTTCTCTGCCAAAATCCAATATACCCATTTCCCTTCAGCTCAAACATGGCTTTGAAGACACACTCCCATTAAGCCTGGCTTTTTCTGTAGTTTTGGTTAAAGGTAGCAATGGAGTATTTGAGCCCAGATTTATTGTAGTAATTTCTCTTGAGATTTTACGAGTGCACAGATTGAAGTCTCCTTCCTTTGATTGACATTATCATTAATCGTCCTGTCATTCTAAGCTTAGATCACATGGTATTGTACTTTAGTATCAGGGTATTTTTATGATGATCTTGTTGCCAACAAACCCCACTAGAAAGCAAATTCCAGCCGTGATATCTGCCCGTAATACACTCGAGCAATCACGAAAACTTATTCTTGCTAAGACACAGCCAATGGACCATGGTTCTATTAATTTCAAGCTAATATTCACGGGTTTCTAAAGCTTTATTGGGTTAGTGTGCGAGGTTAATGAGAGAGAGGGAGTAGAGGATTTGAGGGCTAAACTGCAGTTCACTCAGGTTGAAACTGTATACTCTATGGATTAATGGCTTTACTTAAAGATTACAGAGTGAGCATGTGGAATAGAAAGCACACACGCAACAATAGTTACACCTGCTCCGAGACTCTACAACTGAACACATGGCTTTGAATTTCTCATTAATATGACACTGAAGCCCGCCATGATGTCAGGTCAGAGCCGAATTCTGATTTAGATTCATTTTTACCAGACACGCTGTTTAAATCCTCATGATGGCAATTTACAATTTTGAAAAGAAATCATTCAAAACGTTTTTCAGAATTGAGCTAAACTGCATGCTTAACAAACTTAAACTCACAAGCCAGTCAACTTTGTAGTAAAATTATCATTATTCACAAAACTCCCACCAAAACCCAGCAACGAGTCAACAAGTCTCTGCTTCTCTCTCTCGCTCTCTCACACACACACACAATACATTAGATAACAAACCAAGCAGAGTGACAATGAGACATGGGTTTGCACACACGTACTCACCTCTCAAGAGCAACACACACACGCACCACACAGGGATGCTCATTAACAAGAGCTAACCTCTTGACATCGTCTTATTTACTCTCTCACACACAGATAGTACCCAAAAGACACATACACGCATGGCCAAATGTCATAATCACACAGCAGCCTATGAGGCCTATTTTTAATTAAATGGGGGTGTGTGTGTGTGTGTGTGTATGTGTGTGTGTAAAAGTAAAAGAACAACTGGGAAAAAATGCCTCCAGGAATGAAGACATATTTTCATGTCATGATGCAAAACCTGCTCAGTGACGAACACGTTTTTTTTTTTTTACATTGTGAGGACCATAGCACTAACTTCTGCTATAATTTACGGATAACCTTAACCAGGAAATGTTTTGGCTCTTTCACATTTTCAAATAAAAGCTGTAAAAAAACAATACTGACACTATCCTACCATTGTGAGGACATTGTAGCCCTCACAAAGTCTAAACACATATACACTCAGTTCTTGATAATCCTAAGAAGTTGCTTTCGGCTGCTCCCTGTTCAGGGTCGCCACAGCGGACCAACTGGTCCACACAACAACTTGGCAGATGTTTTTACGCCGGATGCCCTTCCTGACGCAACCCTCCCATTTTTCCGGGCTTGGGACCGGCACTGCATCCAGTGGCTGGGGTTGAGGCATTGGCTGGAATCGAACCCGGGCCTTCCGCATGATAGGCGAGAAACCTACCACTGAGCCACCAATGCCCCCTTTGATAATCCTAAGCCTATGATTACAATTAATATGTCTCTAAACATACAGTCCTCAAGGACTCGAAGCGTGTGTGTGTGACTTAAGTTTCTTTTTCTTTTGTTAATTTCGAGTGTGTGTGTTAGCAGTAGTGTAAACACACTGTGCTTTAGAGTGTAGTGCATCTGTTTGTGTGTCCAGTCAAAGCGAGGAGTGTGCGGTGAGAGAGCTCCCGGGTGGGGCTCCTGATCGGACGGAGGGATTGGGGGTGGGGTGATTCTGGGGTAACTAAACGGAAAGACGGAGGGATGACATGGGCGGGAGGAGGAAGAAAAGCGAAAGCCGACCTGCTTCCTCATCCTCCTCATCCTCGTCCTCGTGGTCCGAACTGGATGAGGAGTGGTCACCTGGCAACCCTGTGGAGGAACTAGCAGCTCTATTGCCCCCATATCCACCAATCAGCAGCCCTGAAATACAGCACAGCCAATCATCAGAGAGATAGGGAGAACGAGGAGGGGAGAGAAATAGTCAGGGGGATGAAAGAGAAAGAAGAGTAAGCGAAGAAGAAATGGGAGAGAGAGAGAGAGAATGTAAAGGGAAGGATATGCACGAGAACCCAGGTTGGAACAGAGAGACAGAGATAAAAGAGCTGAAAACACTGAAAGACAGAAGCAGGAGGGAGAGAGTTAGAGGATGTGCAGAGGTTGAAGACAAAAAAACAGAAAGACATGAACAGAAAGAGTAAAACAGAGAGAGAGAGAGAGAGAGAGGGGTGACATAAAAAGGGGGAGTGCAAAACAGACAGCTACAGGATGCACAGAGGAAGAATGTGAGAAAAAAAGACAAAGAGAGAGAGAGAAAGAGAGACCAACAGAGGTCAAAGATGCACATAGGATGGAGGTCTGAAAGAAAGCATGAGAAACATGATGAAAAGAAGAATAAGAAACATGATCAGAAACAGAACGAGAGGCAGAGTGGAAAACAGAACAAGAAAAAGAGAGGGAAAGAAGGAGGAGAAAGGAACACAGATAAATAGAGAAGAATTAGAGACAGAGGGTGAGAGGGAAAGAGAGAGTCCAGAGACAAAAGACTGTAAGTGTGTGGCAACCTAAGTAGAACCAAAACAAAAAAAAAAGAGCGAGAGAGCAAGACAAAGAGGAAGAGAGACAGAAAGAATAAGAGAGAAGGGGGGGGAGGCACTGATTGATAGAAGATTGAGATGTGACTTCAACATGTGTACGCACACACACACACACACACACACCCTAGTGGTACTCAATCCCACTCCTGGAGGTTAGTTCTGCGCCAATATTAAACTCCTACATCACAGTAATAAATAGTGCACCATTTTTTCACTTTATAAGCATACAGATTTTACAACATGTTCCTACTTCCTGTTCTTGGAAGAGAGAAGAAAAAAAAAAACAAGTGGTTTTTTTAAATCCTTGTATAAACTTTCATGGTGTCAGTTAATATCAGAGACTTCAATACACATACACAATATTGCCAAAAGTTTTAGGATGCCTGCCTTTACACATGAATGTAATATGGAGTTGGCCCGCCCTTTGCAGCTATAACAGCTTCAACTCTTCTGGGAAAGCTTTCCACAAGGTTAGGAGTGTGTTTATGGGAATTTTTGACCATTCCTCTAAAAGTGTATTTGTGAGGTCAGGCACTGATGCTGGACGAGAAGGTCTGGCTCACAGTCTCCCCTCTAATTCATCCCAAAGGTGTTCTATTGGGTTGAGGTCAGGACTCTGTCCAGTCAAGCTCCTCCACACCAAACTCGCTCATCCATGTCTTTATGGACCTTGCAGTCATGTTGGAACAGGAAGGGGACATCCCCAAACTGTTCCCACAAAGTTTTTGTGGAACTGAAATTGTCCAAAATGTCTTGGAAGAGTTCCTTTCACTGGAACTAAGGGGCCAAGCCCAACCCCTGAATTCAATGATTTGGAGGGGTGTCCCAAAACCTTTGGCAATATAGTGTATGTAAGGGTCACTCGTTACAGATTCATGTGTGAATACTCTAGCTCTTTGGATTTAATTCAGCAAGATACACTATATGGCCAAATGTTTTTGCACCCCTGACTGTCACTCACATCAACATGCTTGTTGATTTAGCGTCAGTTACAATAACCTCCACTCTTCTAGGAAGGCTTTCCACAGTGGCAGTAATGAGATCAGGCACTGATGTTCCAGTTCATCCCAAAGGTGTTCAGCGGAGTTCTTCCACTCTTCGCTTACTTTGTGTACAGGGACACTGGAAGATGTTTCTAGCCTCTTAAATCCAACAAAAGGTAATTGTAATGCATAGAAAGAAATCCTATACATACAGCAACAGTTTGTTGAAGAATCACATGTGCGTGATGGTCAGGTGTCCACAAACATTTGGCCATATAGTGTATGATGGAATGAAATTTAAGGTCAATCCAGGAGTGGATATTGAGAGCCACTGCTCAAAAAAAAAAAATAAAATAAAATAAAATAAAAGAGTAGAGCAAAATGAGACCCTCCACAATAGAACTATGCTCAGTCTAAGCCAGAGGAAGATGAGGAAGGCAGCGACGAGGAAGGCAGGGACGAGAAGCGAGATATGAGGATGTATCTCAAGCGGGTGTCTGAAGAACGGGCCTGAGGCGAAGGGAGCTAGCCGAGCACGCGACTCCGAACCACTGAGGGACCTTCGCTCACAGGTTTGTCTCAGTAATTATGACTCGGTGACTGACAAAGAGATGATGAGTGATGGCTTCGGGACAAGCACACACAGACGGGCTGCACTGAGCAACAGTAAATACACACACACACACAGGATGTGAGAACTTCAAAACGGAAATAAGAAACAGGACGAAACAAAAGCATCTACGCGTGAGCTTCAAAGCCGCACTGTTGGAGTAATAACTAGATGATAAGGAAAGGTGAGTAAACAGATTTATGTGGTAGAGTTAAAAACATATTCATATTAAAAGCTAATGACTGTGTGGTCTAAGACTGCACTAAGGATCAGTATGCTCACCGGCTTGAATAATTAAATAAGAACATCATTATGATTCCATTCACAAAGTAACAGATATGTATCTTTATTACAAATTTGTTAGTATAAACACTTGGCTTCCAAAGATATTCATATCCATTTAGAGATAGGAAAAAATGTGCTTCTTTGGAACAGTTAAGGTGTGATGAGCTTTTACTGAAAAACAGATTTTCTCTCACTCACAAGTGTGAAGGAGGTGTTAGTGTTAGCGTAAGGTGTTAGTTATATTCAGCCAACAATTTATTTTATTACCAAATGCAGTAGTAGCTTTTTTTTTTTTCAACTTGTTTGGATTTCCTGGACAATAGATTAAAAATATCAGTCAATAGATATAGTGCTAGTCTGAATATCTAAACTGACAATCCATCCTCAAAATCATTTAGTTGTAGCCTGAACCGTGCAGCTCTGAAGCCCTTGATGATGCCGAAGAGAAGACGACGAGATGGAGGTCTTCCTTACCGGACTGGTGTCCTGGGGAAGACGGGGTGGATGTGGACGGGGTGCCCGTCGGCTGACGATGTCTGTCTGCGCCCTCTGTGCCGTAACGAGGGCCCACGGGAGGTGGAGCAGGTTGATTGTAGTGCTGCTGGCCTGCGACGGAAGATATGTATAATGATTCTTCTCACTTACTGCTTTCAATTTTAGCAAGAACCAACATGTTTTGCTGCTGTTCCACAACATTAAATGTAACTACAAGGGCATCTTGACGTATGTCTAGGACACAATTAACTTATAATTACCTTTCACCTATTTCGGCTGAAGGAAAGGAATGAAAATGAAGGCTTAAGACATTCCAAGGAATTAAAGAGATAAGGAAATCTATCAACTCAGGAACAGTTGCCAGAACTACTGTTGAATCAATAGTGAGGAAGCGGAAGCTGCATCACACTACCTAAGCACTACTTAGACAACACTCTCCAAGTGCAAACCGTGAGGCCAACAATCACTCTCAAGAGCTCTGCATAAGTGAGGACTGAATAAGAGGATGGTTAGAAAGCAACCATTGCTCAAGCCGAGCCATATAAAAGCCCAAGAGTGACCCAGATGATATCTGATAGTCTGAGGCAATATGTGCGGCACAAACGCAACACAGCAAATACCTCAAATAACACCATCCGTACAGCGAAACATGGTGGTGGTAGAATCACAATCTGGATCATGATCTTTTTCACTCTCAGAACTTCTTGTCCAAATTTAAGGGGGAGCAAAACAGAGGGGTATATTACAATTTAACCTGCTTCAGTCTGCTAGGGGAGGGAAAAAAGTGAATGTTCTACAATGGCAAAGTCAAAGTGAGAATCTGTGGCACTGTTGCTCAGACAAACTGCAGCCAGCTAACAATACCCAACAACCTGAAGAACCTAGGAAGAATGGGTGAAAACAGACCCCAACACAGCTGTTGTAGCAGAAAAGTTGCTTCTAGTACATACTAATCTGAAGGAGTTGCACAATTAAGCAAGCAGAATTATTCAGTTTTATGAATTCATTTAATTTTGACTAGGAAATATTTTAAGAATATATTGTTTTACAACAAAAAAAAAATACTAGCGGGAATAAAGGTAAGAATCAGTTGTAATCTAGATGAATAGAATGTCTTTTAGGGGTTTCACTGTTTAATACAAAAACAGTTGTTAGCATTGATAAATTGCTGTGGTATAAAAGTAACAAAACACTAGCTGTTCATGGAAAATACTCAATTTTAAGGTGATAACAGACGCAAACTCCATCTCCTTATTTATTAAGCAATCTTTGATGTGTTCTGGTCTTGAATCTCACCTACCTGCATTTGATTGGCCATTAACAGCAGCTGTTTGTTGAAGGGGCGGGGCACCGTAGCCCTGTTGAGCTGGTGGGGTGGGCGTGGCCCCGTTGCCCTGAGAATACTGCTGCTGAGGTTGCAAAACATTCTGGGTAGGCGGCGGTCCTACGGCAGCCTGGGTCGACCGCAGTGTTCCGTACTGGCTGCTCCCAGGGGCTGATGGATAGGACACAATGGGGTAAAGCGGGGGCCCAAGGTTAGCTCCGCTTGATACCGACGGAGGATTCTGCTGCCCCTGAGCAGTGGTGGTGTAATTTTGTCCATAGTAATTTGCAGACATGCCATAATGGTGCTGGTAGGAATGCGGCGGGTACTGGGGGGCTACAAGTGGAGAGGGGTTGGAACTGACTGGGAGCTGGGCTGGAGTAGCAGAGTAATAAGCAGAGCCAATTCCTGAGGGTGGACCAGCTTGAGGGTGGCTGTTGGGGTAGTAGTTGGTGCTTGTTGGTGGAACTTTTCCAGGAGGGGTGTTTTGAGGCGGCATGGTGGGATAACCATGCTGAGGGACACCAGTATAGTAATTTGAGGCAGGATACATGGCTGGGTGAGTCTGACCTGGTCCTGTGGAATGAAAAAGTATCAAAGTCAAACAGGAAGTGAAAAAGGAAGAATCATTACAAACAGATAGAGGACATTAAAAGGAGTCCTAGTGCAGGTTCAGCCATTGTTGAACAGCTTAGATTAAAAAGCCTTGTGAGTGCTGTGACACTCGGGCAACCAGGGAATGCTGCACCAGAACAATTTTCATAATCAAATCCAAATGAGTTGGCAGTTTAACAGCCAATCATTGAGGTCATGTTTTTTTATTAGTGACTACTGTTGATCTTCTGATGCGTTTAATTTATTAGCAATGTCATACCTAGTTCATTATCAGAAAACAATGACCATAGGGCAACTACTAGCCGATATTATTTAGTTGGTGAACCCTTTCCAGAACTTTCTAGACACAAAATATGAATCAAACCTTTATGCATTTTCTTCATTGGATCAGTTCTTTTGGCAGGTAAGAACACACCAGTCATATTGTTGTGGACTAAAACATCCTGCCCAAGAGCATCTAAGCAACATTTCTCATTGTAGTTCCACGTCTACTTTAGCATCGTTCAATTGCTCATCAAATACTCGTGAGCAGCGAGGTGCAAACTGAGCCAAGGGACAAAGCTGTAGTAAAACAGAAACCTATCAAAATTGTGAGTATGCTTACAGCACAGCAGCACAGACTTTGAGGAGACGAATTTACATTTACCCAACAGTTATTTGGAGTTCTTGGATGCCTCAAGAACTCTGGATTAGATTGGAACAGATTCTCCACCCTTTTCAATCGAATCTGTTTTCCTTTAAAAAAAAGTTTGTGCCGTTTAAGTATGAAATTTTGCCTAACATCATAAATATTAATACAGGACACAAATGATCAGAAATGAGCAAGATGGGCTTCTAGAGAGTTAGTTACATTCCCTTGCTTCCTCACCCATACAAAAATGTGCCTTGATATGACCAAATGATCGCTCCCTTGTCTTTTCGCATGTAGCTGTACCCTGTAGCAGTATATTAAACATTGCCTCACGGCACACAGATCACCTCAGTCAGTATCTTTCAAACAATCTTACTCAAACCTTGTGCCAATTGCACTATATGGGGGAAAAAAAGTATGTGTACACCTGACTAGTCACACCCGTATGTGCTTGTTGACCATCTCGTTCCAGATTTTGTCTACCTTAGCTGTTGTAATAAGATCCACACTTCTGGCAAGGCTTTCCACTAGAATTCAGAGCATAGCTGTGTAGATTTGGGATTTGTGTTTCAACCACAGGTGCATTAGTGAATGTCAAGCAAGAAAGCATTGGAGTGCAGTCAACACTCCAGTTCATCCTGTTCAGTAGGATGGAGGTCAGGGCTCCATGTAGGACACTCGAGTCTTTCCAGTCGAACCTTCGCAAAAAACATGTCTTCATGGGCCTTGCTGTCATGCTGTAGCAGGTTTGGACCTCTTGTTTCCAGTAGAGGAGATTTCTTTAAATGCTACAGTATACAAATACAACTGTTTTCTCTAAGCACTGTTGCAAAGGTCAAGGGTGTGATGGTCAGGGGCATACAAACTTTTATCCATTTCGTGCAAAAGGCTACGAGTGATGCGTGAGTGATGCGTAAGCAATGCAAACTACTTACAATCTACTGCTCTTGTACAGCTCAAGTAGTTTGTTTAAAGGGGCGGAACAAATGTATTCTAAATCGAATCTGATTGGATGAAAACTGAACGAGTACAGGATGGATCATCCAAATTATTTTCAGAATTGAAACAAACAATGAAGAATTTCCATAAAGTACACTTTATATTTTTTTAGGCTTATAGGGGTCTTCAAAAAATAAATAAATAAACAGGTAAATAAAAAAAAAAGACCTTTTCCCCCTTTTCTGAACGTGGACTTCTCAAGTGTCAATCTGCCCAGATAACACACACCTGTTCCTCAGAGCCTTTTAATACATTAAACAGGTCCAAAGGTCATTCTGTGGCATTAAAGTGAATATGTAAGGTTGGAAATAAAAGCAAGGCTGGAGGTTTTAAAAGTTTAAAAAGTTAATAATAACAACGGGTAGGAGAGGGAAAAGAGAGCACGGCTAACCGCTAACTAATCCAGGTGAGCTCAAATCTCTCAGAAAAGACTGTAGCGTAGCTAAAGACGTCGAGAGACATGAGCTAGCTAGCTAGCTATCCAGTGGAACGGAATTTCAAACATTTCCTAAACATTAGCAAAGTGACACATTTGACGTTTGAAAACATATCCAACCAAAATTGGGTCAAGTCAAAATAATTATACTTTAATATAAACAGTGAATAGTGTGAATTCGGTCGAATTCGGGATTAGCTAGCAGGCTAGTGCTTCAGAAAAGAAAACTGACACGGCTAGCATTCTCAGAGATCCGTTAGCACGTTGTTACATTAAATCAGTACAATATACAGTAGGTAATCTATACATGATTGAATACTGTCAGAAATACACACTCAGATCAGTTAGCTAACCGGAGCAGCCAAAGCTACGCGTCATTAACTTAGCCACAGTGCTAAAACGACTAGAAACGAAAGCTCTGGTGTGATTTTGTCTTCGTTAACTATTCATCAGCATTACATCTGTATATCTCTCTCTCTCTTTTTTTTTTTAAACGAGTCAATTATGAAATAGAATCCAAAAGGAAAAGCGCCTGAACAGAAAAATGACCTAGCATAGCCTAGCATAAGCAGTGTTAGCCAGCTAATCCCGTACCGTTCTGATAAGCGGGTGCAGTGCCAGGACCTGCGCCGTTCTGCGTTGCGCTGCTGTAATTCGGAACATTCGAGTTCAGATTGGTGTAACCCGGAGCCGACATCTTACTTCACACTCTTTTATTAAACCTTTATACGATCCAAATGTCAACTTTCAACGAGGTGTTACGCAAACAAAACTCCGATGTCAGCAGTTTCGCGATGCCATCGACCTGGCTTTAACTGAGGATGTGTCACAGATCAGAGCTGATCTGACTTTAGGACCAAACACTGGAAACCGGAGTCCGGTGCTACGTGTCCATTTCAAAATAAAAGCTACGATGGAACGTTGAAGAGCGGCGACGTGTGCGTTTCCGGGTGTACGCGTTCACGCCCCTTTCCGTCAGAGTCGTTTTGCGTCATCGGCCGCGTCAGAAAGATGAGGAAATAAGGCACGTTGTGGGTCTTATGATGCATTTAAATGGCTTGTGGATTTGCAAAGTAATTAGTTGATGATCACCCTGTATATAACTTAGTTACAAGATTAGTTTGTCCTGAATTCTGATGGAAATGTGTAGAAGTATTAGATAGATTCATGAGAAATTTGTTCTCGGAAGATGATCGACAGGTGAAGATAAGTTGTCTTTGTCACATATTCATTACTGTACAGTGAAATTCTTTCTTCACATATACCATCCTGGGTCAGAGTGCAGGGTCAGACGTGATACAGCACCCCTGGAGCAGGGGAGGGGTTGGGGGCCTTTTTCAAGGGCCCAACAGTGGCATCTTGGCCGTACTGGGACTTGAACCCCAATCGACGACCCAGAGCCTTAACCACTTGAGCTACCACATACAAATACAAAGTTTGTGTGTGTGTGTGAGAGACAGACACAGACAGACAAACAGACAGAGAGAGAGGTTGGTGTTATGCAACCTGACATGAATCATAGTCACTAGCTGCCACCCTCATCTCTAGCTAGCGTCCTCGTCTCTAACATCCTAATAGATTGCGGATTGGTCCATGTCTGCTTTTTATCTGTTTATAATTACAGTTAAGGTAGCCGAACGTCCACAAAACAAGTTAATTCTTGTTTAAATTTGCATTCTAGCAGCTTTTAATCATCTTCTCTTTTATTTCTTGAAGACGAAAAAAACTTTAAAGCCACGTGTCATTTTGTTATGATATAGGAAAAATAAGTAATAAACAACATATAAGAAAAAAGCAAAGCAAACTCCATATGACTTGTCAGACTTCACATGACGGTTGCATACCATTCAAGCCTCTGTTACTGTAGAAACGATTATTACTATGTGTGCATTTACAGAAAACTCTTCTAGTTGAACTACTGTCAGAGCTGCTGTTGAAATGAAAACGTATGAACGTATGTCAGTGTGTACGCAAATAAAAAACATGTGTCTTGTTTTATGTTTGCATAAAACTGAACAAGTGTGCATGTATGGCTACGGTAGATTAACACTACACACTAACCAACATACTAGAGCTTTGACCTTGCTTCATCATGATACAAAGTTTGAGAGCGAGAGAGAGGGGGAGGGGTCCCTCTGAAAACTTTTATTATGAAGTGATGCCTTTTCATTCCTAGTCACAACTTAGCTGATCTGTGTTCTTTACTACACTATATTGCCAAAAGTTTTGGGACATCTGCCTTTACATGCACATAAATGTAATATGGTGTTGGCCTGCCCTTTGCAGCCAATAACAGCTTCAACTCTTCTGGGAAGATGTCTCGGTATGCGGAAGCATTACGACTTTCTTTCACTGGAACTAAGGGGCCAAGCCCAATCCCTGAAAAGCAACACCTGAATTCAGTGATTTGGAGGGGTGTCCCAAAACTTTTGGCAATATAGTGTACTTTGAGTTCTGAGAAAAGTCTGAAATCAGATCAAATCTCTTTTTCTTTTCTTCCTCTCTCTCTCTCTCGCTCTCTCTCTCTCATTCCCTCTATCTATCTATCTATCTATCTATCTATCTATCTATCTATCTATCTATCTATCTATCTATCTATCTATCTATCTATCTGTCTATCTGTCTATGTCTCCCTGTCTGTCTCTCTTTACTGGTGTCTCTCTCTGTCAGTATCCATTTTCCTCTCTCCATCATTGTTTCTCTCTGTTGGTATCAAATGCCCCCCCCCTCTCTCCCCACACCCACAGTGTCTTTCACTCATGTTATTGTTCTGTCTCCTCGTTTTCTCGTTCTCCCTTTCTCCCTCTCCTTTGTCTTCTAGTGTCTCTTATTCACTTAGCCATTCAAACTCTCCCCACTTTCCCTTTCTTGCTATTGTCATCCCACTCACCCCCCCTCATATCGCTGCATTACATGTTGCGCCCTGGTCCCGAAGAAAGGACATTTTGTTCTACGCTGACTGGAGTAACATCAGTGATGGCTTGATTTTGTTTCCCGCTGTTTGTCCCAGTCCCAGCTTCTCTCCTCCCACTGGACTCTTGGTCTGTAGGAATTCATTTTCCAACATCTTCATTTTTGCAAACGAGCTAGGTGCGGCTCGGTCAGGTTAAAGTCTGAAGTGCTCGACGCAAACCTGATGAACATCAAAGTCTGATGTTTTTGGTCACTCATAAGATAACAGCAACCTTTTTTGTCAGAGAACATCTGGAAGATGAATACTGTACACTGCAGGCAGCACTGGATTGTTGCACTATAGACCAGCTACCACCGGAATGCTTCAGGGTACTATTTGAACTTTTAACAGAGCCGCCTTCCCTGCTGTCTTCAGGTCACTCCCACTCTCTGAACCCCTGCATCTTGTTTTCAGCGGCTTCACGTCGCTTGAACGCCAGCGGGTAACTGCTCTGTGGCTGTAACCCGTCCTAAACCCAATGGCCTAAACGGGGCAAAGTTTCTCATTGGCTGGGAAGCGCAAGGCGTTTGGTAATGTCACGGGGTAAAGTCTGAAATAGCTTGACACACAGATGATGTGTGGAACGTTAAAGTTCAAAGTCTTGATTGACACACTGTGGAGTTGAGAACAGATCATTTTGAGAGAAAGTGGTGTAAAACAAGTGATTTCTATTGAAAGTGGTACTGTTTAAAATTTTGATTACTTTCAAAATAATTCCTCTCATAGATTCAATGCAAGGTTCAATTCCTGCCCCCACCCTGTGTAGGGGTTCTCTCTGTGCTTCAAGGGTTTCCTTCTTGTACTCTGGTGGTTTCCTTCCCCAGTCCAATGCCATGTGTTAGAAGCTGATTGGCATCTCTAAATTGTCCATAGTGTGTAAATGATAGCCCACCTCATACCCAGTGTCACCTGGGACAGGCTCCAGGTTCCCTACAACCCTGTATAAGATAAACATGGTTGGATGATGTAGGAAACTGTACAGAAATGCTTACCTTTCTATTAAACATAAACAGCGCTAGCACACAGAGAAGGAGCCTCACGCTGGCACACAAAGGAACCCAACAACGCCCTGTTGTTTAACCTAACTCCACTGGAACGGCGTCTTATTTCATTACCTTTGTTTTTACATTTATTAATATTTCAGTCTTTCATCACACTGTGCCCTCCATAACATTACATCAGTACTTTAGTACACTATGTTGTCAAAGGTTTTGGGACACCCCTCCCAGGTGTTGTTTTTCAGGGGTTGGACTTTTGTTCCAGTGAAAGGAACTCTTAACACTTCGGCATACCAAGACATTTTTTTGTACAATTTCATGCTCTCAACTTTGTGGGAACAGTTTGGGGATGACCCCTTCCTGTTCCAACATGACTGTACCCCAGTGCACACAGCAAGGTCCATAAAGACATGGATGAGCGAGTTTGGGTCCTGACCTCAACCCCATAGAACACCTTTGAGATGAATTAGAGCGGAGACTGCGAGCCAGGTCTTCTAATCCAATATCAGTACCTGACAAATGCGCTTCTAGAGGAATGGTCAAAAATCCCCATAAACACACTCTTAAACCTTATGGAAAGCCTTCCCAGAAGAGTTGAAGCTGTTATAGCTGCAAAGGGCGGGCCAACTCCATATTAAATTCACGTGCATGTAAAGGCAGGTGTCCCAAAATTTTTGGCAATACAGTGTATATTAGAAATCCTGGAAACACTGAATATCTTGTGAATATCATTGGGACATCATCCAGGTTATAATTATAGGTTTAATGTTGGATGAAAAGACAGTGGCTCAATTTTCCTTACTTTGTGAACAAAATGCTTAAAAAGGAACCAAAAAAAAAAAGAATATGAGATTAAAAAAAACCCAGATAATTACATTTTTAGTACTGCACAGCAAGAATAAAAACGACAGAAGCGTGAAATGACTGCGAACAGCACGAGAACTACAAGGGAATATAATATTTAAATATAATGAGTTTTCTTTTCTGTTCCTGCAGTTTGCCTTGGCAGCCAGTCATCTTTTTATCTTTCAAAAAAATAAAAAAAAATCCTGGGCCAAGGTCAAATCCAGGGCATTAAAACACAGCTGATTGCTATTTAAACTATTTCCCTCAACTGTGCTTGAATCAAAGCACATGGTGTTTATATTCAAGGTGAGTTTGTGTGTGTAGAGAGAGATATGTGTGTATTTAAGCAGCTGTTGTAGCTGATCAGCTGCTCCCTAAAACCATATGCTGGTTAGAATTAAAGCACTGTCTTTAACCAGCCAGTAGGGATCGCAGGTTCACCAGATAAAAGCTCCTGCAGGAATATGACACATACTGATGAGGTTATAATGTGGGGAAAGGCTAAACAGATTAGAGAGTACTTGATTAATCCCGTAAAATATAAGGTGAAATGAGCACAACCTTGGAGCAGCAACAATCCCGCTAATCGAGTGGTTTCACATAATTATCATAAAAGGATTTTTCTTTATTAAGTTTATTAAGTCATTTCATGTTATGTGGATTTTTAAAAGACACAAATGATTTAAAATAATTTAAAAGAAACCATTTGTATTTCAAGAAGGAAAACCATCGATACACTATTTGGTCAAAAGTTTTGGGACATCTGCCTTTACGTGCACCTGAATGTAATATGGAGTTGGCCCGCCCTTTGCAGCTATAACAGCTTCAACTCTTCTGGGAATGCTTTCCACAATGTTTAGGAGTGTGTTTGTGGGATTGTTTGCCCTGTTCCTCTAGAAGCAAATTTGTGAGGTCAGGCACTGATGTTGGACGAGAAGGCCTGGCTCGCAGTCTCCGCTCTAATTCATCCCAAAGGTGTTCTGTTCGAGTTGAGGTCAGGACTCCAGTTCCTCCACACCAAACTCGCTCATCCATGTCTTTATGGACCTTGCTTGGAACAGGAAGGGGTCATCCCCAAACGATTCCCACAAAGTTGGAGTATGAAATTGTCCAAAATATCTTGGTATGCTGAAGCATTAAGAGTTCCTTTCACTGGAACTAAGGGGCCAAGCCCAACCCCTGAAAAACAACACCTGAATTGGTTTCTTTTATTGATTTGGAGGGATGTCCCAAAACTTTTGGCAATATAGTGTATTATTACTTTACATTTAGTCAAAGAATTGAATTTCACCACCAACAGAAATAATTGATGCAACAGTAAATAAATGCACAAATCCTTCCAAGTTCATTTCCATGATTTTATTATTGCAAAACATAAAGAATTAGCATTAATAGTAAAAATGAGCATTTCTATGCAACTACAAAAATCTATAAAGCTTTACAGAAGCGCCAGGCTTCCTTGATGTTCCAGCACCATTAGTGGAATTAATCTGTAAAAAAAAAAAAGACTATAATTTAAAATGACTCTTAAACTTATGTAACATGTTGACTAGCTTTCAGCAGGGTTGCTAAGTTTTCACTTGCTAACACACGGGTACATTAGGTTATTTCATTTCTCTGCTCTTTTTTTTCTGTTTAAAAGTCCATGTTGATTTGTTATTCATGTCCTGACCCAGTCTCCACAGGCACATTACCTTTCAGCTTCTTTCACGGTCAAATTGCAGTGCATCAATTCCCAATGAATGAGTCTTTTGGAACGGTTATTAAAAAGAGTACTTCTGTGGAATATGTAATTTGACGATCACCTCCAAAGAGCGTCTGCTGCTGTGTTTCTCTTAACTTGTACTTATGTTTGTAACTATTAGCATGGGACAACTATGGAAAGCTTTGCAGGGGTGGACAAATCACTAGCTAGCCCACTGTGCAGGAAACGAACTGTAGTCTCATGGTTTGGTTGTGTAGATACCAAATTGATGAGAGTATAAAGTGGATTAATAGAGACTAATGGTAATGAACATAGTATCTAATGTAGCACATTGTTGTTGTGACCTTCGCCAGAAGTGACTAGGTCCATGTCCAACATTTCTGCAATGAGATGCAGTGTTCTGTTCTCACATCACACGTAATGAGTATTATTTGAGTCTGGTTAGTGTCTTTATTTTATCTCTTCAGATGATTGCATGAGCTAGCAAGAGTCGTATGACAAACCTACTTGTGAATAAAAATGAAATAACCTAAACAAAATAGATGTTTAGACTACTGATTTGTCCACACCTGTTGTGTCTCTGTGTTAGGGGCGATATCTTCATTACAGGATGCAAGGTCTAAACCAGGGGTCTGCAAACTTATCCAGCAAAGTGCTTATGTGGCTGATTCCAATCAAATAGGAGGTACACTTGTTAGTTGATCGAGAACCAAGATGAACTGGGTAAGCAAGTGGAATTAAGTGTTGCTCCATGGTGGATAAGATTAAAAACCCCTGGTCTAAGCTATCCTTATGAGAACCCAGCCTATCCCTACCCCACCCCACCCCCCGACCCCCCATTTCTTTTAAATATTCTCCCAACTTGTATTAACTAACTTGATAACTATAGACACTGAAGTCTTCAGTGTTGTGAATCATACCCTTAAATGAGGACTGTTCAGTGTTGCATGGTTAATGTCCTTACTTGCAGTCCAACCTTCCTTTAAATTTGACTCTTGTACACAGTGTATGAAATCTGTCTTGTTTCGGTTCTTGGTAGTGATTTGTCTGTATTGTTCTCAAGCTCTCCCCATCATCCTTTTGACCATGCCTCTTACAAGTTTTTTTGAGTTCTGTTTAAAATTATATGTTTGTTAATGCTCCTAAGAGCCTTTCCCAGAGTCTACTCAGTCTACACCATGAATTAAGTATCTTGAATTTCATCCCATCCAATCACAGTGTTTCATTTGTAGTGTAGGATGGATTTCGTAGTCCCTCTCCATCCACATTCCCATTCTTCCTACCGCGCTTCCATCTCCACAGCAACACCACAGCCAATGCCGTAGCCAGCAGCAAAAGTCCGATGCTCCCAGCGATGACCCATGACATCTGGAGGGCCTGATTGGACTTATGAGGCCCGAAGAGAGCACATGATGCTTCTGATTCAGTGCTGAGTCCAACGTTATTCCCTGCCACCACACAAACCCGTGACCCAACCTTCACTCCATGCACCGACCCAGTACGGGAAGAATTGCTGAAAATTTGTGGCTCGTGGCCTTCTTCTGTGATTACTTTGTAGTGGGTTACTGTGGACTGTGGTGCACACCAATGGACCTCAACCAGTTCATTCTCTCCCTGTTTCAGCGCTTTAATCTCTGGAGGTGCAGGCAGCTCATCTGGACCACTAATTCCAGGACAGTAGCATTTAGTTTGAGCAGCAATCACTGAACAGGGAACTTTGGGAACCACACAGGGGTCATATTCACACTGCTGAGGGGTAAACTGAGTGGTAGTGCCCCCAACCTGTTCAGGGACTTTTAAACTAGGTTTGGGGGTTTCATTGTCGTCATCATAGTCTACACCGATGTAGCGGATGCGGGTTTTTGTGACTGGAGGCTGAGATTCTGACAGGTTCACAGAAGCGGCCAACAGGAAGTCCACCAGCAAGGCCAGCAGGATTAGTGTAATGTTCTGCATCTTGATTCTGTAAAAGATATAAATGCAAAAGTTAGCAACAGTCACTTTTGTCTTCTTAATAATGAGTCTTCTGTTGATTCCTAGTACTGGTCCACCACACTGGTGTACTACTCTTGCAATTTAGCTTAGGAGAATGGAAGATTCAAACAGTTTTGGACTCCTGCCGCTGCAGGACTTGTGACCAGGTCTCAGGAATCAGTCAGTACTGAAGCAGTTCCATTTCCCAACTTCATTAGAAATTGCTGAAAACAAATGTTTTTATTGTGTTTGTTGAAATAACGATCAATTAGATCCTTTAAACTTCTTTATAGGGGTTGAAGACAGGCTAATTTACAACACTCTCCCTAGCTAGCTTTTGTTGGATACAAAAGGTACATCTTTTGTACCTTTACTATCTTTCATGTGTAAACATGGATATAGTGTACTTTTTAAAAATGATTAAAGGTACATCCTAATAAAAGAGACATACAAAAAGTACAAAAGCTCACCATGTTATCAACAATGGAAAGTACAGTTTGCTGTGTTAAAGTTCTGAGACCGTACCAGGCGTCATGTCATGTCATGTCATGTCATGTTGCAGA
Organism: Hemibagrus guttatus; assembly: GCA_033459395.1. Lineage (NCBI taxonomy): Eukaryota > Metazoa > Chordata > Actinopteri > Siluriformes > Bagridae > Hemibagrus > Hemibagrus guttatus. The sequence goes on along the minus strand of JAUCMX010000016.1, from coordinate 20,348,896 downwards.
GAAACCACAAAGCGCCCCGTCCTGAAAACTTTACTCTGACTGGTACAAAGCACTAACCCTGGAGACTCACTGGAATAATGCTAAATAAAAATATCCTGAGAGACAATGAATAAAAAAATTCTACAACACCTTCTGACCAGTCTGAGGTTGGCATTACCTCATCAGTTCTTACTCTTGTTTCCCCTTGTCCTTGGTTCCTTACACTTTCTCTACTATTATCAAACCTCAACAAAAGCAGCATGATGTTATTCTTGTGCTGTTTTTGCCATACCCCTAGCGTATCCAGGGGTACCCCTGGATTGTAATTTATCGTCTGCAGTTGGCTGTACATTTGGGAAAACTCGCCTCTGCTCCCATATAAGGGCCTACATAACTCACTCACACACAGAGAGTAAACACTCAGGGTCTATTCTTACTCTAGACACTTCATCCCAGAGGTCTGTTTCCGTGGGAACCAGGCTGCACCACATGAGTACGAGACTGCTAGCTTTTTTGGGGGGTGGGGGTCAGTTTGAATATTCATTAGCATTGTGCCCGTTCACTTCCAGCCTTCAACTTTTCTGAAGCTCATGTATTTATTTCCCAACACCCCCCTCCCATTTGCTAGAGCACAGTTTTAAAGTTAATTAAACATATTTTTTATTTAAATGTTACCAAAGAAGCAGAATATTCGGAATTTTCTTTTGAAAAACTGAATCCATTTTACCAGTATACCAGTTTAAATAGAAATTATGTCATTATACACTTTTCTAGGAGCACCACATTTTGTCAGAACTTCTAGAACAACACAGAGTTTTGAACTTGATAACACATGAGCCGGAGTGTCACTAACGGATTTGTTAGTTCCCCAGTAGCAAAGCGGTTGTGTAAATCTTTTGTAAGCAGCTTCCCATGTAGCGTTACTCACCCAATGGAGCATGCTGTGATAGGAAAACTATTAATGATTTGATGATGTGATACAACCAATGCAAAGTTATTAAATTTATTAAAGAACAACACGTCCAAATTTTCCACCAAAGCCAGTCTAGGTGCTGATGCTATACGCAACCTAAATATAACAACTAGAATTGGAACGATGTTAAATTCCCACCATGCTAGCTTTTGAATCCAAAACATTTAATATTAAATGCTATAAAACAATACAAAAGTACCGCAGGGTCCGATTATAGGGCTCCTTCGGTTTCAGCTTTTCGGTTGTCTTCATACCTGTAACTCTCCTGCTCAACTCTAGCGGCATTCTTTAAGCGGAATATATTTCGTTTTTAGAAATATTAGCCTATTTAACTGGTCACTTGAATAAAAAAAAAAAAAAAGATGTAATCCAAACCTCACTAATTCAAAGTCAATACATAATGTCAACTACAAGAAATTTAAATTCAAAATAAAAAGTAGTGGAAAGGAACTAAAGGAATAAATAAAAAAACAGAAATGAAGATGTGCGTACCTCTAGGAAATAAACTTCTTCTAGTGTTTGGTTCCCTCTTTTTTTTTTTTCCCCTCCGCCAAACGTCTTGCACTCCTTCGCTGGCGATTCCTCTCTGAAGTGAACTTGTTTCACGGCATCCTCTTTTGTTCCCAACCGAGAATTGCCCCCTCCCTCCGAACACCCCTGTTTTCCTCCTCCTCACCCATGACTCTTACTCCCTACCCGTTCCCTTTTTTAGTGTTGGTAGCCGGGGCCAAGTGCTTTGAGCATTGCTGAATGAATTTCCTTTAGAATGAAACATGTTCAAACACATCAGAAAGCATGTGTTTGTGAGACACAGTTGTGTTAGAAGTCAGACAGAAATCACACAATTACTCATTCCATATATTTCGGGTTTTTTTAATGCTCAGCAGACACTGTGTGTGTGTGATGTGTGTGTAGTTTGTGGGTGTTTTCAACTGACCACCGTTGGCATTCCTTTGGATGGCGTCCAAGTACCGAGTCTGTACTCGCATCTCCATGGCGATTGGTCTCACCTGTGAGTCCGACACGTCAATGACACACTGTTTTGTCTGCTTCACCCTAAAGATAAAAAGATTGTACATTAGAATCTACTGCTGCATGAGGAAAAACCTAAGTTTTCTTTTTTTTTTTAGCTCAGTTAGCTTGGACAAATCCAATAAACAACGGATATTATATTATTACAAGAGGGCTTGCTGCTGTGAGGTGAGTTTTTTCTTTGTTAACCTGTACAGCTGTCTTAGGAATCAATTATATAACGAATAAAACACTTAGAAGCATGCTGCTCTAGGATAATAAATAAAGACGGCTAAGGAGAAGAAGATGTTACAAATGGACATCACAAAACTTTCTGTATTGATTGAAAACTCGTGTCAGAGTTTTGACAAAATAAAATAATTACAACGTGCTAACACTGGAGACTCCTTCCACAGATATTAAATAAATGGCTTCTCAAAGATTCGCCATATTGTCTTCTTCTTCTTCTTTCGGCTTTTCCCTTCAGGGGTCGCCACAGCGAATCATCTCTCTCCACCTATCCCTATCTTCTGCATCCTCGACACTTGCACCCACTAGCTTCATATCCTCATTAATTCCATCCATATACCTCCTCTTTGGCCTTCCTCTTTGCCTCCTGCCTGGCAGCCCCATGTCCAACATTCTCCTACCAATATACTCACTCTCCCTCCTCTGAACATGTCCAAACCATCTTAATCTGGCCTCCCTAACTTTGTCCCCCAAACGTCCAACATGAGCTGTCCCTCTGATGTACTCGTTCCTAATCCTGTCCAATCTTGTCACTCCCAAAGAGAACCTCAACATCTTCAGCTCTGCTACCTCTAGCTCTGACTCCTGTCTCTTCCTCAGTGACACTGTCTCTAAACCATACAGCATGGCCGGTCTCACCACTGTCCTGTACACCTTCCCCTTGATTCTCGCTGATATTTTCTGATCACACAGAACTCCCGACACCTTTCTCCACCCATTCCAACCTGCCTGCACTCACTTCTTTACCTCTTTCCCACACTCTCCATTACTCTGGACTGTTGACCCCAAGTACTTAAACTCCTGTACCTTCTTCACCTCTTCACCCTGTAACCTTACTGTTCCAAAAGATTCGCCATATTGTAAATATTATAAATATTTTTGAACTGTTTCAAGACCTTATTCAAAGTCAAACGCCTCATATAGAAATTTATAAAAACGTAAATTCTTAGGTGGAATTTTTTCAGAGCTGCCTATTTGTTTTTTCAGCTTGTGGATATTTGAGTTTCCTCGTGGTTCAGAACGAAACTTAAGCCTTCTACACATCTGTAGTCAAGTCACTTTGATAAAACATGCATCTGATAACAGAAAGACAAAACATGCAAAATAACCTCATCAAAATTTCTACACAACCTGTTCGCACGTCTTGCGTATGTCATTCTCGTCTAAAAATCAAGGTGCGGTTTGTATAGTCTAGATCCTATGTCGAGCTGATCTATATTACACTATATTGCCAAAGGTTGTTTTTTTTTACGCCCTTTGCAGCCATAACAGCTTCAACTCTTCTGGGAAGGCTTTACACAGTGTTTAGGAGTGTGTTTCTGGGAATTCTTGACCATTCCACTAGAAATGCATCTGAGGCCAGGTACTGATGTTGGATGAGAAGGCCTGGTTTCCACTTTAATTCATTACAAAGGTTAAGTAAAGTTGTCTTTGTCACATATACATTACTGCACAGTGAAATTCTTTCTTTGCATATCCCATCCTAGGGGGTTAGAGCGCAGGGTCAACCATGATGCAGCACCCCTGGAGCAGGGTGGGTTGGGGGTCTTGCTCAAGGGCCCAGCGGTGGCAGCTTGGTGGTGCTGTGGCTTGAACCCCAATCTTCTGTTTAGCCTTAGCCACTTGAGCTACTATAGGGTTGAGTTCAGGCCAGCCAAGTTTCTCCACACCAAACTCACTTATCCATGTCTTTGTAGACCTTGATTTGTGCATTGGTGCACCCAACCCCTGAAAAACAACACCTGAATTCAATGATTTGGAGGAGTGTCCCAAAACTTTTGGCAATATAGTGTATCTCTCAAGCATACATGTCTTAATAGCTACACTTTATTTATCGTAGCACTGTACCAGTTTTACCTTGGTGAAAGAATGCTTTTATGGAAACTGTTAAAATACATTGGGTTTTTTTTGTTGTTTTCTTGTGTTTTACACCTTTTCGGATATTTGATTGAGTTTGTATATGAAACACACACATACACACACTTTTCCAGCACCATGTTTATTAGAGAGAAAGAAAGATAGAGAGAGAGAAAGAGAGAGAGAGAGAGAGAGAGAGAGAGAGAGAGAGAGAGAGAGCGAGAGAGCGACACCCCTGACATGACTGAGCTTGATCTATTATATTTTCACAGCATGTTCTGAACAACAATCATCAATGCAAGCTTATGCACACACACGTTCATCCAAGGCTTCAGACACACTTTGTTCCTTAGTGCTAGTATCCACTGTATTCCAGCTGATATTGCTTCAGTGTTAATAATTATAAACATTAAACCTAATGCTTATGAATTATGATGCAGATTTCTGTTTCTCTTTATTGGTATGTATTACTTTTTGGGGCAGATTGTGTAAGAAGTAGATTCAACCAATGCCTGTGCCCACGTCAAATTCCCCTTTCAGTCCTTGGTATTTCTACTGCTATTTCATCATCTGTGTGGTGATGACTGGTGGAGACTTTTTTGTATGATTAGTGCAATTTGTGTTCATGATATTCCAGTTCTGTTTGTAGACCCATATCATGATGCTCTCACCACCATGCTTCACTGCAGCAGTGGTGGTCTTGAATTCTGTTTGCTAATTGAGTCTTGGATTTTTTTTTTTTATGTCTATATTTTGTCTGTATTTCCCACAGAACAGCACCATGATCCTATCGTCACGTACCGTGTGTACTTCAAGACTTCCCGCTATAGCAGGAATGCTGGAGTTACAGTATGTTATGATTAACTCGCGGAATAAAGACTTTCCATCCACAGGCTGAGGCAGCATGTGGGCTGACCTTCATGTCAGAACAGGCATCGACCAACCCGCATTCTCCTGTTCGCTCTGTCTAAGTCACATGCCCATAAAAGCTGTCTGGTGTGCCTCTTCCCTTCCTGTCATCAAGCATGTTGCATAATGTCCGATTTCCACTATTCTCTCTCTCTGTCTCTCTCTCTCTTAGCCTTGACACTTTCTGTGGCTAGGATTACAAGAAGTCACAGCCACGAATAGCTGATCTTGACTTTTTCACCTTTCGCCTCACTCACATTCCAGGATCCCGTGGAGAAATCGCGTTAATCTTGACTTAATGACCAAGTCGTTTTGCATTACTAAGTACACACTGGGTTGCATTTTATGAGATCATTTATGATTTAGATTATTTCTCATATGAATTGAATGATCAAATGAGATTTGAAGTGTATTTTATTAGCAGCCTGTGAAAAGAAAAAAAGAAAAGAGTGATCTCAGTCAGTCTCAGTCAGATCAGATGATTGGACGTCCAGGAATCTAAGAATTCATTCAGGCTAATAGTCAGCAACCAAGTATGCGCATAATCCCACAATTTTCTGAAAAGCATTACCCCAAACACAATGACCTGGAAAAGAATTCCGAGCACGCCCCCGAATAAGCCCTGGGCAAATGCAACGTTTGAGCTTGATTTAGTTCATTTATAAGCTGTTGAATTCTCAAATCTGATTGGTTAGAAGGTTGATTACTTTCCTATTAATACAGCAGCGGCTCTGAAAGCAGTTCCGGCTGCAAGCCAAATCACACATTTTATATTGTTTCTTTAGTGACTATATTCTTAATTCACAGGTACAGGCTTCATATAATCTAAGGCTGATATTAAATGTGTTTTTAAAACAAATATGCACAAGGTATAAAGTCAAACGATCAATATCGAGGTGGTGTAGTGCAGCCTGATGTGCGACAAAGCTTTGCTACGGTTGCATCAAAGATTTTTCAGAAGTCATGGGGATGCCAAGGATGGAGAAGTTATACGGAACGATACACACGGCTGTTCATAACATATGTAACTCACAACTGATGAAGTAGGAGCTGTGTAACCCTCATGTGAGCTGTTGAACTGCTCCACATCTTTACACATCCACCCACTGGCAGAAGATTCCACCAGTCCCATTAGTATTACTTATATTAACATGATACCATGAGTAATAGAAATCTGACCACTGCTTACATGAAATAGTTCTTCCATTAAATTCTTGATCCTGATTGGTCAGAAGGGTTTTGGGTATTCATTTTTACAGTGGTTCCAACTTAAAGGCAAGTAGCTGTTAAAAAAAGGATGCGTTTCTTTAGTAACCGCTTGTTATGATGGTCAAGAAGGATAACACTACATGTGGAAAAATGATGATCAGCACAAACTGTTGCTTATTAAGTGGAATTGGGGAGTGTATAGAAGTATTCCATGAGCCAGCATCAGCCATACTTCCTGACCCCAGCCATTGTGTATTGCTTTTGTTCCACTGGTAAAATATTTTTGACACTGGATATCTGAATGCATAGATGGGTTTATGATGTCTGTAAATGGATACATAGATAATGAGTGAGTGGATTTCAGAAAAAAAAAAATTTCCAGAATTTTCCTGACACTGGTTTAAAAAGTCTGACTGACCTCATGACCTCATTCCTTACTTGGTTTTCTCCCTCGCCTGACCATGAGGGATGCAGTTATCACCGAGGTGTTATGATGTGGGTGTGTGAATATGATTAGTCAAAGCATAACTTCTCTGTTACATCGGTGGGAGAATGGAAAACATCTGGAAGTGAGCTGAAGTTTCCTTTTAGTGATGTTTATTTGTGTGCCTCTGTTTGTGGCGAAGATGGAAGAGGAAGATGGGTGGTCACAAACCATCAAGCAAAGCTGAGCTGTTTGCATTTTTGCAAAAAGAGTGCTATGAAGTTACCCCACAGCAATGTGACAAACTGATGGAGAGCCTGCCAAAACGCTTGCAAGCTGTAACTGCAAATCGGGGTTATTCCACCGAATACTGATTTTTATTTATTTAGTTATTTAGCCAAAGCATTAACACGATTCGTTTACAAATTATTTGCATTTTGTTTTATTTGAGTTTTTTAAAGCTCTGCAGATACCGCAGGATCTTGTGTTACTTTGATGTATTGTCATTTCCTTTAAATATACACTCTAAATAACAATAGTTATATTTTGGAAAAAAAAAAAAAAAAAAAAAAAAAAAAAAAAAAAAAAATATATATATATATATATATATATATATATATATATATATATATATATATATATATATATATATAAAATTACTAATATGTCAACAATGAAAAGTAGCAAGTTTGTCCCACAATCACTTCTAACTACTGCTACATTATGAATGTAATCTGAACAAGAGGTACTCTATTGAGGTATTTAATTAGGCACAAAGGGACACAGCCATTATACTCCATGGAGACGTATCATATAGTCCACCTTCTTCATTGGATGTCTTCTAATCTACTTGGACTAACATCCTTAAAAACAACAGAAAAATTATTTATTATTATTCTTATTATTTTAATAATCAGCTGCCACCCCAGACTTGTGATTTAGTTTGTATTTCCCAATTCATTTGATCTCACACTATCACCAGTGTTTTTTGTCAGGCTGTCACTCAGTGCTGCCCCATGGTGGTCTACAGAGTGCATATCTTTCAAGCATCCACTATATTGCCTAAAGTTTTGGGACGTCTGCCTTTACATGCACATGAATGTAATATGGAGTTGGCCCACCCTTTGCAGCTTCAACTCTTTTGGGAAGGCTTTCCACAAGGTTTAGGAGTGCGTTTATGGGAATTTCTGACCATTCCTCTAGAAGTGCATTTGTGAGGTCAGGCACTGAGGTTGGATGAGAAGGCCTGGCTCGCAGTCTCCGCTCTAATTCATCCCAAAGGTGTTCTGTGGGGTTGAGGTCAGGACTCTGTGAAGTTTCTCCACACCAAACTCGCTCATCCATGTCTGTATGGACCTTGCTTTGTGCACGCAGTCATGTTGGAACAGGAAGGGGTCATCCCCAAACTGTTCCCACAAAGTTGGTGGCATGAAATTGTCCAAAATGTCTTGGTATGCTGAAGCATTAAGAGTTCCTTTCACTGGAACTAAGGGGCCGAGCCCAACCCCTGAAAAACAACAATTCAATGATTTGGAGAGGTGTCCCAAAGCTTTTGGCAATATAGTGTATTTTTAGGCGGTTCAGTTAGGTATTTTTTTTTTTTTTTTTTTTACATATATCCATTACAAGAGGCACATTGGCTTAGTGGTGAACATGTTTGCCTTGCACCTCTGGGTCTGGGTTTTTTTTTCTCGTGCTTTGGGGGTTTCCTCCAGTCAACCCGTGTAGTACAGTAAATTCCATGGGACCCCCCCCCCCTCCACACAAACACACTATTATTTTATTTTATTCTTTGTCATGAACATTGTTTAGATTATTCAACTAATATTATTTTAGAGTATGTCTTGTCTTTTTTTTTTTTTTTAGCCAAACCTATTTAAAATTGAAATAGTTTTCCTTTTCTCCAATCTGTGTAGAACATCATGAGAGGACACACACTGACATGGCCACTCCGGAAGTAAATAAAACCACAGAGAAGTATGAAAAATAGGAAAATGACACCCGTGTAAATTGAATCCATTCAGCCATGGCTTACGTTTCCTCTGACAGAACACAGGTCTTGAGTTGACTTTGGTGCTTGGACCCCTAAAAAATAATAACGTTGTGATTTCCATCACTATAAAACGGAACCCTTGAGAACTATAAGCTCTCCTCCTACAGCGTGCAGTAGGCTACTCAGTATAGTACAGTATGTACACCTTGTCGCATGGGTGCGTCCCAAACCGGCGCAATACGGGCTTGAACGATATCCAAATAAATATCAAATAAAACGTGTGCACAAACAGCATGAGGCGTTAAATGAACAGCATTTCTAAAGCTGTTTACTCCAGTTTTTGTTTTGTTTTTTGGATGTATTATCAAAGTCTGTTTCATTTTGACACACCACTTAGTGTGATCGGTCCGGTTTGAGACGCGGCCCATATAATGTCTTGTCGTGACTACACAGAAACATTGCGTTTCCTATCGCAAGACACTTGGCTAAATCTCGTACTGGAAGCTATGAAGAAGATAATGCCTTTGAACGATTTACAATTTATTGCAAGGTACTTTGTCGATTTATAAACGATCGTTTTGTACAGTAAAGACAGATTTAACACAGAACGAACTAAGCTACAATGTCGGAATGTCGACTAGTTACTGCTGCTAAAGAGTCACCAGAAAACCTTGACTCGAGTTTCTGTGAACGTGGTGTAAATAAACTGTTTTCTAGTTTGCTTTCGTTATCGTTGTGTTGAAAATCTGTCGCCGCTTCGAGGGCGCGCTGCGCGCTCCCGTAACCGCCTCTGATTGCGTCAATGCGCTGAGGGCTCATCCAGGGGTGTGTCTTAAACCGACGTGTAGTTTCACGATCAAGCTCAGGGGCTCTTCAAAGTCCAGTTACATATTATTATTTATGTTATTACATAACATTAGTGTGTATTACGTGTTTATAAAAGACTCACTGAGGAAAAGTTACCCTTTAAAGCTTAACTAATAATAATTTAGTGTGGCTGTAAATGAGACGTGATTTGTTTTGTAGTAGCACTTCACGTTACGGCTTCTGGCTAGCAAAGACTTCATTTATTTTTTTTCTTTAATAAACATACAATTACTGTCCATTTGTGGTTAAAAATTAGCAAAGCCGAGAATGTAAATAAATACGAGAGAATGTAAATGTTTTTTGGGGGTTCTTTTAGTCTCTGGTCTGATTAGCATCCTTAAGGTAAATTACTTGAACAGATCTTTGTCAAAGGATAAACTGCATTGAACTGAGTCGTACAATTATGGATAGGTTTTTCCAAACATTTATTCGACAGTAGATTTTTTGTTTGCAAGTAAATCTAAAAACAGCGTATAGTACACAAAAGTTTCAGTAGTCTAATGCTACTTCCTCAGCTTTATGTTCCACAACGTTAAGCCCTGCTGTTTACTTTACTGAGTCACAAATTGCTCATAAATTCTCTAGCGTCATTTGTGACGTGAAACTACCTCAACGCTGATGATATATGAGTAGCTATACTGATATAGCTAGTACCTCTCTGTCCTTGTGAACGTGCGACGAATGGATTTAGGAATGATGCTACATTCTGACTATGCTAATGTTACACGTGTCAGACGGGCTAAAAGAAATTAGCACTGACTTTCAGAGTTGTTTCTGAGGGACCAGAAATGTGCTAAAGTGCTATAGTGCTAGGCTAAAATAAATGTTTTGCCTTGAAGTAGTAATATAATGCTCATGAAAATTATAAAAATGAACAAAAATATATTAGTCTGAAGGACAACCTGAGGCAAAAATATATATATATTTTTTTGCCATGTAGCATCACATATTTTGTAATATTTTGTGTGAGTATGACAAAAAAAAAGTGTTTAAAGTTTATAACACGGCTTTGTGGATTGTGGCAATTAAAAACTCAGTAAAAAAAAAAAAAAAAAGAAGTACAGTTTTGGATTCTGATTTTGATTCAGTAGGCGTTTAGAAATTACAGCTCAAGTGAGGTTCTAATAGTGTACACTATGCACCAGTCACAGTCGGTTTGAGACGCAGCCCCGGATGAACCGGGAGACCGGCGAGGGGGCGGGTCCGCTCGCTGCCACCCGAGCCCGTTTTGGTGGATTTTTGGGAAGGTGAAGGAGAGGCGGGGAAACGAGAGTGAGACACACACACACACACACACACACAAAAGAGAGAGAGAGAGAGAGAGAGAGAGAGAGCAAGCTGTTGAATGGAGACGGTTCTTAGAGTTTATAACGGAACCAGTGTCCGGTGCAGGTCGACTGGAGCGCGCGCTGGGGCACCGGAATTAAGCAGACGTGAGAACCTGCGTCTGAAAAGGCTCACGAAACTCGTGATCGTTAAAGCTAAATATATATATATATTTTGCGTTACCGCGCGCGGAGTTAGTGTACTCTTTGGTCTTCGTTTCATGCAATAAAGACTTAAGGACACTGGTGTGGATGAACGTGCGCACGCATGCATGATGAATCCGGTAAACAGCAGCTGCATCACCGAGAGCGGTGACGGGACGTGCGAGCCGGAGCCCGAGCCCAAGCACGGGGTCTTGGAGTCAGTGGAGCGCGCTTCCGGTAAGCAACCTCCCTCCTCGGTGGAACAGGGATGCCAGGTCGGGCACCCGGAGGAGGAGCAGGTGCACCCGGTTGACGCCGTGAGCCCAGCGCAGTTCGTGCCCCCGGAGGGAGGTTACGGCTGGCTCGTGGCTTTCGCCGCTACCTGGTGCAACGGCTCGATTTTCGGTATCCAGAACTCGTTCGGGATTCTACACGTGATGCTCGCGGAGGAGCATGAGGACCCCAACGACAAGGCGTCCCAGTTTAAAGTAGGTGAGTGAGTGAGTTGGCTTTCACTGAGTGCACTGGCAGGTAAGTGTGCACTGCCTTCTAAATGTGGGAAAAAGTATTCCACATTAAGAGTCACCTTTTATAATAATAATAATAATAATAATAATAATAATAGTAGCTCAAGTGGTTAAGGCTCTGGGTCATTGATCAGGGGTTCAAGCCCCAGCACCGCCAAGCTGCCACCGTTGGGCCCTTGAGCAAGGTCCCCAACTCACCCTGCTCCAGGGTCGCTGTATCATGGCTGACTCTCTGCGCTCTGACCCCAACCCCCAAGGATGGGATATGCGAAGAAAAGAATTTCACTGTGCAGTAATGTATATGTGACAAATAAAGGCAATTCAAGTTTCTCGCCTATCATACGGAAGGCCCGGGTTCGATTCCCAGCCAATGCCCAAAACCGAGCCACTGAATGTAGTGCCGGTCCCAAGCCCGGAAAAATGGGAGGGTTGCATCAGGAAGGGCATCCGGCGTAAAACATTTGCCGAGTTGTTGTGCGGACCAATTGGTCCGCTGTGGTGACCCCGAACATGGAGCAGCCGAAAGCAACTTCTATTTAGAGGCACCTTTCAAAACACCCACCTTACAACAGTAAGGATATAAGTATAAAAAATATATACAAGTACATACACAACAATACAGGCTCAATATATTGAGGGGGGGGGAAAAACCAAACAATCTTCATAAAGCATAATGAAAAAGCCTGAGTAAAAAGAGATGTTTGCAGACGTGATTTGCAGGTCTGCACGTTCTCTGAATTGTGGATATCAAGTGAGAGAGAGTTCCACAGACGAGGGGCAACATAGCTAAAAGATCGAGCTCTCATGGTAGTTAAACTTATGTGAGGTACCACAAGGGAGATTGAAGATGCTGACCTAAGTGTATGTGAAGGAATATATGACTGCAGAAGTTCAGGAAGATATGAAGGTGCAAGATTGCGAAGCGCCTTATAAGTAGGTAACAGAATTTTGAAGTCTACTCGACACTTCACTGGAAGCCAGTGCAGTTGCTGAAGCAGTGGAGAGATGTGCTCACTGGAAGAGGTTCTGGTGAGAACACGAGCTGCAGAGTTCTAAACCATTTGGAGTTTATGCAGCATTTTGGATGGAAGACCAGTGAGAAGGGCGTTACAGTAATCAGTGCGTGAAGTGACCAGTGTATGAATAAGGACTGCTTTGTTGTTAGCTGTGAGAGCGGGGCGGAGACGATTAATATTACGCAGGTGGAAGTATGCCGTATGAAGTAATGTTATTAATATGGGCTTCAAAAGACAATGTGCTATCTAAGATGACACCCAGACTTTTTACCTGCGAGTAAGGACTAATGCCATTATTATCAATAGCCACAGAAAAACTATTAGATTTAGTCAAAATAGATCAAGTCCCAATGAGTAGGGCCTCAGTTTTGTCACTGTTCAGCTTCAGGAAAATGGCTGAAAGCCAGTTCTTAATTTCAGCCAGACAGGAAGACAGGGAAAGTGGAGGAAAAAAGCCAGTGGATTTAGAGGATAGGTTGAGCTGGGTGTCATCTGCCTAGCAGTGGAAATGAATCCCGTACTGCCTAAAAATCTGGTCAAGAGGTAGTATATATATAATGAATAAAAGTGGGCCCAGGACAGAACCCTGGGGAACACCACTGTAGATGATTTTGATCGAAAACCATTTAACTGAATAAACTGAGTGCGAGCAGAAAGATATGACCTAAACCAAGACAGAGGGGTGCCAGTGATCCCAACAGAAACTAGCCTGTCGAGGAGAATATTATGCGAAATAGTATCAAAGGCTGCACTCAAGTCGAGAAGCACTAGTACAGTTAGTAACCCAGAGTCAGCTGCCAACAACAGGTCATTAGTGATTTTAACTAAGGCAGTCTCAGTACTATGGTGGGGACGAAAACCGGATTGAAATTGTTCAAATAAACTGTTATTGAATAGATGGTCGTGAAGTTGGTTCACAACACACTTTTCTAAGATCTTAGAAATGAACGGTAGATTTGAAATAGGACGGAAATTATCAAGATTTGATGGGTCGGCCCCTGGTTTCTGATAGTACCCCTGATAGTATTGGAGTAATAATATCAGATTTAAGAGAGGAGGGTACAGACCCAGAAATAAGTGAAGAGTGAATAATTTGAGTAATCAATGATGACAGAGTGAGTAAACATGCTTTCACTAAAGGATTTGGTAGGGGATCGAGCTGACAGGTGGTTGGTTTAGATTTTCTTATATTAGGTAGAGTGAGGGTAGAGAAAACAGAATCCAAAGGTACGTCAGATATTGAATGATTAATGTCAAAGTGTGAATTGCTTGTAAGTAAGTGCTGATGAATATTTCTGACCTTAGACTCAAAGAAAGTAATAAAACGATTACACAATTCAGTGGAATACATATTAGATGTCAAAGAGTCAGGGGGTCACAGAATATTATTTACTACTGAAAAAATTGGATCTGGAATTTCCTTAACTAGTTCCAATTATATTAGAATAATATAATATATATATATATATATATATATATATATATATATATATATATATATATATATATATATATATATATATATATATATATAATATATATATATATATAATAGACTTAGCTTTAGACAAAGCCTCCTTGTAGTATTGAACATGTTCAGCATACATTTCTTTGTGAACAGTGAGGCCAGACTTGGCATGTCCAAGTATACTTCATGAATGCTAGCAGGTAACTAATACACACTAATAAAGATTGACTCATGAGGACAAGACCCTAGTGATAAGGAAATGTACTGTTTAGTATAGTTTTTTCTGAGTTTACACTTGATCTAAATTGTCAGGTTGTACCATATGCGTCAAAACAGGCGGACATGTCAACTTGAGTTTCCTATCTATAAAAAAGTAAGAAATTATGTTCAGATGATACACACTTTTTTCATCACAAAATAAGTTCAATCTGCACTTCTCTGCAAAACGTTTGAGAAGCCAAGGGAGCAAAAACTGCCCTCTCTGCCCCCTGTCAATCACAGCGACTGTACCCGTTCGTGGATGTCTATGAGATGATGTTTGAGGAAGAGGGCTGACAGTGCTTGAAGCCGGAATACCTGTGACAAGCTGCTGCAAGTGTGCAGATTGTGGTTGCCTGTACACCTACTGTCTTGTCTTTGGGAAGTAGAAGGAAATCTGTGAACCCTGAGGAAACCCAGACAGAAACCAGAGCTCAGGATCGAAACAGGTGTCCTGGAGATTTGATGGTGGTCATCCTACCCACTGTTTCATTTCAAAAATTATATGTGTTTGAGGAATATTTTACTGCTCATGTCTATCAGCTAACCTCCAGAGAAGCACCTTTTACTTTCACAGATAGAGCAATGTGATGGCCAGGATACAGATTAGCCTACAGCGAGCATCAGATTTTTTCTTTGTCCGTTAATCTTGTTTGTTCTGTGCCTATCTATTTTAATATCTCTGTTTATGCCCTTGTTTATGTCTGAAAATCCTCCGAAACTCTTCTACCTGCCTGACATGTTGTAAGTAATTTAGTGTGATTTGTTTACTTGGAATGTAGTATTTACTTTGGAAATCAGTGTCCCAAATGCTCAGAGTACAGTTTGAGCCTGAGCCAAAGTGACGGCTTAGTGACTGCTGAGGGAATGGACGGTGAGCGTGTAGTATAGTGTAATCAGTGTATCTATGGGTGATTGTTCATCGCTCTCCCCTCTAGGCTCAACATCTTTTTCACAAAACCAGGTGTCTCTCTTTGTTACTCCGTCTGCGGTCAGTTTTCTTTTTGAATCGGCGGAGAGAAAACGGCTGCCATGTCGCCACATAAAAACAGAGTTTATCGACTATAAAGAGATTAAACCGTCATGTCTCCACCCTTCTCTTTTTAATCTCTCTTTTTTAAAATCGAACGTTCGTGTCTCTTTCACTCCTTTCTTTACCTTTCTCTCCCTTTTTATTCGTGTCATTTGCTCTTCTTTTTTTCTTTTTGTCTCATACTTCTCTTACTTTTTAAACCCCCCCCCCCCTTTTTATTTTATCTTCCTCCGTCTGCAGCTCACGTTTCCCTTGTTTGTCTGCCAGTCTTTCAGACTCTTTCTCCCCCCCCCCACTTTCTTTTTTCTCGCTCTTTAATCCCTATCCGTCTCTATCCTATACTTTCCTCTTCGTTTTGCGCTTCTCTCCTAGTATCTCCTTTCTCTGTCGTTCTTTGTCTGCCAGTCCTCTCCCTCTCCTGTCCTCCCGGAACTCCCTGACCCCAGATCCTCTGAAGCATGGAGGTTTAATCTCAGCAGGGGCTTAAAGTGGAAACTCCCTTTTGCATAAATACTGCTCGGTCCTGCTTTAATCCTGAAACACATTAGATATTTCTGTCCCATTTGAAGAGCATCATATGGAAAGCTGTTTAAAGATCTTTTTTTTCCCTTTTCCATTTCTTTCTTTCCTTCTTTCTTTATCTTCAATACAGTATACATGAGTCTTGGCACAGACAAACTGGTAATTCAGATGAGTTGTAAGAGAAAAAAGAAATCATGAAATTCTGTTGCTTTTAGTTTTAAAAAACGACTGAAGGCCAAAAAAGCTAGTTTTAGGGGAACACTGTGTGTTTTATGGCTGAAGAACATTTAGGTAAACATGTTGGCCAAAGTTCAGTGCATTGAGCAAGAAGAAGAGAAAATTGCGTTCAAAAATCTCAACACTCTGGTTTGTGCACAGATTGAGGACTTAGTGTGTAGGGTGCACATTTGTTTGCTAATAATTACATCCCTCTTTCTTATCTTTGTGTTGCGTGCTTGCTGTCACTACAACACATAGAATGTAGTATATGCAAATTTATATTATGGTGTATGATTGTAAGAAATCTGTAATTCTATTAATCCTTATTTTAAAAGTTTGACCCCAGAAACCAGTTCCTTGTTCTCTTAGAAAGACATACACAGATGCTACACTTTAAACAAGTTGAGTGTTAAATGTTGATATACTGAAGTTTGTTGTGTATACATAACTTTTATGGATGGAGTCACCTGTGTCAGCAATTTGTAACAGTCAAAATTTTGGTTTCTCAGCAAAATGACAAACTGTTGCCTCTTATTAACTTCAAGAGAGAGAAAAACAGAGGCTGGTTAGTGATTTATAGAATGGTCACTGTTTATAGCTGCTCATTTTTTCAATGTCTTACTTATCATACTGTTTCGCTAACCGTACAGCTTATAAGCTAGCATGCACAGATGAGCCAAAACATTGACTACACCTAATTTGCTGTTGGTCCTCCTCATGCTACCAAAGCAGCTTGCAGAAGCATGGACTCTACAAGATCTCTGAAAATACTATCAGCAGATTCTTTAAGTCCTGTGGAGCTGCTGCGGATCACATTTGTTGCTCCGGCATGTCCCACAGACGCTTGATCGTGTTGAGGTCTGGGGAATTTTCAGGCCAGAACTCTTCATGTTGCTCAAACAACTCCTGTTGCCATGAGTGCCAAGGGTTGTACAACACTGTTTAGGCAGGTACTACGTGTCAAATTGACATCTACATGAATGCCCGGAAATAGGGTTTCTAAGCCGAAACTTGCCCGGAACATCATACTACCTTTACCGGCTTATCTGTTTCCTGCTGTGTATCCTAGTGCCATAACTGCCCCCAGGTAAATGGCAGGCTAGGTGAGGCCACCTTTGAGGTCTGAGGTCCCATTCTGATTCTTGTGTGCCCATTGTTGTCAACGGTAGACAGGGTTAGGGTTGTATGGGGACAGCATGGCCTCATACAATACAGGGTGCAACCATCATTGAAATTTCATGTCCCATGCTTATCAGTGAGCCTTGGGCACCCAGTATTCTGTTGCCAGATCATGGTTTCCTTGGACAATCGCTGGTAGGTCCTTACTACCACTAAACCTTGCTGTCTGAGGCCTGCCAGCTCATGGTTTGACCCTTCTCAGACAGTTGTTGATAGGTCCTTACTACCACTAAGCCTTGCTGTCTGAGGCCTGCCAGCTCATGGTTTGTCCTTCCTCGGACAATCTTTGGTAGGTCTTTACTACCACTAAACCTTGCAATTTTTGGAGTTACTCCAACCCATCACTATTCAGTCACTCAGGTCTTGACATCTGCCCATTTGTCCCACATCCAATGCATCAACTGGTCTGAACCGACTGGTCACTTAAAGTCTTGTCTAATCATTTGCTTCATCTGTGAGTGGTTATAAAACGATGAATCTCTGAATATGAATAATTGCAGAAGAATGTTAAATGTGAGTATAAAAAAGATTTGATCAAATTTGCCTTCATAAGTAAGAAAATTGCAATTCAAGGTTTTTGCAGTTTAAAATGTACCCATACTCCTCCTCTATGTTATCATCGGTTAAAACCCAAAGTACACAGGTTAAATTAATATTTAATTGGCTGTTTATTCCATTACTTCTCTGCTCTTGCTCTAGTGTTTCTTCGTCCAGCGAAAGACTGAGATGAACTTGTGATGAACTTTCCATCTGTTGCGTATCCACATTAATTATGTTTAGGTCAGCTCTCCAGGGGAATATATAAGGATGGCCTCTGGGTGTTTTATGTATGTTTGGAAAGGCGAGATCATTTGCATGAACCAGTATTCTGTGGCATTGTGGGCTTGCTAAAACATCTGGTTTCAATAGATCACATATTATCGTTTGATTTATAGAGGTAATTCAGAGATTTAATATCAGACTGGCTGAAATAACACTCAGAAGCGTCAAAGACAGGAATTAAATGATGTTTTACATCAGGTTTTGTTTTAACACAGCCGCACAATAATTACCCATCACCGTTACTGCATTACTGAAAGAGTTGTTTATTGTCTTTTCCATGAGAGGAGGTCAGCTGCAGCTCAAGAGAAGATTTTAAGGCTTTTTAAGTTGTAATGGACAGAAATGGACTTATTGTCACTGGTTGTTGCTATAGCAACTACTAAATTCTGTATACAATTTTACCTTCTACCTGTTACCTACTTCACCTACAGTACTAATTACAGTACAAGTACTTTGTTTGCACAGCTGCCACAGGCAGGTGAATAAACAGAACCGTGAGCAATAAACCGACCACAAGTAAGCGGGAAATGTAGCTATAAACAGATAAAAAGTAAACGGATAAACTTTTGTATGTATGGATCCTTTTATACCACGGTCAGGACTGAAGGGTGTGTGCGGTGCTGTTAGCCCCTGTGTTAGGATCGCACCTTTCTGCTACACTGAACTCTGCACAATGGCATCTTGTGTTAGAGGGGAACCTGGCCAAATGTGATCTAAGGTCTAAGGTTTCTTAACTAAATGACAGTCATTGCATTGAAGGATTTTTATAAAACCAGCTGAAATGATACTGAAACAGGAGGAAAAACTGAAAACATTCATGATGGCACATTGGTTTCAATATTTATATTAATATGTGAAGGTGCAGCTGTTGTTCAGCTAATCATGATTAGACAAAGAATTCTGCTGTACAAGCAAATGTTTCAGATTAGCTTAATTACATCTAATGACAGATAAATGTCCTTTAATTGCAGGACGAATTTTCACATTTGTGTATGTTAAACTGCTAATATTCTGTCAGTTTTTGTCAATGCTTGACAAAATCAGTGTGAGATTCGAAACCTGACAACTATTCCGGCACATAGAGCCAGAAAAAGTGTACTAAACCAGGGGTTCCCAAATATTTTTGGACAACAGACACTGAATGGAATTCCTCCCATTGACCTACTGGTTTCTTCTGTAGTTTAAAGAGAATAATCCAAACTGCGGTGGTGTGACGTGAAAGCAAAGGAACCAGGTTCATACCTGTATAAACCCACATGATATTCCTGCTTACCTTATGTATATCCAGAAGATTTAAAAGCAGAAAATTCCCAAGTCACACTAATCAACAGACACATTAACGAGCTCTCTCTTCTCTCTCAAATCTTCGAGAGAGCCGTCATGATTGTTCTCTTAAGCCATATGACAACAAGGGAAAAAAAAACTCAACAAGCTGTTCGGGGAAGGGTTAAAATGCCTCAGCAACAAGAAACACTGGAATAGACTATTTTAAGAGCTTAAGGACACTTAAAACAACAAAACAAAAACCTCTTCCATTGATTAGTCCGAAAAACGATGCTAATCCTTTGCCAGGTGTGTCTAGAAATCACAAAAATCACAACACAAAGCTGCATTAGCATTAGGTGCAAACCTGAATTATAGACACTGTAAGAGAAGTGTAAGACTATTTTTTTTTTTCCTTTTTTGTTTTTGGTCATCAGACCAAATCTCTAGAACGTGTCACATTCCCTGAGCATTTAGCTCTGTAGCTTGGCTCAGGTTGCTAACACACTAAACACTGAAGATGTCAAAGCAGCCTTAAATATCATAAGCAGGAAGACAGCAGGTGTTTCACGGGAAATTTCGAAAGATCAGACACTAATATTTAATACTATACTACACAATATTCCCTGAAAATTTCACGTATCTAACATGAACAGTTCTAAAGTAATGACTTGGAACGTGTCGTACTTCTAAAGTAAGGGCGTGGAACTTTAGATATAAATCTCAGAAACGAAGCCTGAAATTCTGCACTCTGTTTATAAGGAAGAGCGACTTTATTTCCAGAAGGTATGAAGCAAATCTGAGCTGCTCGGTCAGGAAACCTCCAGTGATTTTGCATGAATTGACCTATTAATAGCATGAAATTTAACCAACAGAACAAAACTGACCGAATGAATCAGTGGCTATTTCCCTGACTCGAGCACAAACAGAATGAAGACAAAATACCACAAGTGATCTTTATGTCAGGTGAGGAGAGCGAGACTAATCTGGATGTTGCTGACAATCAGCTTGAAGTGACAATCAGCTTGAATTGGTTAGTTTATAAATATAGAGGTAGGATGATGCAACAGACAATCATTCAAATAAAATACTGAACTGTCAGGTTACAGTACTGGAGAAGGTTGACCTAAACTTTTCTTGGCTTCCAAAATACAAGAACAAAGGGTCTGTTGTAGGGGTGTGGGTGTGTGCGATCGCTGACAGGAATTTTGGCTTTGTGGGTCACTGTAGTGTACTCCTTTAATCTCTAAAGTCTCCACATTCTGGACCAAAGTACACTATTCTGCAAAAATATGCGATATTTATACACTATTGTATAGAAGAAGTTGCTTTCGGCTGCTCCCTGTTCGGGGTCGCCACAGCGGACCGATTGGTCCGCACAACAACTTGGCACAGGTTTTACGCCGGATGCCCTTCCTGCCGCAACCCTCCCATTTTTTCCGGGCTTGGGACCGGCACTGCATCCAGTGGCTGGGGTTGAGGCATTGGCTGGAATCGAACCCAGGCCTTTCGCATGATAGGCGAGAAACCTACCACTGAGCCACCAATGCCTCTATACACTATTGTATAGACTAGCATAAAAAAAAAAATTCCAGTCTTTTTCAAACTAGCCCTGGCCATGAAGGCAACATATGCAACCCATTTACCATTGGCTGTAATATAACATAGATCTCACTGAATTTGAGACACACACACAGAAAATTGCAAGGCTCATACACTCTCACAAACACACTTATTACGTAAGGGCAGCCACACGCTTCAGATATAGCGAGCTTCAAACATACAGACACACACATCAGACATAATCAACCGTCCGTACGGATCTAACCATCAGAACCTCAGTGCTCAAACTTCCATGCTTAATATTGCGCAAACTGCAGTTTAGGAAAGTAATAATTCTAATAATCGCGTACGCCGCCTAGCTTTGCGTAGCTTTCCATTTCACTTGGCCGTCATTTTCGTTTCTTTCCTCTTTTAGCGCATGATTAAACAAAGCAAAACATCAGATATAGGCTACATAAATACACAAAGTACACTCATATTTCATCTCGCAAGCTCGCGGGCCTCTAGCCACGGAAGCCTTTTTTTTTTCCTTCCCCGAGAAGCAAAATACACAGAACTGATCCGATTTCAGCATCTTGTCAGAGATCCTGCATTGTTTACATTTACATGGTAAATGTGCGGTCGAAGATTTTCCAATAAAACGGTGTACTTAATCATTTTTTTGTGTTAAAATTTTAATAAACTGTCTTCTTCTTCTTCTTTCGGCTTTTCCCTTCAGGGGTTGCCGCAGCGAATCATCTCTCTCCATCTATCTTCTGTATTCTGAACACTTTACACCCACTAGCTTCATATCCTCATTTATTACATCCATATACCTCCTCTTTGGCCTTCCTCTTTGCCTCCTGCCTGGCAGTCCGTTTGTCCCGCCGTCCTTCCATCCATCATAGGGCCACGGGGAACCTGTAGTCTATCCCAGGGGGCTCAGGGAAAGAGGAGAGGGACATCTTGGATATGGTGTCAACCCATTGCAATCCCACACACACACACTCATTAACACACTACAGGCCATTTAGAGATTGCAATCAACCTACAACGCATGTCTTTGGCCTGAGGGAGGAAACCAGAGTACCCAGAGGAAACCCCCCCGAAACATGGGGAGAACATGCAAACTCCGCCCACACAGAGTGGAGACAGGAATCGAACCCTCAACCCCCAGTATGATATAATATATGATTCCTGTGGTTAAGTAAAAGTAATTAATGCATTAAACAAGGTTAGTTAAAGAGATTAATACCTAACTAATGCTTATTATTTTCTATTTGAATGCTTTCATTATTATTAGCACATCTAGTGGAGCAGAAGGTTGTTTGTGTGTCGTCCCTGTGGCATTGTGTCTGGTCGAAACCTGTCAGAACGCATCAGTCACTTTTAGTGGGTCATTCTTTCTCTCTCTCTTTGTCCCTTCCTCTAGTGCTTTCTCTCTCTCTCTCTCTCTCTCTCTCTCTCTCTCTCTCTCACTCTCTCTCTTTCGCTGTGCAGTTCCAGAAGGATCTGGGCCTGATTCTCTCTAACGAGACTGATGTGTATTAAAGCCCTTGAGCTAGTGATGGAGAAAGAGTAGGAAAGAGGAAGCGGGGTGGGTGTGGAGAAGGAAATAAAGGGGGAAAGCAAAGCAAGGAGTGAAAAGTGGGGGAGTAAGTAAGTAAGTGACAGAGAGAGAGAAAAAAGGCTAAAGAGAGGATGAGGGAATAGAAAAGAAAAGAGAGAATAGGAGTGGCATCTTTGGAGCGAGGCATCTTTGGAGTGCGGTATAGAAGAATGTGAAAGTGAATCATCCTTCACCTGTCACTGTGGGCTATTGTGAGAGAGGTTGAGTGTGACACTAAAAAGAAATGTGTCTTAAAACCCTGTGATTAGTGTTGCAGGCTGTAATGTGCTGTAATTATGCTGTAATTATGATAACTGGTTCTCCGCTCCATTGATAGCCTTTTCTGTTTGATGTTTATCAGGGTGCCAATAATTCTGTACAGTCAAGAAATATTGGTGCTGTTTTTGGATTTATGGCTTTGTGTATACGTGATATGAAGTGAGAGTATCCTAGTAATGCTTGTATGTTTCACATACAATGTATTGGTAAAAGTTTTGGGACATCTGCCTTTACACGCACCTGAATGTAATATGGAGTTGGCCCGCCCTTTGCAGCTATAATAGCTTTAACACTTCTAGGGAGGCTTTTCACAAGGTTTAGGAGTGTGTTTATGTGAATTTTCTGATCATTCCTCTAGAAGTGCATTTGTGAGGTCAGGCACTGATGTTGGACGAGAAGGTCTGGCTCGCAGTCTCCGCTCTAATTCATCCCAAAGGTGTTGTATCGGGTTGAGGAACAGGACTCCACACCAAACTCGCTCATCCATGTCTTTATGGACCTTGCTTTGTGCACTGGTGTGCAGTCATGTTGGAACAGGAAGGGGTCATCCCCAAACTGTTCCCACAAAGTTGGGAGCATGAAATTGTCCAAAATGTCTTGGTATGCCGAAGCATTAAGAGTTCCTTTCACTGGAACTAAGAGGCCAAGCCCAACCCCTGAAAAACAACACCTGGGAGGGGTGTCCCAAAACTTTTGGCAATATAGTGTACTAAAGTACTGATGTAATGTTATGGAGGGCACAAGTGTGATGAAAGACTGAAATATTAATGATGTATAAAGAAAGGTAATATGAAACTCTTTTTAATACTATTCCATGAAAGAAAATAATCTGTGGGTTAATAATCAGAGGAATGTCTAATGCCTTCTGGATTTAGGAGGGCAAAATCCTCTTTCACACACCACACACACACACACACACACACACAAACACACACACACACACACACTGATACAATCACCTCACCTCAGGCTTCCCTTTTTCTCAATTGTTCTAAATTCCCATAAGAACCTCAACCGCAAAGCCAACAAACAAAGTACAACCGCAAAAGTGTGTGTGTGTGTGTGTGTGTGTATTCTAGGGATTGTAAACACCTATGGAATAATGGGGAACATCTGGCAGATTTAAGCGATGTGTTTAATTTTAACTTTTGCGCTTCAGACGCTTCATTATACGTGTACGCACCCGTTCGTTTAAGCATGTTTTTTTTCCTTTTGCTAATGGTACAACATCAAACACACACACACACACACACACACACACACACACACACACACACACACACACACACAAAAATTCACCCCTACGCATATACAAATCAGATACATGCTACCTGATATACAAGGCCAAATGTATACACATGAAAATGAAAATGCAGTTTTCATCCTACGTCAAACATGTTATTCTACACTCACACACACACACGCACACATGTATATATATATATATAGTACTGATATATATATATTCATCAGAAACACACACACAGTGAGGTAAGTCTCCAATGTTTAACCAGTGAACTCAGACACAGTACACACTGTACAGACATTAAACCACCTTTGATCATCTAAACTCACCATCCACCTGACCCAAAAACCACGGACATTGCATAAGTGTGTGTGTGTGTGTGTGTGTGTGTGTGTGTGTGTGTGTGTGTGTTGGAATCACATCAGACAGACATACACAGACACTCTAAATGTACTTTTTAGATGACCATATCCAGGATTCATTTCTTATTTGGATTTGATCAACTAAAGAAAAAAAATCATTAAAGCCTTTTCACACTTCGAACCCAGGACCAGTTCTGGGCTGGTTTGGGGGGCGGGGCTAAATTTGCAGGTTTCTCTATCTCGAGAAGTACATGGCTCAATAATATTTTTCAGCCAGTCAAAGCACAGATCTCTTACAGACATCCCTGTCTCCACTCCTCATATCTCTGTAGCATGGGTCGGCGCCTTGGCCATGGGGATGATCTTCTTCTGCTCCCCTGTGGTCAGCATGTTCACCGATCACTTTGGGTGCAGGAAGACGGCAGTGGGCGGAGCCTTCGTTGCCTTCCTGGGACTTCTCAGCAGCTCATTTGCCACGTAAGACATTGTTTACCTGATCATCCTTAGAATGCAAAGTAGATTAACGTAATTGTCGTCATGACTACTATCATGATGTTGTTACTATAGAAACGATAATGCATTAGTACAAGCGAAATATTGTATATATAATTCCATCTCTCTCTCTCTCTCTCTCTCTCTCTCTCTCTCTCTGTCTCTCTCTCTCTCTCTCTCTCTCTCTCTCTCTCTGCTGCAGGACGCTGGGACTTCGTTATTTCACTTACGGTGTGCTGTTTGGCTGCGGCTCATCCTTCGCATTCCAGCCATCGCTGGTCATCTTAGGGCACTATTTCCGTCGCCGTCTAGGCCTGGCGAACGGTGTGGTGACAGCAACAAGCAGCCTGTTCACCATAGCGCTGCCAGTGCTCCTCAAGAAGGTCGTAGGTCCTCTGGGCCTCTCCAGAACCTTCCAGATCCTCAGCCTCTTCATGCTGGTCCAGTCACTGCTGGCACTGTCCTTCCGGCCACTGATTCCTTCAGCTGGGGCAGGGATGGGTTCCCAGGGGCCTGCCGGAGATCAGGGATCCACAGCAGGAACTCGGTGGAGGAGGGGTGTGATGAAAGTGAAGAAGTATTTCAATGCCCGTGTGTTCAGGGTGGCTACATACCGTGTGTGGGCTTTCGGAGTGGCCACAGCTGTTCTGGGATACATGGTGCCCTACATTCACCTGGTAAGAGGATTCATTTCAGATCGTTTATTGACGATTCATGCTTAAGTGTCTGGACTGCATGTGTTGATGCGTCCCTCAGTGCTGCGGATGTGTATTGGGTCTGTGAATTCAGATTCAGATTCAGTTGCAGCCTTGAATCTACACAAAATATTCCATAATGGTGAAAACAAGAAAGTCAGTAAAATTCTTGAGGTTGTGATTGCATAAGTAATCACCCCTGTTGCTTTGAAGTTGAAGGAAAGAGACATGGATACACATCATGTTTGAGGCTCGCTATTGAAAAATGATACATTATTAATGATCATTAGCACATTTCGTCAGTAGTTGAGTTTATGGCTCTGGGTTAATTGCTCTATAGTGCCCCCTAGTGGAATAACAGCAACTTTTTTTTTTTTTTAATCATTCACTCCATGAAACAGAGGCATTGGTGGCTTAGTAGTAGGTTTCTCGCCTAGCATGCGGAAGGCCCGGATTCGATTCCCAGCCAATGCCTCAACCCCAGCCACTGGATGCAGTGCCGGTCCCAAGCCCAGAAAAATGGGAGGGTTGCGTCAGGAAGGGCATCCGGCGTAAAACATTTGCCAAGTTGTTGTGCGGACCAGTCGGTCCACTGTGGCGACCCCAAACAGGGAGCAGCCGAAAGCAATTCACTCCATGAAACAATTTTGACTTTTATATAAAGGCTTAGAACTTAATTAGAGCTGGACCCGGTCCTCAAGACATACATTTGACATCACTCAGCAAATGATGTCACAAAACTACCAGATTCGGTACATTGTCCTCTACATTTTGGCTATAATTGTTACTAGAGCAAAAATTAGCATGAAACCAAAGCCACGCAATTCTCTATTAAACCGCTTGTTGTCTATTAATATTTTCACGGTGTGTGTTTGAAAGGTTATACTGATTTGGGAGGAAAAAAGTAAGGAAAAAGTACAGACTTGTTTTTAAGACGGTTATATAACACTCCCAACATTGCATGTCAGTGTGCAAAGCCATGATGAAAGTGGTTTTAGGGTATTCTCTTCGAAGATAAGGTAAGATAACACAATTTTGTTCGCTAACATTGTAGTAGTAGTAGTTAAACATGTATAACAACATATAATACTTTTTAGGGAAAAAGATGCACATGGACACAAATGAGGGTAAGATTAAAAACAAAACTGTTGAAGAATCCACTTCTATGAACATTATGAACTGGGTGTGTGTGTGTGTGTGTGTGTCTGTACATTTCCCATTTGTGCAGTAATAACATTTATCATCTCCTACCCGGGACTGAGCTTGTTCTGCGCATGGTAATCTCTGTGATGTAAACAGGACACTGTAATGTAATCAAACTTCCATTAAAGATATTTACATCAGCAGTGTGTTACTGCTGTACCCTTAGTACTACACAATGCGTACACACAACCCACTGTTCCTCCTTTCGTGTGAATGGAAATGCTATAGTAGTGTGAGATTTGTGAGAAAAACATTGTGATCTGTGTGCGTTTCTTCTCGTGTGGGTTGTGATTGTTATGCTGGTATGTGAGGTGTGTGTGTGTGTGTGTGTGTGTGTGTGGGGGAGGGAGGTTTTTCATTTTAAATGTTTAAGAGTGTGTATCTCAATATATACGTGTATGAGCATTGCTGTTGTGACCTGGGGATGTGGGTCTATAAGACAGTTGTGTGTGTGTGTGTGGGTGTGTGGTTTTCATGTAAAAGTTTGAGAGTCTGTCTCTATGTGTAGGTTGTGTGAGTCTTGTTTTCCAGATGTGTGTTTCTGTGTTGTTTGTGTCTTTGGGGGTGTGTGGATAAATGTGTGTGTGTGTGTGTGTGTGTGTGTGTGTGTGTGTGTGTGTGTGTGTTTATCTGAAGGTGTGTTCACATTCCGGATGAGGGTGTATGTGTTGTAGATGTTTATTGTGGGAGTTTGTATGTGATCCGGATGTGTGTGTATGTTGTGCATGTGTGTTTGGGGGTGTATCATTTTTCTGACAGTGTGTGAATGTTTGTCTGTTTACATTTGTGTGTGTTTGTGTTTATCTGAAAGTGTGTGCACATTCCGGATGTTGGTGTGTGGGTGTGTGTGTTGTAGATGTTTGTGTGTACGTTGTGCATGTGTGTTTGGGTGTGTGTGTGTGTGTGTGTGTGTGTGTGTGTGTTTTATCGGATGTTGATGTGGTTGTTTTTGTGCCGTATTGATGAAGTCATAAAGACGAGAAGCCCCTCCCCTTCCCACCTGCCGGCATGTTTTTGAAGGCTTTGGATCTAAATGTAAACATCTCCCCCGGCTTTTGTTGTACATGTGTATGTCTGAAAGCGAAATAGTGTGTGTGTGTGTGTGTGTGTGTGTGTGTGTGTGTGTGTGTGTGTGTGTGTCACTCAGATTGCAGATTGCAGCTTTTTAATGCATCTGAACACACAAATAGTTCTTAAAACACAACATGATCACTAAATGTTCTCTGCAAACGTTTGTGCTAAAACACAAATATTAACTCATAGTTAATTTATATTTAGTCTCAGAACATATTAGGCCTTAATCGTCTCATAAGGACTCTTTAGGCTAGTCAAGAATTGACACTGCCTGCTGATGACCATTCCAGAGTGTATTAAATCCTCTGACTCTTCAAACCTTGTGTTAACATTCGACAACAATGGGTTGAGGTAGTTAAGGATCTGAAAATGAATCTAATTGATGACTTCAATGCAGAGGAAGGCTATAAATATATATCAAAGCACATCCAGCTTGTATTTCCACTGTCTGAAAAGTCATTAGACAAGGCAGCTAAAAATGGATCTGGAAATAATTGAAATGAAAATTTTTTTGTCAGAGCTTCTGGTATAGAAAATGAACCAACACCATCTGACCAATCGGAATCGAGGATTCAATCATTAAGCGTTAACATCAATGTGTTGTATAGTCCTTCTGTGGAGTTGTTTTTCTTGACGATTCCGTTTTGTTCTTTTTCTGTGTGCTAAGACTGCATATTAAGTACAAGTATTTGTGTGACAGATCAACTTTGTGAAGGAGGAGTTTGGGGAGACGCAGAAGGAGTGGGTGCTGCTGGTGTGCATCGGGGCTTCCTCAGGAGTAGGTCGTCTGCTTTTTGGCAAAGTGGGAGACCTAATTCCTGGAGTCAATAAAATATACTTGCAGGTGCATATATTAAGTCCAAACATAGGTTCTTAATTGCTGAGTCAAAGTCTGGCTTTAGTTTTTAATACACAACAATGAACAACTTTAATGATTCTCTTTTTGTGTGGTTGTATAGGTGGCCTCGTTTATGACTCTAGGCCTGATGTCGATGATGATCCCGCAATGCCGTGTGCTTGAGGGCCTGATGGTGGTGTGTGTGTTCATGGGACTGTGTGATGGCTGCTTCATCACCATAATGGCCCCTATTGCTTTTGAGTTAGTAGGGCCCATGCAGGCCTCACAAGCCATTGGTTACCTGCTGGGCCTCATGGCTGTTCCAATGACAGCAGGCCCACCAATTGCAGGTGAGTACTGGCAGTTTGCACATACATGAAAGATCCCTCCAGCTAGATTTGTAATCTATTATAGTAAGGTTAAAACAACAAATCCAACAAAACTATCTCATTCAAACCAGAACTACTACAGACTAACCTGAAGAAACTAGCTACTCCATAGAAAAGTATGGAACTGAAGGGCTGTAGGTCAAATACAAACACCAGAAACAAGACTGGGGAGCACAAAAGGTTGGACACTGATGTTCAGTAAGAAGGTCTGGTGTGAATGTGGTGTTACAGTTCATCCATAAGGTGTTCAGAGAGGATGAGGTCAGGGCTCTCTGCAGGTCACTTGAGTTCTTCCAGTCCGACTTTAACAAATCGTGTCTTCATGGACCTTCCTTTGTGAATAGGAGCGTTGCCATTCAGAAACAGGTCTGGGGCTGTTACAGTGAAGGAAAATCTTAATGGCACAGCATACAAAGACATTCTAGACAATTGTATTCTTACAACTTGTGGCAACAGTTTTGAGAAGAACCTCATATTGGTGTTGTGGTCAAGTGTTCATAAAGTGTAGATACTAGTGAACTATAAAACTGGGCCACCATGTCAAAACCAAAAACACTAGAAGAGTCCAGTCCAGTCTTATCCACAAAGGGCTGGTGGGGATGCGGGTTTTCATTTGGACCAAGCAGAAACCAAACCACTGAAAGCATGTTTGTTCATATCTGTAAGGTTAATTATGTATGGTGACTTAATGGTGATATACACCCCAATCACAACCATTGCTTCTCAGTTCAGGAGGTTACTCCATAATGAATTATGACTGCTTGTTGCTATAGCTTGCAATGGTGGAACAGGAGGACCTGATCATCTTAGAGTTTTGAGCCAACACATATGGAGTCAGAAGGTAATGTGGAAGATGTTAAGGAGTCACCTGGGCCAAGTAGGCAGAGCAACTCATAGTGATGTGGCAGTTAGAGCAGGTTTAGTCCTCAGGTCTAACTCTGGGAAGCACTTGCAGCTGACAGAAACGAGGCATTCATGCTATGCATTTACATTTATGGCATTTGGCAGACAACGATATCCACAGCAACTCACATTTCATCTCATTTTATATAACTGAGCAATTGAGGGTTAAGGGCCTTGCTCAAGGGCCCAGCGGTGGCAGCTTGGTGGACCTGGGAACACACAACCTTAACAACTGAGCTACCACATCCCCCTATGGGCCAAGTGGAAGGAACATTGTCATAGTATAATCCTGACCCAGTATAGAGGGCAAGCCTCCGATGGGGCCTTGATGGCCAAAGTTTCAAAAGAGACATTTCAGAGATATTTCAAAAGAGAAATATCTGCCACAGGCAACCCTTTGTCCATTCATTAATAGGGATGCATGCACCACATCGATGGGTGATCTTGAACCATTTGGTCAACTGCCTAGGCAAGAAAATACCTTTTAGCAGTGACAACATGACAACACATAGAAGTATGACAACACATAGAAGTCCAGAAGCATAGCCAGAGCATCTGACTGGTGTGGGGGCTTGAGGCAGGAAACCCCTATGAATCATGAGGTTTTTTGGGTTGAGAGGCAGAGAAAGTTGAAACATTTTAGCCTCTTCTGGTCAAAGCAACCCATTGGAATGGCAACATATCTTCCTTTTCCTCAGGTTCAAGGCAGGTTGTGCAGATCAGTGCAAAGATTGAACATGTCCTTTTTTTGTCAGCTGCAAGTGCTTCCCACAGCTAAACCAGATGAGAATCAACCTGCTCCAACTTGCACCTCACCATGAGCTGCTCCACCCCCTTGCCCAGGTGGCTCCTTAACGTCTTCCTCATTACTCTCTGACTCCATATGAGGTACCTTACTGAACTCTGAGTACAGTTGTTACACCATTGCTCCAGGGATTCTTTTAAAGACACACCACACGCAATTTGAGAGTTTGAGGAAACACTTTGCGAAACACACCTAGACAAGTGGGGAATATGTTGTCCTAATACAACCCTGGCCCAATGTAGAGGACAGAGACACAGATGAGGCCTTGATGTCCAAGAATTACAGGTCACTCTTAACAAAAGCAACACCTTCAGGCTGCATTATTGCTATCTTTGCATTAATTATTCTCTGATTGTTTAGATTGGGAATGCCTTAGGGTACAGTTTCAACCCTTATGTATCTTCATAAAATTCATGGAACTTGAATGCTCTCAATTTTACTATGCATATTACATTGTTGCTGGGGCCACAGTACATTGCAAGAGTTCAACAAGCAGGCACATATGTAGGAATGTCTATTAGTGTGTGTGTGTATGTGTGTGTGTGTGTGTGTGTGTGTGTGTGGTTGGTAATTGAATTCTTCGTAGACATATTTACCCTAAATATGATTTGTGACGATCCTAAACTATATGTTCTCTCACACTCTAAGACACTCTAAGGAGTTTAACTTAATGTACACACTGTCTTCAGTGCACAGGATATAGAAGGTTTATATTTGAGGCCAAGATCCAGGCACAGCATGGTGTTGTCCTCAGTTACCCTCAGGTTGCCAAGCCCACACACACACACACACACACACACACACATATATATATATATATTTGAGTGTGTGGAAGTGCACACTTTTGGCCAGCTCTGGAACATTACGCATTACATTTGCTCCAGTTCCAGGACCATTAGGAGAATCTATAGAGCGTTAAGGGCTCTTCTGGGAATTTTGTGTGGCTTTTCCGTGAATAGTTGGCGTTCTGT
Organism: Hemibagrus guttatus; assembly: GCA_033459395.1. Lineage (NCBI taxonomy): Eukaryota > Metazoa > Chordata > Actinopteri > Siluriformes > Bagridae > Hemibagrus > Hemibagrus guttatus. Next base: position 20,317,241 of record JAUCMX010000016.1, on the reverse strand, counting down.
TTTGTTTGGCTCCTGTTGTGATAGAGTGATAGATTCAGCATAGACAGACATAACAGGTAAAGGGGTAAAACAGTGAATAAACAAAGCAGACTGTGGGAAGATGGAATGGATGCTTAGGTAGACGGAAAAACACTTGAAAAGGTACAAGGTTAAAAGGTTGTAGAGAGCAATTCTTGAAACAACAGGACGGATAGATGGAACTAAAAATAGACTGATAAACAAATGCATGGTTAAAAGGCTGGATAGACAAATTCATGGACTACATTGATAGATGGAAAGACAGAGACTGACAATGTCAGTTAGACAGAAGCAAAAAGAGATGGAATCAATAGTACGAGGAAGGAAGAGAATGGATGGATAGAATGATCAGACAAACAATTAAAAGGATAAGGGGGTTTGATAGATTAATGAAAAGACAATAGACAACTGAAAGGATAGACAGATTGACAGACTGATAGTTAACGCAGATAGACAGGCTGGCAGATAGATGGAGAGATAAATAGACAGATGAACAGATGGATGGATCAAAGTGTCTGCATTCTGAGAAACGTTCGCTTTTTTGTTTAGTTTGGCTCTTGTTTTGTTGTTGTTCATCGATACTTGGCAACCCAGTCAAACCCCCCCACTAGCAGATCAACTCACTTCCCCATGTTGATGCTCTGCCCCCTGGTGAGAGCCTCCCTGCTCATTCTGAGAGTTTAGACTCTAGTGGCTTTACACAGTCTGACTAATAACTGGCATTGTACTCCCTGTTCACTGCTGTCACTGATTTGGCTTTGAGCACTCGATGTTCTTATTCGTCCCTCATGCCTGCAGTTTGAGACACATCCGGGTTATGAGAACAAAAACATGTTTTTGTTTAGAAATGTTAAATCAGCTCTGCTTTAAACTTAGTGCAGGTGCACACTGTAGGGCCTCCATTTTCTTCATCAGTCACTTTTCTCTTGTCCAACTCTTTTGAATGTCTCTGCTTTTTCTTTCTTTCTTTCTTTCTTTCTTTCTTTCTTTCTTTCTTTCTTTCTTTCTTTCTTTCTTCTTTCTTTCTTTCTTTCTTTCATTATGAGTCCATCCATTCCTTCCAAGGAATCTCTTAATGTCTGTGCATAAAAAACTCTTACACAGATCCAGTGTGTATTTAGGGAAAAGTGATGCAATATTTTCAGAAACATTTAGAATTATTCCCTAATCTAAATCTAACCTCCCCACCAGGCCTTCTTCACGATCACTTCAAGAATTACCACGTGGCGTTTTACCTGGCCGGCGTGCCCCCTCTGGTCGGAGGCATGGTCCTGTTCTTTGTGCCGTTGGTCTTCAGGCACGCTCATAGGAAACATAGCAACACATGTGACCCGAGCACAGACAGCATGCTGAAGAACTGCACTAACGGAGACATGCTGCCAGGATACACTGACACCGAAACACAACAAGAGCTGCACTAAGGTGAGACAGGGCAGAGACAGTAATGGAGGAACGATTGGAATATTGATCAATAGATTTACTAAACAAGGAATGCAACACTGGGAACAATGTAATTATAGGAAGCTTGTCACATACATGGAGAAACACAGAGGCGGATACAAGGCTTGAGATAGTAAATGTAGCATGCAACAACATGCAACTATGGCTAGGATAATACAAACAAAACAAAGCATCAGGTGTAACGAAGACAGGAAACAGGCGAGACAAAGGCACACGCAGAACGTACACTTTACAAAGATTATGACACACAGCTTTAGCATCCAAGTGTGAGGCGGCGATTCATGACATAACTAAATAGATGAGGTGGAGTGAAACAGAGATACTGTTAGCAAACAGAAGTTAATGAGTTTGCAGTAAAAACACGTTACTGAGAAAGCCTAAAGAAAAACTTTCTCCATCATGAAGAGTTTCCTGTGGTGGAAGTGTACAGCTTTACAACCTGGGACTAAGCACTGACACTGGAGACTCCTTCCATATTTATATAAATGCCAGATGACCAAATAACTAAATAAGCAAGTATGTAAACCAGCATGTCAACAAACAAACAAACAATTACGCAATGTTTTTCATTAATTAGAATGTCTGTTAGTATACCAGCTGCAACTTGTGATGTCATAGTCATCAGCAATAAACACACACACACACACACACACACACAGTGCAAATGCACACTTTAGGGACCTGCTTTTCTTTTTCTTTCTTTCTTTCTTTCTTTCTTTCTTTCTTTCTTTCTTTCTTTCTTTTGTTTTCTTATTTTTCACATTTCTAGCTTCACCTTTTTATTCTTCCATTTATTTCTCGCTTCTCTTTTTCTCTTTCTTCAGTGATTTTTTTCTGTCTCAAATAGTCTGCATTAATCTGTATTGTAGCTGCATGCAATGTATAAATATTTGCTGTCTTTCAGTCTCTCTTTATTTATCTATTTCTTCCTGTCTCTCTCTCTTCAGGGCATTCACTTCACCCGAAGTCCATCATCTGTGCATGAGATCTCCGTCCTCAGATCAAATCAGCCCCAAAACTCCTCACCTCAGTGCTCTTTCACATAAATAGTAAAGACCTGTGTGGATATTTCATACTCTTTTATCCCCCGCTTATCCACCTGTGGGACACCACAGGTCCCCATCCCTCTGCTCGCTGTTGGATTTTAACAGTCTTGTACCTGATGGCTTCTCTGAAGGAGCCGAAGCCTGAAGGAACACCGATTCACACATAAGAACAGCGAGCACTGATCAGTAGGAAACGCTGTTGCCTTTGAATTGAACTAAATGAAAGAATCCTTTACCTTTTTCCCTTTACATGTGCCCTTTTTTATCCACTGTGTCCACAGAACAGTTGCCGTTTAACAGAGTTTTTTTTTTTCTAGCCTGTGATTTTGTTCTAATATTTTTAACGATTAATGTTCTTTCTTTTTTTTCCATCTACTGTGGATCATATAATCATTGTCGCTATTCCTCAGCCAAATGAATAATCCTAATTGATGAAGTCTTTTGCAAAAAAAAAAAAAAAAAAAAAGACTTAGATTTTAGTAGAAGTGTAGAAAACCTTTTCTAATACTACAAAGTCTTAAATCCAACCATTTAGCGAACCGTTTGTTTCCAGTTCTCTGTAATTCCTACATGAATTTCTTTTATTTTTTCTTAAATCTAGGAATCTAAGCTTTGTTGGAAGTGAAGTTCAACATTCATGGGTCTATCAAACTTCGCTGGTGTTAAATAGAAGTTTTTTAATGTTTATATATACTAGCTATATAAACTAGCCAACAGTTTTAGCTCACATAAATGGAGCAGGTTTGGCTGAGGAGTTCAGAATACCTTTTCCAAATTACTATTTTTTTTATTTTTTTTCACCATTTCTTATTTAAAGTGAGATTCACAGAAGCTAAAGCAGATCAGAACTAAAATTTATGAAGGTATTCAGGCTACACTGTCCAATTTGTCAGACCAATCATTTGGAACTTCTGGGCTTTCCAAGCCAGAACGAATTGCGTTCACGCCTGATATGTCAAACGTTGCATCAGGACCTCAATCGCTTCTATTTTTGCGAACGTTTCAATCCAGAGGCGCGTTAAAATCATTTCATACTTGAGCTTTTGCATGTGTTTTACGCTTCGTTAGCATTGTGACTTCCGCATATTTTGTTTTCTGGGCACAATTCTTTCTAAACTATCTAAGTTTAGAGCAGATAAACAAAAACGGAGGTGTGTTCTGACTGAGATCCCGGTGCCCCGCTTACGCGTTCCGAATCATGCGCCGTCCACCATATCAGTATGAAGGGGATTTTCATCTGTCGCTTTCTAACGTGGACGCAGGATTAAAAAAAAGGTGTAAACTGTGTGATTTTCTGCAGACCTCACAGGATTTATTCTATGCAGCAACAAAACTCAAATCAGTGCCAATATTTTAGAGCCAGTTAGTCACTCTGTGCCAGTACACTATGCTGATATATCCTGCTAACTTGCATTCCTCAAAAATGCCCATGTTTCTTGTTCATGGATTAAGTAACATTCATAGGAAAAACTGAGTACATCATTAATTTCTCATGCTCTCATGACTAGTTTAGACTTGGCTCCTTCGCTCATCTAGTTGTCTTACTAACTAATCTATCATTGCTAGTGCTGTACATTTTAGACATTTTTACTATTTCCTCTGTCAGATAAGAGGCGTTTTCATTGGCCAGTGCAAACAGGAGCTGTTCATATCATTGGTTACTTTCCCTCAGAGACCTTTTATTTTATTGGTTGCCAGTTGCTGTGTTGTGACTATGGAAACACTTTCAAGCCATTGTTTGTAGGATGCAAAACAAACATAATCCAACCCAAACATGCCTCAGTGGCTTCATCTTCAGGTTTAGCTAGACAACTGCTCTTGGTAACTTAGAGGAAATGTGTAGGCATGTCGAAGTGAAAGTTTAAAGTAGAAACAAACAAACTATAGGTCATTATATACAATACAATACAATATACAATAATCGTAGAGGTCAATCTTGTGTTCTTAAAGCTTTATGTACCCCATTGCAGCGGCCATGTTTTGTTCTCACTTTGTAGCTCAAGCCCATTTGACAAATTATGAGATAAAACATCCGAAGCATTGGTAGCAAGCTAGTAGCGATTTCTCGGGTTTTTCACATTCAATGAAACTCCCTGCAATCTGTATGTGGAACATCACAGTCTTTTATCAAGGTAATTTAAGGTAATTTATCATACCTAAGGATTGATGAACTGGAGTTTAGTCCAATATCAACCAGTAGAAATACTCAGGCTTGGTAAATCCCCTGTTGTAAAGATGTAAAACTACAGTGTTGTGTTGAAAAAAAGCAAAATAGATAATCATAATCTAATAGATAATAACAGATAATAATTGAGTCGAAATGCGGGCATGTGCTGATAATATGGAAATGTTTTAACCACAAGGAATTGTGAAATCTCCTGTTTGTTTTTTCTCCATTTATTGTTACACTGTAGCGCAAAGCCAGTAAAAATAGGTTAGGTCACTTATGTTATAGTAGCTATAAACGTCCATCTCATTACCAGCTTCCTTTTTTTTTTTTAACTTATGCAACTTGGCATGTTACAGAGAAATTGTAAAGCACAGAGCCTTCTGTCTTCAAGATTTTTTGAAGTTTCAATCTTTACCTCTGACTGTTACGAAAGCGCTTAGAATCCATCCAAATGACTAAATACAACTGGATAGTTACAGTATTTGTTACAATAGAAATGATAACGGATTATACATATTAACGTTTATGTAAGCTGAGGTTTAGAAATTCGAAGGCAGCACGAGACACGCATTCCTCTGACCAAATTGCGTCGGATTCAACTATATTTCCGAGCCTTAAAGGGATTGAGACGATAGCGCTGATTAAAATTAAAATGCTGTCAAGTGAGAACAAGTAGAAGTTTTTATAAACCACCAAATTGTGTAATATTGGAAGACAGTTACAGTTATTGTGATATTTTATATCAGCCAAACCTGGTAGGAACAAGACACACATACCTCAAAAACGTACCTGTTAACGATACACACTGTTAATTTTACAGCTGCAGTTTAAGCCTCAATACAATCATCTCTTCTCTCTCTCTCTCTCTCTCTCTCTCTCTCTCTCTCTCAGCGCTAATTTTTAAACTACTAACAGCCTTTTCAGATTCAGAGCCTTTTGTGTGTGTGTGTGAATGTGTGTGTGTGTCCCAATCTGTAGTGTCTCTCTCCAGACCTCAGGGATTCTGTTTTCAGAAAGCTTTTCATGTCCTCACATCAGTTTTGAGACATTTCTCCTGCATATGGCACATCAGATGTGTAAAGACTTAAGCTAAATGAGAAAGAATAGAAAATTTCCCGAATTATTTTCTCAATCCCTAAAACCAAACGTATGATTCGTTTATTTTAATCCAGAGATATTCCATTAATTAGGAGATTTTGGAAATATAATAATAATAATAATAATAATAATAATAATAATAATAATAATAATTTAAAAAAAGAAATAAATAAATAACAGTAGTAAAAAAAAAAAACTATGGAAAGGACAAATCCGGCTTGTTTTTGAGAGATCTTTAAATCTTTCTGCCATTTAATCAGTTTCAGTATTTTATTTTAGTGTCTCTATAAATGCTTGGTGATCTGGGAAAACCCTTTGGATGTCACTGTGGCTGAATTCTGACGAAAGTTAAACAAAATACTGGGTTTTGACAAAAAAAAAAAAAGGTTACTTTTTTTTTTATCATTTTGACACCTCGATTTTTAACAACCCATAAATTTAATTTAATTCCCCCCCCTAAAGATTATTATTCATTTTCTTATCTTGCCTGTATATACAAGAAAAGACTAGTTTCTGTGACTTAAAGCAGGTATAACGATAGAAATTTTATAAACGTTTATGTTCGTATTTAATTTGTTATATGTTCATTTTTTTTCACATGCTAGATAATCAGTGTGCTGATTTTTTTCCCCAGTGAATTAATTAAATGATCATTTCGGGGGGGAATCTTGAGCTAGAAATGATAGAAAGAGAAAAATATTTCAGTGTAGAAAACCCTGTCCGATGTCTGAATTATATTTTGTAAAATGTTAAAAAATACATTGTCGAAAATGTTAAAAACTTTCACCATGTTCAGGGTTTTCCCACGTCGCCACACCTCTTTTTTTTTTTTTCTTTTTTTTTTGAACCTTTCTTTCTTTGTTAGTGGATATTTAGGCATAATCAGTTACATTCAACACAGTAGATGCTTTTACATCTACCCCAAGTACCTTAATGTAGTTTATTCTGTTCACCTGATCTTCAGTTTTTCAGTATTGTTAAACAAGTAAACAATTATATTTCTGTATTCTTATTCATTTGTTTTTTCTTTTGTTTTAATTTGACATTCACACGAATCTAATATTACCTCAGTTACCTCATGTCTACATTTTGGCCTTCCTGCTTCTGACCAATCAGTTCCAAGCTTTATATATAATATGCAGATTTTATTTCTTCGAATCTTTTTCTAGTGAGCGAATACTAAATTTGCTCTTTTTTTTAATGTTGCGTTTTAATGAATGATTTACATTTACACTGATTTGATTAACCTCATAGTAGCATTGTAGTGTTTTTTTAAGTGCAGTTCACGTGTATGTAAATAATACATTTTATTATGTATATAAATATATTTGCTAAGGCTTTGCATTAGGATCGCTTATCATGAACAAAATCTGAACTTCAGCAAAAAGCACAAGTATTATTAACAAATTAACAAAGTAAGTTGTATTAATTTGTGTCTTTGCTTTGCGTGGAAGAATTGTGCGTCTTTTTTTTTTTTTTTTTCTTTTTTTTTTACTGATGCTTGACAAAGCCTTTTGGTCACATTTTTGCTCGAAATTCTTTTTGCTCGCTTGGAATTTTTGTCACCTGTGTTTATTAAAAGGTTTGTATTCTTTGGCATAATTTTATGAACATCAGTTAACGTAGGTGTTGATTCCTTAGCTTATTTTCGGTGTTGTTTTGTTAATGTTTATCAAATGTGTATTAACGCTGAAGTTCGCGGTTTGCTTCGTGTCAATTAAGGAAATCTTAATATAAAGCGTCATCATATATTTGGATCACTTTTATGCAATTTAGTTTCAACACATTGTAATGAAAATGTAGGAAATGATGAGGCACAATTTTCATAGCACTTAGCCAGGGTAGGAAAATAAATCCGTGCGATGTTGTATCCTGTGGAGCGTGAGGGGGTGTGTCCTGAGCCTGTATGCAAATGATTGCATATGCTCTGATTGGGCGTGCCTTTGGAAGGCTGTAATTGCAGATGTGGGCGTGTTTTTGTGTCCTAATATGGAGATTTTTCCTTTTTTTTTTTCAGTTTAGAAACTGACTAAATTTCTAAGAAATTATTATATTAGAAATGTTTATAAATCACAGCTAATGCTGACTTGTATGAGCTAGCTTGAATTGAGCACTAGCTGCCTACTCAGAAATATATTCAAGGTCATTCATATATATCATATATATGCTTAAGGGCACACCCACCTGTTCCACTCAAAGACCCAATCGACGTTTCTGCACGTTTCCTTATCCGACGTGCTGTAAACCGTCATATAACTTGATCGTACTGGGAATTAATCGCATTGTTCCACCCTGGCCTTTAAGATGTTTCTGTTTAAATGTTTATAGGAAGTATTATCTTAGCACCTTGAGAATTTGCTTGGTGTTTTGGGCGACATTTTAGGAGACACGCATTATCTACAGCTGTGTACTGCTTTCTAAAATGTTGCCTTTAACATTTAATCTTTAATATCACCTTCAAATTGTTTTCCTTCATGTGTAAACAACAGTGAATTAAAAGGACTAAAGTTATGCTGCTAGCTTTCTGTCATTTAGTTTTCATATGAATAATAGTTTGCATCTCTAGTGGACCTAATTGTTTTTTTTTGTTTGTTTATTTGATATTAAACAGGCATTAAATGCCACGAGACTCTTTTCTTTCCCCCTTCATCAAGTTGAATTGAATTCTCGGTTCGGGAAAAAAATGCATGATGTTTCTACCCATAGTTCCCTGCACAGGGGAGCAGCGAGACAGCAGAGGGCAATGTTGCACTGTCTTAAAGATCAGAAGGTCTAAACACTGGTTGGCGGTGCGTATTAATATACAATGGCTTTGGAAAGTACTCAGAAGAGTTTATTTTTCATATATATATATATATACATTTACATAAGTAAATTTCAACTGATTTTCCAGTTTATTAAAATATTATATTTTATTATTAGTTTATTATATTAATATTATATATAAATTTAGATAAATATTCCTTTATATTGACCTTTGGCCAATTCGCAATTCAATTCAATTCAATTTTATTTGTATAACAACAGATTGAGCGAATTCAGGTTCATGTTATTTTCAATAAACTAAGGATAAATTTTGGGGATTATTGTGCGCAGGAGTTTGGTCATTTATGCCACAGATGTTCCAATTAATAGCCATGATTATGATCAATACAAAAAAAAAAAAAAAAAAAAAAACAAAGCACAACATCGTCCAGGTTCTAGTGGTTCCTTCTTTAAAATAAATACAATACAATACTAAGTAGTTGCATTTTCAGTATTTTCAGTATCAGAACTTTATTCCCAATAATAATACTTATTATTATTTTGTTTATTTGTTTGTTTGGTTGGTTGGTTGTTGTTTTTTTTTTATTATTATTATTTATTCTACCAGCAATGATAGTGGATAAAGAAAAGAACAAAAAATTAATCATTCTGCACAAAGTTTCCAGAGGAACAGGACACTTCAAGTAAGACACAAGTTGCACATCTGCTGCAACATCCTTTTTCTTTGGAAACATTGCTGTAAAGTTGCTTTCGGTTGCTCTCTGTTCAGGATCGCCACAGCAGACCAACTTGGCAAATGTTTTACGCCGGATGCCCTTCCAGACGCAACCCTCCCATTTTTCTGGGCTTAGGACCAGCACTGCATCCAGTGGCTGGGAATTGAACCCGGGCCTTCCGCATGGTAGGCGAGAAACCTACCACTGAGCCACCAATGCCCCTCTATTTTACTATTCCCTGTTAGCATGTTAGAAGTAGCACTAAATATACTTCCTTTTACTCTGTCAGTTTCATTTATTCATTCCTCATTTCATTCACAGGAAATGTATTGATTTACTAGAAACTTGAATATAATGACCTGCACCAATCAGGCATAACATTATGACCACCTGCCTAATATTGTGTTGGTCCCCCTTTTGCTGCCAAAACAGCCCTGGCCCATTGAGGCATGGCCTCCACTAGATACCTGAAGGTGTTCTGTGGTATCTGGTACCAAGACGTTAGCAGCAGATCCTTCAAACTCTGTAAGTTTCACGGTGGGGCTTTACAGGATTTAAGTAATATTTTTGACCACTGCAGACCGGGAACACTCCACAAGCGCTGCAGTTTTGGAGATGCTCTGATCCAGTGGTCTAGCCATCACAATTTGTCCCTTTGTCAAACTCGCTCAAATTCTTACGCTTGCCCATTTTTCCTGCTTCTAACACATCGACTTTGAGGACAAAATGTTCACTTGCTGCCTAATATATCCCACCCACTAACAGGTGCCATGATGAGGAGATCAGCAGTGGTATTCACTTCACCTCTCACTGCTCAGAATGTTATGCCTGATCAGTGTATATACAGAGTTTTAAATCAGGCAAACATTTTGGATATTTTACTCAGTGTTTAAAATGATATATCGTGCATAATTACTTAATAAACAATTAATAAATGATAATTATGCTAGAATAATCTTTTTTCTTCTTTTTTTTTATATCTGCTTTCCACAGAACAGGAGGCACTAAAAAAAGTCATATGCAGTCAATTATCCTGTCAATGAAATTAGAATTTTAACAGCAATAATTAGAATTTATACCAATAATTCATAACAAGTCTTGGCTTTTATGCAACCTTCATATCTCATTTATGCTGAGAAGTATCAAAAATGTCATTTAACATACAGTATAAGCTGAGATATTAATAACGGTGAAAAAAAATCCAAACATATTGTTATTATTATTATTATTTCGGTTTGTGTAACAAATAACTGCTGTGTCTTTGCTTCGGTACCATGTGGTCTGACTGTATCCCACCTTCTAGGAACATTCCTCTTGATAAATCTGAGGGTAAGGTCTAGGAATGAAGTGGAGGCTACTGTTCATTTCCATGACAAACAGAACATCTGGATGTGTGCTTATGTTGCTGATTCGACGAGTCTTCCACTTAAATGTAAAGCATAGGTCATACACACTTACGCACAGACACATGGTAAAAGAATTCTGCGGTGGTTTAATGATTTCACCAAGCAACTAGCCTGAAGCTGGAAGTCCTGCATTCACTCACACACACACACACACACACACACACACACACACACACACACACACACACACACTCACACTCATACTCTGTCGCTCGAAGTTCAGAGATTAAAATCACAAGCCTGTAGCAGCCTCAGGTAAAACCGTATGGTACCGACTTCACATGACTCCGCTATTTAGATATTAATGCAGCTTTGAATCACAGTTGATTCATGATTCATAAAACTTCTGATGAATGATGACTCACTTCTCTACTCTATTAATAGCCTAGGAAGTGGAAAATGAATGCCATATGCAGTCGCGTTGCATGTGCAGACTGGAGTAGCTTCGATTTCAAGCAATTATGTAAGAAATAAAAGAAGTGCTTTTATACTACAGTGCTAGATGGAGGCGAATGTGATTAGTTTATACTTATACAACGATCAGGCATAACATTATGACCACCTGCCTACTATTGTGTTGGTCCCCATTTTGCTGCCAAAGCAGCCTTGACCCGTCGAAGCATGGACTCTACTAGATCCCTGAAGGTGTGCTGTGGTGTCTGGCACCAAGATGTTAGCAGCAGATCCTTTAAATCCTGTACCAACCTTCAGATCAGTAGTCCAACACCTTAAACAGTGAGCTACCAGATCCACACAGAACCGCTACTGGAGCACAGATAGCTGAATTAATGTTAATATTAATTGTTCATTCAGAAGTCTTGTGGAGTTCATGCTTTAATGTTTCCGTGGCACCTACTTTATATTAGGCAGGTGGTTTTATCTGATTACTGAAAATAATGTATTTGTTTTAAGACATGTACAGTTCCTGCACCAGTTCTCAGTAGTGCACTTCGACTTTGCTCCATGCCTTTACCTGGAACAGTGGAGCTACATTAAGAACATGACCCAACGTGTGTCCGTTTCTCCTTTCTTATTACAGATGACTCAGCATTTCTCACTGAATTTCCACTATTTTAGACCAGGTAATGGTATTACCTCCGCACACATTACACGAAACATAGCTATGTAGCGTATGTCATTTTGCCATGATGTTCAACGTTGTCATCTCTTTTAGTGGATTTCGGAGGGAGCCCGAGGTCTGTGGCACAAAGCGGTCATATTCTGACTAACACATGGCCATGATGAAGGGATGGAATGGTTTCCACAGATGGGGGTCAACTTATCTTTCTTTTCTTTTTTTCCCCTCGAGACCACATTTTCACAGACGCCACTTTTCCAAAGCCTTTTATACAGTAAACACTAAATTTGAGTCACTTCTTTTCTTTCAGCTATTGGATGACTGGCTACAAATCGCTTGTATTTATAAACTACTGCTCATAGTTACAAAGAATGAAGGAACATTTCTACAATAATGAATCAAAAAGATTGCAATTATTAATTTCTTAATGCGGGGGGGCACGATGGTTTGGTGGTTAGCACGTTTGCCTCACACCTCCAGGGTTGGGGGTTCGATTCCTGCCTCCGCCGTGTGTGTGGAGTTTGCATGTTCTCCCCGTGCCTCAGGGGTTTTCTCTGGGTACCCTGGTTTCCTCCCCCGATCCAAAGACATGCATTGTAGGTTGGTTGGCATCTCAAAATTGTCTGGTGTGTGTGTGTGCCCTGTGATGGGTTGGCACTCCATCCAGGGTGTATTCTGCCTTGATGCCTGAGATAGGCACAGGCTCCCCGTGACCTGAGAATAGATCAGATAAGCGGTAGACAATGAATGAATTTCTTAATGACTTAATCATCCATAACATTAAGTTTGGTCTCTCTTTAGTGTTTGACCTTTTATACCTCATCAGCTCCTCATTAAACCCCACATTTTCTCTGATACACTACATGACAAATAAAGTCAAATTTTTATATCCTATAATGAAAACTGAACTATATGTTTGATCAGAAAAATCTCAGGATATATTTCGAAGTCGTAATGCTCCCTGATGTCATAGTTCTTTAAACTGTATATATATATATATATATATATATATATATATATATATATATATATATATATATATATATATATATAATTTGTAGCTACAGCTAAAAAAAAAAAAAAAAAAAAAAAAAAAATATATATATATATATACATATATACTATTTATAAAATATTATATTGTCAAATATAATAATATATATATATATATATATATATATATATATATATATATATATATATATATGTATATATATATATATATATATATATATATATATATATATATATATATTTTTTTTTTTTTTTTTTTTTTTTTTCTTTTTTAGGCTGTAGCTACAAATTTCACAATGTGGCCATGAGTTAACTTTCTGTGAATGTGGTGTAACTTTACCCTTGATGACTATTTTTTTTAATTTTTTTTATTTTGAAATCAGCGGGTCTCAGAAATCCATAGACCACAAGAATCTAAGAATAAAGGTGCCGAAATTATTCCGCTATTCTTTATTTTCTTTAATTGGATGCTAAGTGCTTTAAGAAAATGTCGTTTTTCATAAGTATTTCTCTTGCCTACTAGGGGAAAAGTGCATGTTGATATCAAACCCATTTCTGCTTTCTGAGATGCTCCGAGTGCTTGTTCGTAAGCAGCTAAAATTTGCGTTTGTCTTTATCCACTAAAATTCTGTGTAAGGTTAATCAACAGAGGGAAAAACACACGTCTTACACTGAAAGCCAACAGAGTCCCGATTTGCGACAATAAAATCATTCATTTGTTCATACTGATGTCTGATAAGTGTCTAAAGTCTGCTAAGAAAATGTCTGATAAGTCGATTTCCACTAGAACCCCAGTGATCTGGTAAACATTCATTCATTGTCTACCGCTTATCCGATTCCTTTAATTCAAGGTCAAACATTATTACATAAAAGCCAACCTATCACCTCTGAAGCTTTATAAAATATTTACCAGAGCTTGTGTAATCTTATATAAAACCCTTTTCTTACGAATTACTAATGATTTCAAAACAGACAGAAATAATTAGAGGAAGTGTGGAATTGTCAAAAAAATATCTTCAGTATTCTGAGGAAACACTATATTACTGCATCTTATTGTAATCGCTGGACTTTTACAGCCCTTTTTATTTTCTCTTTTAGTTCAAACAAGGCATAAATATTAACCAGGACCTTTCTGATAATAATCAGTCTGTAAATATTAACGTGGCAATCTTAAACCGCCCCCTACGAGCAATACCGTGGCGATGTATTATTTTTCCCGCTTTTGACAAGTTGTTTTTGTTTTGGATCAGATAGCAGGTGATGCATGGGGAACCGAATCTTTTCCCACAGACGTTTGTTCAGTTCACCAAAACACATCCCTACCAGAACACTTCCTGTCACACAGGAACTGATAGTACTGTTCAATTCTATCACTGTCACAGTGGATATATTATCTTAGTCTTTAAGGTCCTCGTTTTCACACAGTGCTGTCTAACACGCACACACACAATAACACACACACACACATCTGGTGTAATATCCTTATGAGGATTTTCGACTAGTGTAACTATTAATGCAGCTAATTAACGTAAATAAGTAGAAATCGGACCATAACCATAAGACGTGAAGACAAATAAAACATTCTGACTCATTTTTTAAAATTCTTTTTTGAAAAATCCTCATAACGACATTACACCAGATGTGTGTGTGTGTGTGGGGCGTGTGTTATTGTGTGTGTACAAAATTTGCAATTTTTGTAAAATCAGAATGTGGGGACCAGACAAATGTCCCAAACTGTCAGATATTCTAAAACCTTGGGAAGATTTCTTCGTAATCAAATACTCTGTTTGTGCTTTACAGTTTAAGAATAAAATAAAAACATAATAAAATAGGGAAATTCTTTATCAAATATTTATTTAGTTTTTAGATTTGCTTCAAGACAAGAATCAATGACAAAAATATCTACTATCATTATAGTCGAAGACTAACTCTTAGAAGAGTTACTAGATGTACTAGGACTCCATGTAATAGGAAGGCCATATAATAGGATATAATGGAAAATTATTATTTCTAGTGGATATTTTTTTTTTGTTTGAAAGTGAATATACAAGTGTACACATTACAAAAAGAAAAAAAATGAAATGAACATAAATCATGTAAGATCATGTAAGACTTCCTGTTCCTTTATTGTGATGGAACAACCAACAAAAAAAGAAAAAAGGGAAAGTTTTAAGGAGAAAAAAAAGCCTGCTTAACTAATGCTATATTAAAGCATTATTACCATGGATCTCCAGTCTTATTCCACAGGGTTTTTTTTTTTTTTTTTTGGATCATTATTGTGTTAGAAAGTAAAATTTTCACCATCTTGACCTGTATGTTTTGTGCCAGAGTTGATTGGGACTAGATATTAGCTAGCTTAAAGAATGTTTCTGTTTATGCCAGCCCATTTTCTGCACAAAACCGGATCGCAATCAGTACATTTACATGCAAATAAAATCAGATTCAGTAATCAGATTGACAAGTTGATTCGGATTGAAAAGCTGTCACGTAAACACCTCAATCGATCTGATCTGATAATGAAATTTTGATCGGATTGAAAGGTGTGGTGTAGATCTGAAATAGAAGAAGAAGTTGCTTTCGGCTGCTCCCTGTTCGGGGTCGCCACAGCGGACCAACTGGTCCACACAACAACTTGGCAAATGTTTTACGCCGGATGCCCTTCCTGACACAACCCTCCCATTTTTCCGGGCTTGGGACCGGCATTGCATCCAGTGGCTGGGGTTGAGGCATTGGCTGGAATCGAACCCGGGCCTTCCGCATGATAGGCGAGAAACCTACCACTGAGCCACCAATGCCTCCTGTAGATCTGAAATAATCCGGTAAATAATTAGCCATGTAGGGGGCACGGTGGCTTGGTGGTTAGCACGTTTGCCTCACACCTCCAGGGTTGGGGGTTCGGTTCCCGCCTCCGCCGTGTGTGTGTGGAGTTTGCATGTTCTCCCTGTGCCTCAGGGGTTTCCTCTGGGTACACTGGTTTCCTCCTCCGGTCCAAAGACATGCATTGTAGGTTGATTGGCATCTCTAAATTGTCCGTAGTGAGTGAATGAGCGTGTGTGTGTGCCCCGTGATGGGTTGGCACTCCGTCCAGGGTGTATCCTGCCTTAATGCCCAATGATGCCTGAGATAGGCACAGGCTCCCCGTGACCCGAGAGTAGATCGGATAAGCGTTAGACAATGAATGAATGAATTAGCTATGTAAACACCTGAATCTGTTTTCTCAATCAAATTCGAAATGATTTCTGTGCGGTGTAGTGCAGCAGTGTGAACACGACGATAAAACATATATAGTGCACATGGAAATGAATATTCGGGTCGGAACACAATGTTTAGGGCTTATCAAAACAGTACTTTCGGGTTCTTTTAGATTCAGATTGACGAAACTTCAGATTCAAACCGGCATGTAAACACAGATATCGATTGATGACGTAAATGTAATCTATTATTAGAGGAGTTTCACTGTATAATGGAGACATGGAGAATATTTTACATGGGGTCATCTCACACCACTTGACCTGGTGATTAATAATCATTAAATTCGCTCTGTCAGAAACAGGCTTTAAGCTAAATAATTGAAGTCATGCGCTTAAATACTGATTTCTTCTAAGAATATAGGAAATAGAAAACCCGAGTGTATGTAACATCGGAGATTGAAGCAAACACAGTTTTGTGGTTATATTTGGCAAAAGCATAGAATTTTTCTTTCTTAATACATGTTGCAAGATTAATGTGTGGTACTTATTTTGGTGTACTTACAAGGACCAAATGTTCCCATTAGCACAGCCATGTGACAGAAATGACTAACAGCTTTGGGTAATATGTTGTTTAAACCTATTTTCCCAATAAGAAAAAAAGAGAGAGAGGCTTTTCTAAGTTTTTTTTTTTACATAATGCAGGCTTCTAGGCATTTAGTGACTCTTCAGAGGCAACACATATGTTGCAGTCAGTGAGAACAGCATCCTGTTTGCATCAATCAGGAAAAAAGTGTTGTAGCGCTAAAAGATTGAGACAGTGCGTTTTCTACAGGTTTTGTCGTAATCGTTCTTGTTCTTCTGATTTGCTTGAATGCCGTGTATGCTGCTTATTATCATGTTATTAACCATTTAATTCAAAAATTGCTGCCACATAAAAGCCCTTGTCTACCAAATCTGGATAATCCAATAAAACATGAAATAATTATAATAAAAAACGATTTCTGTGAGTTATTAAGAGCTTTACCATCAATATGTGGGTCATAGCTACAGTGGTGTGAAACTGTATGGCTGAAGAAAAACAAAATGAAGACTTTGGAGTGGCCTAGTCAAAGTCCTGACCTCAATCCCATTGAGATGCTGTGGCATGACCTTAAAAAGGTGGTTCATGCTCGAAAACCCTCCAATGTGGCTGAATTACAACAATTCTGCAAAGATGAGTGGGCCAAAATTCCTCCACAGTGCTGTAACAGACTCATTGCAAGTTATGGAAAACGCTTGATTGCAGTTGTTGCTGCTAAGGGTGGCCCAACCAGTTATTAGGCTTAGGGGGCAAACACTTTTTCACACAGGGCCATGTAGTTTTAGATTTTGTTTTCCCTTAATAATAAAAACCTTCATTTAAAAACTGCATGATGTGTTTACTTGTGTTATCTTTGACTAATATTTAAATGTGTTTGATTATCTGAAACATTAAAGTGTGACAAACATGCAAAAAAATAAGAAATCAGGAAGGGGGCCAACACTTTTTCACACCACTGTATGGATATTAGCACCGGATGGTAGATGAATAAAAATGAATTACATCATCATTTCAGTCTACTCAATATTTGAGGCGGTGCAGTCGTGATTGATTAGGGCTGTGGAAAAGATGCATACTATTTTTAACCATGAGTCTTGGCTTTAGACTTGTGTAAGTTTTAAGCCTATTGTCATGTGCATTAAGAATGCTTTAAGCATCTATACAGATCAGGCATAACATTATGACCACCTGCCTAATATTGTGTTGGTCCCCCTTTTGCTGCCAAAACAGCCCTGACCCGTCGAGGCATGGACTCCACCAGATCCCTGAAGGTGTACTGGCACCAAGATGTTAGCAGCAGATCTTTTAAGTCCTGTAAGTTGCAAGGTGGGGCCTTGACCTGCAGGACTTGAAAGATACTTTTGATAGATATTGACCACTGCAGACCGAGAACAGCCCACAAGAGCTGCAGTTTTGGAGATGTTCTGATCCAGTGGTCTAGCCATCACAATTTGTCCCTTTGTCAAACTTGCTCAAATCCTTACGCTTGCCCATTTTTCCCGCTTCTAACACATCAACTTTGAGGACAAAATGTTCACTTTCTGCCTAATATATCCCGCCCACTAACAGGTGCCATGATGAGGAGATCATCACTGTTATTCACTTCACTCTTTAAGTGAAGTAAGTAGTTGTTTTTTTTGTCCTAAAAATGACTAAAGTAAGCACGTAAATGAATGGTAATAAATGAATTAATGAGATGTTGCACATACAGTATTCTAAATTATTTATGTTTGATCAGCATTGAACGTCTATCATGTCACACTCCAAAGTGGTGGTTACTATGAAGCTCATATGAAAGTAGACACTCAGAGCTTTAAGAATTTGTAGTATTTCATAAGTATTTCTTATGCTTTTATCTAGCCGTCTTGGGGCAATATATTCATAGAAAAGTTCCAGAAAAACATTTTTTTCCCCTACACAAATGTTTCTATCTTTAAAGTAAATGGTGATTTCAAACCCATTCTGCTCTCATCTATGTAAAGGTGTTATCTTCCTCCACTAAGATTCTGTGTAAGGGGTAATAACATCTCATCCTGAAAGCCAACAGTGTCCTGATCTATTTTATAATTTAAAATAATTCATTTGTTTATACCGATTAGTCGACTTCCATCACAGTGGAATGGAGGGGGGAAAAAAAGGTTAAACACTGTAATACTGAAATATTGCACATACAATACAGAGTCTGACATCTGTACTATCCATCAAGTGATAAATGAAATGTAGTGCAAGGAAGATAGAGAGGGACGGCTCGATAGGTTAGGAAATACACTGAACAGCTTTGAGTTTCATCCTTAAATACTTTTATTTCATTATAAATCACATCGAATGAATTCTTGAATTCTTTCACAGTGCAAATCTACATTCAGAGTAAATCCTCAGTAGTGTTAATAATGTCTTCGCTGCATATGTTCGGATATGTTGTGAGACTGAAAATATAAGTGATATTTGATAAAAATGAGCTTTAAATGGGTTTTAAAATGAGCAGCATATCTGACAGAGCTCTACGAATATATCTAAATCATAAAAACTGTAACCAAAGTCAGAAAGAACACATCCATATCAAAAGAACTATATATGTACATACATTTCCTTGTATCTGGTATACTGTATATACTGACTTGCCTTTTTAATCAGGTCCACCTTATAATAGGTCAGGTCACGGACCACACAATGCACAATGACTGCAAAAGTTTGAACCTATTTCTATCATCTTTAGTAATGTTAAAGGACCACCATGAGACCACAGCCCTTCTCAGTCAGAAAGCAGTGAGAATACCATGGTAACAATGTGTGTCGTGTTGGGGCGAGTGTTATCAGGTACAGCAGCAGCGCTGTGGTCATTAACTGACAAAGATAAAGGGTTGACACTCACAGTGCATGGAAAAAGATAAACCATGGTCTCTAACTGGACACCTACAAGCTGAACCAACAAAGTAGGAGGATGTAATAAGTGTACAGTATATAAATACATGAGCTTATAACCATCGTGAGCAGAACAACACCATATAGCAAGTGGGCTGAACTGGACATAATAAACAGGCAACTCAGTGTATGCGCAGTACATATATTTTTTCTTAACAAATATATATATATATATATATATATATATTTTTTTTTTTTTTTCCTCTGAACAGATCCTGGCCTGTCAGAAATCCATTTACAGCATCAAAAGATTTTTATGAAAATAAAAAATAATACAATATAATAATAAAAATAATAATAATAAAAGAATCATTTTACATTCAGTGTCAATGACCTCCGCACACTCTATTTCTCTTACATTCTTCTTCTCACAGCTACATATTTCACATTGTCACACATCTCTCTCTCTCTCTCTCTCTCTCTCTCTCTCTCTCTCTCTCTAACACACACACACACACACACACTGTCTCTCAGAGCCTCTGTTGTGTATCACATCCCAGGAACTCCACCCTCAGTGCAATGTCATTAACCCAGCCTTTTGGGTGGATGCGGATAAATCGGGTGAACAGCGGAGGCTCGAAGATGTTCAGCTTCTCCTCATCGTGGTCGTTGTTCCCTTCAAAAATCTGCAAAATGAATGGAAAAACACGTTTTAGAAACCATACACGGTACGCTCTGGCGATATCTCACAGGCACAGCTTTTATTTTCTTTTTAGCTGTTTGTGGAATTATAACTCAAGATGTGTAAATATACATTCTTTCTTTTAGTGGAGAGAAGAATTGTTATGCGTTGGATCAGGATTCATAAGAGTCATTTATGGATTCAAAGTGTCAAATTCAAGAGTCAGAACAGTATTATAAATCTTGTTTAAACTAACGTAACAGTATATTAATATGTCATCACTGACAACTGCCTCTAACTCTAATTTCTAGCATGGAACTTTTAAAACAAATATTTAATTCTTTATTAATATCATCTGCCAAAAAAGCCCACATTTCAATATCATAGGACATGGGAGGACTGGTTTTGAAGTGTGAAAAAGGACCGGGGATCTGTAGGTCCAGATGGACACAATACAAAGGTTAAAGTAGATGGTCTTTTAGGAAGGCATTCAGTTATCTATCTATCAGACATCCTTTGGACAAAAAAAAGGCCACAACCATAAACAGAGAAAGAAGCTGGATGCGGATGTGGATGTGGCACTTAGGGAACATTATAGAATATTAAGGGAATGTTTTTCCAAATGAAGTAAATTTGGGAATAAACTAACTTTTTGTTGGGGCAGGAAAGAAGTGGTCAGAATTGTTTCCTTCAAAAATAAACAGGAGTGAGATTAAAAGTACACCCTTGTGTGTACATCACTAGACTTGACTTTTGTAAAAGACTTTTCATTCACACACACATACACACCTTCTCCTCTTGAGTCCCCGGTTCGGTGACCGTGACCCAGCTGTGGCCGTCATCACTGACAGAGATCAAGAACTCGGTCACCATCATGCTTGTGAACAGGGATTTGGCTCCCTGTGTGATGATACCAGTGACTCTCTTCACCACCTTAAAGTCCACCTGCAGCCACTCGTAAGGGTTATTAGACTGAGAAAGAAAGGAAAAGGAAAAGGAAAAGGGAAAGAAAAAGGAAAATAATGGTTACAAGATGCACAATAACTCCGGGGTCATTCCATTCCAGTCATTCCGTTCCTTCACCTGACACAGAACGTTCCTCTATCTTTTGCAGATCTTTTGGTTAATTTAATGAGATCCAAATTATAACATTCTAGGAACGTTCTCCATAGGTTCTGTTTTTGTAACCAGAACTATCCATCCCAAACCAGGAGGGGTTTTTTTTGTAACATAATCTATACAGAACATCCTTTAATAGTTTAGTATTTTTCGGTTTAAGTTTTAAAGCCGTACACTATAAATAATGGATAAAATTTTAGGTTAAGAGAACGTTAACAGAACATTAAGGCAACATTCAGCAAACTGGAAAACACCATAAAGGAGACTTTTTAAAAACAAACCCAAATATGTTTCAATCAAAAAAACTAATGTTCCAAAGAATGTTCCAGGAATCAAGAATTGTTAGCTTGGAAGAAGAAAAAGTTCCAATTTTCACTATATACAGTCTGTAGGTTTGACACTGTATGGTTCTATATGGAAACTCAAAATACAAGAATTGCTTTAGTTTGAGACAAATTGCTTTTATTTCGAATAAATGAAATAAAAGAGCCAAGATATTTTGATTAGGGTAAAGTGAGTGTGTATTAAGTGTGTGTGTGTGTGTGTGTGTGTGTGTGTGAGAGTGTGTGTGTGTGTGTGTGTGTGTGTGTGTTTCGACTGATTTCACAGGGAAGTGGTGAAAGTGATGAGTCATGTTCATGGAGCGAGACAATGGGTCGTGCGTCTCGCTCCAAACCAGACAGCTAGAGGAAATTCTCAACAATAGTGTTTTAATGAGCAACTGCCAAGCAATACCAGATTACTGATAAACCTTATTCCCAGTTCACACTGGGTCAACATTTTGGTAGCGATGGCACTAGAAAAAATTCCTGCTCAAAGAATGCCATTGCTTTCTAGGCTTGATTTTTTTTTTTTTTTACTAGAGTGATTTATGGGACACATCAATTAAGAAAGAGTAATCTTGTGCTGATATCTGTTTTTATATATTTAAAATATCATTAAAACAGAAGAGTTATGATGAATTTCTACTTTTTTTTTTAAGGAGGAGAAGAAAAGAGCTACTGATTGAAGAATAATGTTAGCGATGTGGCCATTTTTAAAGGCACTAAAGGTAATATAAGTAAGGAATTAAAGAAAACCAGTGCACTGGTACATTTATGTTATGTCACATACATGCTGTAAGGGCAGATAAATCAAGGAAAACGAGTATTTCTGGATGTACCTTGGGTCTCCATGCATTGGCGCTGCCATCTTGGTTAAGTCGGGCAAGGAATGGGCTCCATGTGCTTCTCCAGCTTTTCCGGAAGGAAGAAGCACTGATCTGATTGTCGGAAATTAAGCTTCTCTGCATTCCTAACGGCAGTGAGCAACCTGAAACATGAGCGTACACGCATACCCGCCATCAATTACATTCCTGACATCATGAGCTATACATGAGATCCGTTGGGACCAGAGATGAGTTCACTGCAGCTTTAAGTACTTTGGTGTTCAAACCACAAGACTACTTAGATATTTGCCTGAAAGTTACAAATCTCAAGAGTTATACTTATACGTGTACCATCGTATCATATTTGCTGTTACAAGCACTAAATAAATAAAATTGAATTCAGTTGAATGTTATGTTGGGTTACATTTAACAGCAAAGGAAAAAAAAAACTATTTCCGCATTTTCTGTCTCTGATTTTTTTTTCTGGTTCCTACATGCAGGTAATTTGCC
This sequence comes from Hemibagrus guttatus, assembly GCA_033459395.1. Classification (NCBI taxonomy): domain Eukaryota; kingdom Metazoa; phylum Chordata; class Actinopteri; order Siluriformes; family Bagridae; genus Hemibagrus; species Hemibagrus guttatus. Next base: position 20,294,377 of record JAUCMX010000016.1, on the reverse strand, counting down.
ATAAATGTAATGTTAAGGAGCTCATAACCCAAGAATACTTGAATACTTTCCCTGTGTAAATCCTGATGTAATTAATTAAATTTATCTGAATATGGCCCAAACATTATTACTGACTGAAACTATTAGATGTGATAGTGTATAACTCAAAGAATTGTGTTTAAAAAAAAAAAAATATCAATGGCATTTTAGGCATTAAGAATGTTTTTCCATTACGTCAGACTTTTTGGATCCATCTGTTAGATTCATTTTTTTTGCGGAAAGATAACCAGTGATTATATAAATGCCACAGTCTGCTTTTAGTATTCATTATTTACATTTGACTGTGTATGTGTATTTACTCACTGTTAAGGTCACAGCCCAGCAGTTCAAACCTCAAAGTGGGCTTGATGACGTAGGTGGATGGATGAATGCGAATGTAGCGACCAATGATTGGAGGAGAGATGAGGTTCTCCTTTACCTTGGAGCCATCCAGGTTTGCATTAAATTTCTAGTTTAAAAGAAAAAAAACACATTAATTTCAATTGCATCCATTTCAAATTCTTGCTTCTTAATATAGGGTTAGCTGTTGAGCATTGGTGGTTTGAGGTAGCATTGAGCCTAGTGATATTGAGGCTAAAAGCTTGGGGCTTGAAGTATTTTCTGTAAGTGGTTAGTATTTACACTGAGAAGCTAAGCCACATGTGGTGCCATGCTAAATTTTTCACACTGAAGGTTGTGAAGGCAACCTTGGGCTTAACAGGCATTAGGCTAGTGGTGTTAATGGGTAAAGTCTTGGAAATGGCTTGTCTAGCTAAGTGTTCAAGCTAAATAGTAGTTCAGGCTTTAGAGTTTATCAGTTAAGGCTTTAGTAGGCTTTGGAACTGAAGGCGATGAGTAGTTGATTCTTCGTGTTGAGGCTAGATGTAGGGTCTAGGGCAGGAATGTAGGGTCTAGGGCAGGAAAGAGTTTCATTCCAAATGAGCAAAAGCTACACCTGGGTATATTGAAATCTAAGAATAATTAATTAAACAGATGGATTCAGGTGTTGCTCCTGCTTAATTGGACCAACACCAGACTCTTTCCGGGTAAGGGTGGAGACCTCAGGTCTAGGGGGTTAAAGCTTAGGTCCTGCAGCCATCAATTTGTGCAATCAATCATTGTGTTGTGTCTAGGGTACAAGGATACTGTATGTGTTGTCAAGTGTCGAAAAGTATTGAGGTTGGTATTTGGCCTGATACTAACATATACAGACTCGCTGCTGTTTCCTTTGTATGTCTTCCATGTTTTTTGGTCAAGGCTATAGCTGATGGTGAAGATCACGGTGAACATGTCTTTTAGGCCAAAGGAAGTTTTCGCACCCTGTGTCTGGATCCCCTGGACCACCATGTTCCGTAACAAATCCACCTAATGCACACACATACGCACAAAAGTATTAGTTCTGGAAAAGCTCTACTCAATAGAACAACATGGTGTTCATGAGAAAGGTTTGTAATAAGTAACTGATGGGTTTGGGAAGTGAGAACTAGCTGGTTATTGTACCTGGATCCAGGAGGTCTCATTGTTGCCAATCCAAGCATTAACTGATCCAGATAAGTGCAGTCGGGCTAATCCTGCCCCCCAGTTATCTGTAAAACAATGTAAAAGAGTCAAAGAGTTTTGCTCTGAACATGAAAAATAATTCTAATGTGAATTGGACTTTATGTTTAGGGTAAATTCAGTAGGTTTCAAATATCTATCCACCACCAGTAGCTATTTCTACACTAATACCAGTGATCAAAAACAATTCTTTGTATTCAATAACATAAAATTGAACTTGTTACATATAGCTTTTATATTCTTTTACCATAATGATCGGATTCAGTGAGTTGCTCATCAGCTATCCATCTGGACTGCATTCCCAAGGGCTGAATACATTCTGTAAGACCAGATCAGTTCAAATGTCATTTTTTGGTAATCATTAGTAATTGACTCACATAAACTAATTATTAAGAGTATATTCAAAATCCATCCAGGAATTTCATACAATCAGAGACAACGAAAAAGAAAACAATACAAATGGTCAAAACTACTGTCCAGAAATAGTTTATGTCCAGAAATTACCATATGAAAGATACTCTAAATGTATGTTATGTTCATGTTGCTTCACAGCTATTTCTTACGTGGGTTATAAACAAGAACTTTGGCTCTCATGCCAGAGAGTTGGTGATCTCCAATGGTGCACTCAACCAGCCAGGTGCCCACTATTCCGGGTCTCATTTCAATGCTTCCAAACACACCTGCAATGAGAGGAGGAGAAGAAAGACTAAACATCAGAATCACCTTTAGATCAGTCAAAGAATTAATGCAAAATCAAGCAAACTCTGTGATATTCAGGAGTGTGCAATTATTTTCCACAGATTTGGTCTGAGACATGTCATGTGACAACATCACAAAACACATTCAGCCAAACAAACTTACTCACTTTTGTTTTTTCCTTAATTAATTTCTACTGGGAAATTAACCCTTACACTGAATGCTACAAACATTCTATCAAAGTTAAATGAAAATCTTTGTGTTTTTACCCGGAAAAAGGTTGAAGATGCCCAGACGGTGTTCCTGGTCTTTTCCAACGCTAAACGGTATTCCATGGAAGTGGACAGCATGAAACTCTCCACCACTGCCCACATTTAACAGGTGCCAGCGAGATGTCTGGTGCTGCCCTACCACCAGGCCAGGTAGAGTATCGGCGACATATCCATTTATCGCTACATCAGACCATGAAACAGAAAGAGCAGAAACTATTGAGTGGCTCATAAATGTTCATTTATTGTTCCCAAGTCAATTATACTCTCATTAGTTTGTTCTATTTCTATTGATATTCTGTATTTTATAGATTGAATGCATCTAAAATTTCCTGATAAGCTTGCTTGTGTGTACATGTTGCTTGTACCGGCAAATTTGTTGCTAGTCTCAAACCAGGGATCATCTATTTTGGCCTGGCATGGTGATGTACAGAACTCCTTGATGTTGTGGTCCAGATACCAGCTTTTCTTCTCATCAAAAATAGTGAACAGGAGGAATAAATCCTGCACTACAGGTTGCAGGAGGACGCGTGGCTTAAGTGTCCCAGGACGACAGATGAGTAATGGCCCAATCAGACCAGAGTTTATGTCCTTGTCCTGGGACACACACAAAAACACTTTTAAGGACATGTGATGTCAATTGGAATAAGGTTTTAATACAGGCATGAAGGTATTACAGTTGTGTCAAGTAGATCAGTTAGCCATCTAAAATCTTTAAGAATTATAGAAGTGATATTGCATACCATATTAACCGTAGAGTAATAGGCCCCAGCCTTGCAGTCAAAGTCTTTGGATGATGGTCCTTGTCGTTTAGTAATTCTCCAGCTGTAGATCCTCTCTTGTCCAGGAGGCACTGGGTCGCCTGGTCCCTCGTGTTCCTGTAGAGTCACCCCCTGTGGTGCAGAGCTCGCCCTGGTCCTATCATACACACCGTGTAGGTGCAGGGAGTATGGTCTGGAGGCAGTGTTCTTAAAAACTACCTGTAACAGATGACAAATAGGAAGTGGTCAAGCTCAGGACAGTCACTGGTCATTAAATTGGAAGATATATAAGCAGATTTTCTTATCAAAAAGCATATATGATGAAAAGTAGGATCACACTTACAGTAAGCACATCATTAACCTCCACCTTAAGCACAGGACCCATAATTCCAAGGTGTTCGTCTAGCTCTCCACGTTTCACAGGATTTTTGAAATCTCTGTCATGATATGCTCGGTATACAACTTTCTTGTAGGCTGGGAAATATTTTCTCATTCCTCGCTTTGTCTCGCTGTGCAGACAAATTGAATTCACATTATTATTATTTAATGGTCAGACCCATTGGCTTGATCATAGCTGTTACATTTCTCTATTACATTTAACAGCAAAATCAAAGTCGATATTCCTCTTCAGTCCGCGTTTTCTATCCCTTATAGTTTTTCCAACTTAAAAGCAAGTGTTTGTGTCTAAAGGTGCTGATTAACATCCCCCATCTCTAGCATGTCTACTCAAGCAAAATCTGTCAACCTATGAGGTGTGAATTATGACACAGGAAATTTGCACAGTGAATGCTGTGCTCAGAAAATCAATTAGATTTTCGAGTTAATTAGATTTATACTCCACCTGGCAGTGATGAGTTGGGCAGGTTTGTTAATCCCATAATCCCACATGATTTCCTCTGCTGCAATGTAATAGCTACGGAATTTTGATTCGCTGGACCTGATATCAATCTCATTAGTAGAGCCAAAGTGAGGAGTGCTTTTATTTTCATCATCTTCGTAATCGTCATACTCCAAAGATGGAAGGTCCATCAGGTAGGTTTTGTTTTGCAAAGAGCTTGATGAAGAATTCTGAGAGCTCAGATCCAGATGTTGTCCATCTTTGTAAGCATATTTATGAAGATCAAGGCTTTCCATCAGCTTGTCCAGCTCTTGAACCGACTCTTTCAAAACATCATTGTCACTCATTGCACCATTTGATTTTGTAGCCTCAGCTATATTCTTTTCCAATAGATCTTTCCGAGTCCTTTCTGTTAAATCAGAGGTTGTATTCAGCCCTAATTTCTGAATGAACTTATTAAACAGGTCACCAGATGGACTCTTATCTATATTTGGCATTTCTTTTTTACGTCCATCCTGGTATCTCACTGTTTTATTGTCGTCCATCTTAACCACATCATCTAATTTTGTCTCTCTCGGACTGGTAGATTCTGGGTCTGTTCTGTGGGAATTTGAAGAAGGATGATCACTCCTTGCTTCTGTATCATTCTCTACAAACACAAGTCTCTTCTGTCGACTTGATGAACTCATCTCCATGTTGAGTTGATCCAGAATATCCTGCGGAATTCCTCCCTGGGAGAGAACATCCAGATCCTCAGCTTCATTCAGTGGGACAAGTTTTCTCTTGCATACCAAGGTGTTCTTCTCTGCTTTTTTCTCTAGGGGCATCTTTGTAATGTTTTGCTGCTTTGTTTGGCTTGTATTGCTTGACACTTGCTGGCAAATCTGGATAGCCACAGTTCGGTTCCTCTTCCTGAAGCCCCGTGGGATTGAGAAATGCTTCTCTATGTGATCCTCCAAGTCCTCATAGTCATCGTTGTCCACCAGCGTGAGCTCTGGTTCACAGTTAAACACAGAGTATCGCACGCTCATCCCTTGAGCTTTGAGAATGGGATCGAAGGCACCAATCTCCCATTCACCTAGACAAAATTTTTCACAGTAGGGAACTGATCAGCAGACTAAGAATACACTATTACAGACAGTGATCATAATGTAATTTCACACAGCTATTTTATGATAAATTAATATTAGTTAGCTTCTTTTATTACAAATATAGTAAAAGCATGGTACATCTTGAAAGCTTTCACCCTTACCTTCAGTCTCCATCTCAGTGGTGACAGTGTCACCCATCATTGGGAAAAGCGTAAGGACTGTGCCATATGTTCTGTCCATTTCGAACGGGTTTCCCGTGAAATACACTGAAAGGAAATCACTCTGCATACCCACATTGGCCACATGCCAGAGCAAAACATCACCGACACACATCTTAAATTGCAGACTGTTATGCATAAAACCATTTACACCTACAAGAGAAAAAGAGATGAAAAGAGAGAAAGATAAGGTAGATATTTGTTCCAGTTATTGCTACACATGTTGCTACACAACATGAGCAAGCTAAAGGTGATACTTACTGTGCATGACATTGGAGTTGTAAAAACGAGGATCATTGCGATCAATCTTGGAATGAGTTTCACTAAACTTCTTGAAATTCTCATCAGCATACCAGCTTTTGTTTTCATCAAAGATGGAGAACAAAAGTTGTTTTTCTCTGTCAGAAGATAACTAAAAGAATACACACACATGTTGGTCATGTTACCAAGTCTATCTCTCCATCCATCCATCCATCCATCCATCCATCCATCCATCCATCCATTCATCCATCCAGTTTACCTATTGATCCATTTACTAAAACCATCTGTCTATCTATTGCATAAATCTTTATATCTGTTCCACCATCCATCAAGCAATTGATTAAATCCAGCCATCCCTCTATCATCCAGTACACCCATTAATCCCTTTACCAAACCACCTCTCAATTAATTCCCTAAATCCTTCCTTCCATCCATCCATCCATCCATCCATCCATCCATCCATCCATCCATCCATCCATCCATCCATCCAACCAGCCATCCATTTACTGAATACAATCATTTGTTGTAAGCACTTCAGCAAATCCATCGATCCACCTACCAACTAAATATAATGTCTATCAAATACTTCAATCCCTCCACCAAATCCATCAGTTCAGCAAATTCTACAATCTGAAAATCTTTTCACCAGATCCACCTATTCATCCATCCATGCATTCATCAAGCTGAGCTTGGATCAAACCATAAACATACTTTATATAAAGACCATAATTAACAAGCACATGCAATATAATAACCAATATTTCCTATCTAATTCTTTAGCTGCAATGTAACACTCACCACTTTCCCTCGCTTGTCCAAAGTCTCTGATTTGCAGATGATAAGGGGCCCTACCAGGCCGGATGCCAAATCTCGCTCTGGATCCAATGTGCTTTGATACAGCCGGGTCAGACAGCGGGGGTCGGCCTCAGCGGGAGCATCATCCGCTGTCACCTTCCACAGGTACATCATAATTTCACCTGGTGGGACAGCCAGAGACCGCAGGTCCACTTGCTTCCCTTCATGTTGCACCAGTGCACAAAATACATGGGGTTATTTTCAGAGCCAGTTTTAACCTTATGCAATGTATCAGAGTCATGAGGTCAAGTCCAAGTTCTTTTAGCTACAATAGTTTAACAAAGTGTAATGATGACAGAAAAATCACTGAACAACTCCAAAAACATTAGTCACATCTGCTTCCTAAGAAAAATAAGATCCTTTAACAGTTGTAAAAAAAAAAAAAAAAAAAAGTGCTTCACAGTATGAGGCCTGGGAAAACATGAACTTTTACCTCAGCCTTTAGAACATTAGCTCTGTTAAATACTGTGGAATACACTTTACTAATTAGTTTGCAGGTCAATAAGCTTTATAAGGTCATGGAGAAAACTAATCCTGTTTCATTACGTTTTATGTAACAAAGGTTTGTGGACATCTGACCATCACTTCCTAATGTCAGCCTTTTTAAAAAAAAATGTCCACAATGTTGAAAGCACAAAACTGAATTGGATGCTTTTTATGCTTCAATATTACAAATTCCCTTCAGTGGAACTAAAAGCTCCAAACATATTCTGGCCTGACAATGCCTCTGTATCCAAATTGAGGTCCATGAAGACATGATTTGCCATGAAGACATGATTTTTGAAGTTGGAGTGGAAGACCTTGAGCATCCTGATCTCAACCCCACTGAACAGTTTTAGGATGAACTGGAACAGCAACAACACCACAGGCCTCCACGCTTGACATCACTGTGATAGCTCAGTAATGCTCTTGCGGTTGAATGAACACAAATCCCCACAACCTAGTGGAATGTGTTGGTTCTTATAACAGAGAAGGGACACACTATCTAGAATAGGACGTTCAACAACAAATATAGGTGTGATGGTCATGTGTCCGCGAATGTTTGGACACGGAGTGTATTTCCTGTTTTTAGGAGAAAGGAGTCTCCAGCAATTTTTCTGCCACATGCCTTTAATACAGTAACATAAACTACATTTTTCAGAATGCATTTAGCCTTACCTCCGTTCTTCACTGGCTGCACGTTGGCAAGTCCATTTGGAAAGATGTTATAAGGTCGATTGGCCATATTTTTAAAAACAATCTGAAAACCAGTATTATTTATTAAGTTTATTTGGTTTATTAATTAAGTATTATTATTCCCAGAATATAATCCTTTAGTATTCAAAACTGCGTGTATCGAAAATATTCTTGTTGCTTTACCTGAAACTGGTCATTCACCTCTCCCCTAAGCACTGGCCCAATCAATGCATTGCTTTGGCTCTTCTTCTTTCTGAATGTTCTGTCTGTGTACTCGACATAAGCCACTTTCTTATAGACTTTACCCAAGAGCTGCGTTTGTTGGACAGAAGGATCAGGCATCGAAAGTCTGGAACAAAATGAGCAAATAAACAATGAACAACCAAACCCTCAGACTTCTACTCAGACTTGTTTGAATTACTCACACTGGTGAAGGTAACTCATCAAAGTTACCCTTTTCTTGAACTCAACCAAATTACTCAAGCTAAGTTACTTTTTTATTCAGATTATACTCTCTCAAACAAGTTATTGAGACATGGCCAAGCTACTCAGACCCCTCCAGGATACACAACTTTGTCCCACGTCAACTCATCCAAGTTTCTCAGATAAATCTAAACTCTCCCTTGCACTTATGTAAGGTTTTCCCAAACCAAGGTCTAGTTTTGACCTCCTGTCCTCACTAAAATGGATCATTTGAAGGAATGTAAATGTAAAACATTGTTTTTGGCTAAAAGAGAAAAACAATGACATTACAGCATGTAACCTGTGCAGTCCACATATATAAATTTTTTTTGTTTGTTTTAATCTTGTTATAGCCACTTAGATGTTCATACCAGTTTATGGCATACTAATGACATCCAAATAAAATATTGTGAGTAAACCTCAATTTTTCTAGTAATCCTACCGATCGCTTTGAGGGTTGTAGTCCCACATGACCTCCTCAGCACTGATGTAATGAACCCAGACTTTGGGTCGTCTCCCACCGGATCTCAGAATTGATTGGGGTCCACCAGGTCGTAAGATAGAAAAAAGATTATCTACTGTGTAGTCTTCATCCTCCTCCACTTCATTGTAAGTATCAGTATTTCCAATTTCAGGCAGCTCATTGGACTCAGAGCAGCTCTCTACAATGAAGAAGGCGCTCATACCGGCTAAGCAGAAACAAAAAACCCAAACAAGTGTTAGAAGTACATCAGGAAATTTGAGTTGTTTGGTTTGGACTTTGAACTAGATGTCTACTCCCAAACTTTAATTCTAATTTCCTGAAAACATGAAATTCATTTAATGTTATCAGGTGTTACACCTTCATCTCATACTTTCTATATAAGTCTGTAAATGGGATACATCATGTCAACTGACCTTGCCGATGTGAATGGATCCTACAGGAAATCAGAAACTTCCCTTCGGCATATGGCTTGAGCAGGGCAGTGGTGAAGGTCATAGGGGTCATCTCCACAGTTACCCGTCTGTGGTCCATTACTTTTAAAGTGTGGTCCTGGAACTGAATTGTGTGGATGTCTGGAGTGGTGCCTAGGCCAATAAGGTGCCAGGAAACTTCTGGACTTTTCTGGCATATCTTCAGTCCTGACAAGAGAACGGCACTTCAAATGTCTGTAGCTGCTTAATGAACTAGAACTGAACTATATTTGATGTTTTGCCCCATTAAAAAAAAAGATTTAAATCCATCTATCCATCCATCCATCTATATATGCATACAAGACTCCAAATGATGCATTTAACAAAATCATTTATCAGACAATTGAATTATTTACCAAATCCATCATCCATCATCCATCATCCATCATCCATCATCCATCATCCATCCATCCATCCATCCACCAAAATTACCCATCCATCCATCTACCAAAATTACTACAAAATTTGCTAAAACTTTCACTAAAACCAGGCATCCATGCATTGTTCAAGTCACCAAATGACACATTTAACAAAATTGTTTTATCAGATTGGTTTATTCATGGAGGACATGGTGGCTTGGTGGCTAGCACGTTTGCCTCACACCTCCAGGGATGGGGGTTCAATTCCCGCCTCCGCCGTGTGTGTGGAATTTGCATGTTCTCCCTGTGCCTTGGGAGTTTCCTCCCCCGGTCTAAAGACATGCATTGTAGGTTGATTGGCATCTCTAAATTGTGTGTGTGTGCGCCCTGTGATGGGTTGGCACCCTGTCCAAGGTGTATCCTGCCTTGATGCCCAATGACGCCTGAGATAGGCACAGGCTCCCCGTGACCCGGGAATAGATCAGATAAGCAATAGACAATGAATGAATGAATGATTTATTCACCAAATCAATCCTTCCATCTATTCATCTCTGAATGGATAACGAAGATTTAAAAATAGTTTTGCCAATGCAAATATATATTGTGTATACATGTTGTGAGATATTGGTTGATTGTATAAAGTAATATTGACCAGACCTTTCAGTGTGGAATTGACGTATCCATTGATGGTGTGAAACTGCGGACGAGTAGATGATTTCCTCAATTTATCTGCTCGGCCCCTGTCTCTATACCAACTCTTACTTTCATCAAACACGGCAAACAGCAGGACAAACTCGGGCACCTTGCGTTGACGGTCCTCTGTTAGTGCACCTGGACATGGGTTAAAGGTCAAAGTTATAATTGATATATTTTGGCCAAACGCTTATCTTCGACTTAGATTACAGTCACACTGCACGTGAACCAAAGCATTTAAAACTTTACATTTGTCCTTAATTATATTAGAAGCTTATGAAATTTACATAAATCTTTACACAACCTTGAGTGCAATAAACATCACACCTGGTTTGCAGATCAGGAAAGCACCGATGAGTCCAGAATTGAAGTCTCGCACAATGTCTACTTGCGATGAGTAGGAATAAGGAAGGCACTCTGGGTCTGTGACGGTTGGCCCACTGTTAGGATGAATATCCCAAATGTATTTATAATATCCACCAGGCTGTACCGCATCATCCTCTTGTTCATGGGCAGACGTAGAGTCCTCATAACCAGCACCTGGACATAATGTAACACAGCTTTAGGTTAAAATTGAATCATAAAAATATAAGATCTACAAAAGCTGAGCATATGTATTGAATAAAATAAGAAGGGGAATGTTATTCTCATGGTAATATTGCTGCTACAATATTAACGCAACAATATTACATATCTGTTGAAATTACTCTTATCTGTCTATCAATATATCTAAATATATACCAATGGCAGGAAATATCTGATTTCACTCTGTACAGAAATGCCAGCATTGCATAAAAAGCCCTTCCAACATTACCAAATTAATGAATCATTTATGAATGTTAAATTGTTATTGTGAAAGTGATGGTTTATGAAATTGTTAATTGTGCACTTCCGCTTTCCATTGACCAAGACCATGTATTTTAGTATAACTGTGGCATGTACAGTATGTAAGGAGAAAAACACAAGGCATGCTGTCAGTATTAATGACAGAGTGGTCTAATGAAGCAGAGTTACATTTCATAATCCAAAGCTGATTATTTTCGTGTAACAGAACTTTCCAAATTTGCAATTTTGCAGATGATCATAGTTTGCATTTATTACTGAAGAAAAAGTTACGACTTACAATATGTCTCATTTCATACAACTGAGCAATTGAGGGTTAAGGGCCTTGCTCAAGGGCTCAGCAGTGGCAGCTTGGTGGACCTTGGATTTGAGCTTACAACCTTTAAAATCAATAGTCCTCCACCTTAGCCACTAAGCTACACCGGCACCCACATCATAGTGACCAATACAATCACTAATGCAAACACAACCACTAAGAATAGAATGTCCCTCCAAAATGTATAAAAGAACAAGACAAAAACTTATTCTTTATTTATTTTTTTTATTGATATGAATCAACATATTTTGACTAATCAGAATCAAGAACTCGAGTGACCCAGACATAATCTGGGTCAGTTTCTATTGCTCAGCGCTCCCTCTGATCCAGAGTGGAATTTAGAGATAAAGTAAAATACCCAGCCACTTTCATCACTCTTTTTATTTATCTTTTCATAATATTCAGGGTCAAAATAACACAGGAAAAGTCTTTTTTGTGTTCATTACTAAACGAGACTGTGGACCAAGGACATGATGATTTATACTGGAATTTTGTCTAACCTTTATACAAACGGTTTAGAAAATGTAAAAACAAAAACAGATGACGAAACTCACCTTCAGATTGTTTCCAGTAGGGGATGCCAATTGGGGAAATGCTGAGAGGAAAAGAGACGAAGTTTTTAAAGTGGACCACCACGCGGTCGTTCACTTCAGCTCTGATTGTCGGACCCTGAATTCCTGCAGCAACAAAAACAATTATCAGAAATGAATCTGAAGTAACTCTTTTTCTGGTAGACAAACACAGGCAATTGTGTGCCATTTAAAGCCATTGTATTGAAATGGGTGTTTAAAATTAGGTTCATTTCAAATACAATCACTTCAGAAGGCTAAAAATCTATAACTATCCAATGAACCCCTATTTTTTCCTCCTACACTCTTAGAAGAAAAGGTTATATATAGTAATGTGAAGGGTTCTATCTGGTGCTTCATATGTGGAAACCATAAAGGTTCTATATACATCCCTTTTTAGGGGTTCAATCAAGTTTTAGCCTGTGAAAAGGTTCTATATAGAAGGTTCTTTATAGTCACTCGAGTTGTTATGTTAAAGAACGAAATGATGTCTTTATGCATATGATTACTATAGAAGATAATAGAAAATAATTCAATTAAATTTTATATTAATATGTGCAAAAAGCAAAGATTAGCCCAAAGATCGCTTTGTTCTTAGACAAAACGGTTCTTAAAGTATTCTTTGGAGCTAAGTAAAGAACCCAAGGGTTCTACAGCGAACCACAATGAACCTTTTTTCCCAAGAGTGTACTATATCCATCCAAGCCAATATCAAAGTTCTGAAGTTCTTTACTATTCTAGCAATTTATTTTATACTAGAATTCTAACAATCTTTCAGATACACAACTAAGATACATCAGTCTGGCTACTGTGGATTAATTCTTACATGGTTTAATTTTAACTTTTGTTGCAGGAAACTTAGCAGGAAGCTTTGCAGTGCTGTGGTTATCATTTGTCCTCTCATTGTTCTTCTTAAAACACACAGGCATGAGGAAAATATTAAATAGATTAATTGCACTAACCTGCCCAAGGAGGTTTTGTTTTCGGAGTGCTGAAAGTGGAGTCTGTATATTCAGTGTACACGGCCTTGACATATTTCTGAACGCTGGATCCCCTGTAGAAAATTATTAAAACAAACAAACAAACAAAATAAAATAAAATAAATAAATAAATAAATACATTTCAGTAAATGACAAATTAACTATTTTTTTGTTGTGTAGAAGGATAACTCTTACTAGATTCGTCAATACAAACCTAAAGACAAGCGCACAAGGCTAATATACTAACTAAAATATTACAAGTATGATGTTATTATATTATATAACTTGTGATGCTTTATAGAATAAAATATATAAAAAATAAAATAGATACTGAAGTGGTGTAGGTTATGTAAGGAATAAAACATGACTTGGCATGCTGTTTTGGGAAAATAATCAATGATATGTCTATCAATATAAAGCAGAATTTCTGTCAGCGTAAAAGTTGATTATTTTCCCATAACAGAACTTTTTCCTGAGGTGTTTTTTAAGTAAAATACAGTAAAATAAAATACAGTTTATAATGTTACTGAGAAACCATAAGGGTCATGAAGAAAATGTGCTTTTTTTTTTAGCTATGGTTGTTACAAAAGACACTCAAAATTTCTAGTATCCATTTATAAACATTTTTTCATCTGTTGAAGTGAAATGTACTTTGGTAATGAATCAAATGAATCAATATCTGACCAATCAGAATCAAGAATTCACCAAGGAGAAAATTCTGTATTTGGTGTGCATCTGTGTGTTTTCATGTGTGTGTCGTGTGTGTACCTCTGATTAGCACCTGGATCCACACCACCAGTATTCAGATAGTCCCAGTTGGTCTCCACTGCACCGATGTAGAAATCCTGTAACTTGTTCACAGCATGTGAACCCGGAAAACACTTTACGAGGAAGAGGATGAACACTAGAGCCCTCATTACGCTCAAGAGTTGGCACACAACTACACAAACGCACACACAGAGACACAGCTAGCTTTTCTTCAAATATACACACTTATCCCTGTTGAGGTTAAGTCACTAATGAGCTCAGGAGACCAAGTGGAGGAATTTAAAGAGAAAGGGTAGGGGGCGTGTCATCTACTAGGAGGGAGTGAGACTTTTTTTTTAATGTAGTTGAAGGAATGTGAAGACAATAAGGAATATTTTCTGTATGCATCACTGATTTTTCAGCACGTCTCATGTAATTAGAGTGAATTGAGTTAGATTGGGTCATCTTTGAATTTCCAGCTTGTCTAGACTTTCTTGTCATTAATCAAACACATGATACATCCCTGCTTATCTACAGCGTCTGGCTGAATGTAATAAACATGAAAGAAAAGTGTTACTATATTTCATATTCTAAAGAATTTTACATCACGACTGAATGAAAGCCATTTTAGCTACATGGCTGATCATTTGGCAGAGTCGGTCACACTTAGAAGATAATATTCCATGTAGAATGTTCATATTTGGAGCCTTTAAGGGGTTCTGTATACTATAAAGACCTTGGGGATCCCTACTGTAATGCCAAAAATGAAATGATGAAATTACTTCTTTATAAGCACTTTATACATACGTTTGCTATGTAAAAAAAACAAAATAAATTAAATAAATAAAAACATAATTAAGATAACAGTAAATAATTCAATACAATTTAAATAAATAAAAAATAAAAGTAAATAAATCTGTAATTAAAAAAAATTCCTTAATGTTATATTGTGAATTTGGGGGTAAACGATAAAAAGTTAAATGTGCAATTAATATTAGGAACAGACACTTTTTACTGATTTTACTGAAATTGGTTGTATTGGTTTCTAGCAGGTGAAGAATGATGAAAAATAAAATGAGTTTACAATGCAGAATAATTTAAATACGTGTCTAAAGCAAAGAGTTAGCCCAAATAACTCTTTGGTATCTATTTATACCAAAATCAGTGGGTGCCAAAGGGTTTTTAGCCAAAAGGGTTCTTGGTTGTTACTATAGAGCCTTTTTGACATAAAGGGTTCTTTGGAGCTAAGTAAAGAACCCTAGGGTTCTATATAGAACCTAAATGAACCTTGTTCAAGAGTGCAAGAGTATTTCATTGATTTGGGCTTTTAATCTGATCCACAATGACATGTTTACAACATTATTTATTTATTTGTTGTTGTATTTTTTTTCTTTAATGCTAACGGAATCAACAAATTACATTTCAGCTTCATCATCATCATCATCATCATCATTGTCCTTACAGTCTATAACCCATTGCTTACAGCAATAATAAAATTTTCTAACAAATTTTAGTAAATATTTTCCAAATTTAGACTCAATCTCTACAGACACCTTCGTGGCATTGGGAAATCACTTCTAAAAGTTATGTAACATTTTATAATTTATTTCTTGCAGAAGCAGCATCTGCTCAGTTGTAGGCCCGAAATAATGTTCCTTATTCCCCAGTCTACTTTATTCATCTGATTATTAAAACGGTTCAAAAATCCACCTATTTAATGCATCGTCATTATTTTTGCCACAGCGTTCATGACTCTGCTCATGTCTTCACTTTTCCTCTCTGCACTTATTGCATAGAGTCTACCTGAACCATATTGTCCCAAATTACCCAATCAGGCTTGGTAATTTTGGACGTCTTGAAAACAATTATGAAAACTTTAAGTGGGAAAAAACAGTCAAAGTATATGTCAACTTCCTATCCCATGATATTTATGGTCAGCTTCCTGTTTGATGCTGACCACATCCTCTTATGTGATGTTACGTTCCTTAAGCCACGTTAACTCGAGTCATTTCTATTGCTGCAAGGGCCTAGTAAATAAATAAATAAATGAATAAATGAATAAATAAAAACATTATTATTATTATTATTATTATTATTATTATTATTATTATACATAAATAAATAATTGATACTAGGTTTAACTGCCACAACCTGCTAGGTTTAACTACCAGAAAATTTATCTTTTTTAAAAAAAAAAAAATTAAAAACCCTTAAATGGCTTTATGGTATTGTTATTCAACATATATATTTTTAGTCTGAGAACATAAAATGACTTTTATGTAAGTTTACATGACTAAAATATGAAACTATTCATCAACACCGTTATACTCATTATTGCTAACTTACATACAGAGTAACAAGTATCTGTGATAAATATTCTGCTCTCTATCTTCTTATTTGAAAAAAATATGTATTTATTTGCATACACATATGCCGTAAATATAATTATGGAATATAATACATTTACTTGATTTATTTTACATATAATTATAATTTATTTCCTTTTTAATGTCTGTTAAACGCCATTTCCCGTTTCGTTTAAACCTGCTGCAACTTATAACGCAAGTCTACCCTCTAGTGGCCGGAGGTTGCAATTGCAAGACTTCACCACTTAATATTGTTTTTTTTTTGCTGCTTTGCTCTACTCTATTAAGCATAATATATTGCGCACAATGTATGTTATTGGGGTGATAAAAAGTTTAAAAACTTTTTTTTTTTTTTAGGGTGGTTTGTTTCGGTGGACTAACAGCGCTCGTTAATGTCAATAATGTTTCAGATGGCCAATCAAATTAAAAAAGGAGGCGGGGCTTATAAATGGCGCGCAAAGCTTCAGTTTTAACGGTCGAAGACTGTGAGGTAAGATGTAAGCTAAGTTGCTAACGTTTAAAATATAACCGACTGTAATATCCAAGGAGGAAAATATGTACGTGGTTCATGCAATATAATAACAATACGAAACAAGGAACATTAGACAGAGCCGTTTTCAGCATTTTATAGTCATAAGATTGTTTCCACTATACCTGTTTATTTTTGAACATTTAATAAAGATTTATTTCATTTACTAAATTAAAAACAAGCTCAGCAAGTACAGTTAAATGGTGCAGTGATTCACGGAAACATCTATATATCAGAGGTATACAAAGAATACAGTTTTACTTCATTGCCCTGCACATTTTCTAAGGTTAAACTCTGGTAAGTTCTTACGTTTATTTATATAGCTTTCTTTTTTTCTAATCAAAGAGACAAGACACTTTCCTTTTGGTCAACTGCTAACTTAGAAAGAGCAACGTAAGTAAGCTATCTGAATTGACAGACTGTTAGATTATGAAGCATGATATTAATATAGTAGCAGTTAATTAACTCATTAGCTGGTTATTATGCTATTTGCTAGTTAAGTAAAATATAGCAATTTTTCAACATCGACTATTCTCTGTAACATGGTCGTTAGGCAAAGAAATGTTCTTTCATTTTCTAGCTGTTATTTGGAGAGAATTTTAAGATCGTTCCTGTGGTCCAAGGTCTTCAACATAATCATTGGCAAAATGTGCAATTTGTTTCAGTGCCAACAGGAGGAGGATGTCCGTGTCATCGTTTGTTTTTATTTCATCATGGTAGTTCTTCACAGGGAAGATGCAGGTCATTGGAATTTGCAATTTGTTACTGCATTCTTCCATCTGTATACACACACACACACACACACACACAAACTTGTGTTTATATGCAATTGTCCATTTTTTCCTGCAAGTACAAATAACCTAAAAAATATGTTGAACTGTATAGGTGAACTGGTTATGCTAGGTGTGACCTTAGATGTGTGTGTGTGTGCGCGCATAGTGTCCTCACCTCTTGAGCAAGACCCTAGCCAGGATGAAATTTTGCTTAGATACAATCTTACTGGTTTGGTCTAGCTAATTTAATTTAGATTGGATATGCCTTTGTTGTGGTTGAGTGCGACCTGGCTCTCGTGTGTCTCAGTGTGTGTGTGTCTCTCTCGGTGTGTGTGTGTCTCTCTCTCTCTCTCTCTCTCTCTCTCTCTCTCTCTCTCTCTCTCGCATCATTCACGTAATGACTTACCTTCGTTTTAATTGTCTTGCTTGTGTAGACATATTTCAGATCATATGTAACAGCTGGACAGACTAGATCGCTCATAGTCATGATAACTGCTCCAGGGATTCCTGTAATTTAGAGTAAAGTAATTTAAGTTTAATAGACTCAAAAAAAAACAAAAATTTATCTGTTTGAATTTGTGCTAATATATGCATTGCATTAATGTATTAATATACATACGATCAGGTATAACATTCTGAGCAGTGACAGGTGAAGTGAATACCACTGATGATCTCATCATGGCACCTGTTAGTGGGTTGGATATATTAGGCAGCAAATGAACATTTTGTACTCAAAGTTGATGTGTTAGAAGCAGGAAAAATGGTCAAGCTTAAGGATTTGAGCAAGTTTGACCAAATGACCAAATTGTGATGGCTAGACAACTGGATCTGAGCATCTCCAAAGCTTGTGGGGTGTTCCCAGTCTGCAGTGGTCAGCCAATGCTGACCCCTGTGCACTACCTAAAGTGCCAACAATGGGCATGTGAGCATCAGAACTGGACTACGGTGCAATGGAAAAAGGTGGCCTGGTCTGATGAATCACATTTTCTTTTACATCACTTGGATAGCTGGGTACGTGTGTGTCGCTTACCTGGGGAACACACCAGGATGCATTATGGGAAGAAGGCAAGCTGGCGGAGGCAGTGTTATGCTTTGGGCAATGTTCTGCTGGGAAATCCTGCCATCCATGTGGATGTTACAGCATTGTTGCAGACCATGTACACCCTTTCATGGAAACAGTATTCCCTGATGGCTGTGGCCTCTTTCAGCAGGATAATGCGCCATGCCACAAAGCAAAAATGGCTCAGGAATGGTTTGATGAGCACAATAACGAGTTGTTGAGGTGTTGACTTGGCCTCCAAATTCCGCAGATCTCAATCCAATCGAGCATCTGTGGGAAGTGATGGATTAACAAGTCCGATCCATGGAGTCCCCACCTCGCAATTTACAGGACTTAAAGGATCTGCTGCTAACATCTTGGTGTCAGATACCACAGCACACCTTCAGGGATCTAGTGGAGTCCATGCCTCGACGGGTCAGGGCTGGTTTTGCAGCAAAACGGGGACTAACTGTTACGGGTAGCAGGGCTGAGGGTGAACCACTAGGGGGCCCTCAGTAGGGGTTGTCATGTCTGTTTATGTTTATGTTTTGGCCATGTGTGTGTTTAAGCCCCGCCCTCACCTAATGTGTGTTCCTGCCCCTGATCACCTGTTCCCAATGTTTCCCTGATTATGTTTCCTATATATAGTCCTGTCTTTGTCTTCTTTAGTTGCTAGTCCTCGTTTGGATGTAGGCCGATGTGGTGTCGCGGTTTCTGTTCCATGTTCTGTTCATGTCTCGTGTTTGATGTTTAATAAACCCCTTTTTGTTTCACGGAAGCTTCGCGTTGGGTCTGTTATATCCAGCCGGACACCGCCGGCCGTAACACTAACACAATATTAGGCAGGTGGTCATAATGTTATGCTTGATCGGTGTAGGTATTCTAGTAGCACTGCATTAATGTATTAATATGTAACACAATAAATGGCTTGTGCCACTTTTTTATATTTTGATGTTTTTGGGGCCTATTTACCAAGTTCACTGGCTTCCTCCAAAACCAGTTTCATCTGGTCAATGGTAGCATTAGACATTCGAGAGATACTGTTGGCTGACACAACACAGACAAGGCAATGTGTTTTTTCTCCTACTGATGGGTTCCTGATGTAGCGTGGATCATTTGAAGACAATGGCTTTTCATGATTGAACTGTAAATAGAGAGCAAATATTTCAGAGAATGTTGCATAACATAAGACTACTTAATTATTTACTAATTATGTATTTGAAAACAAAATGTTACGTATGCATCGCTGGGCTATAATCTGTTTGAGAAAATCTAGAATTATATTAACATTAGCTAAAATGTTAATAGATTAATACTAAAAGACAGGGAGTTCTATTTGGCTTAAACGAACACTTTCAAATGTAAGTGTGACGCTACAGAGAATACACTACATAGTAGCTGAAGACAAACAAGTCTTGATGCTTTGTGCTTTGTCTTATAGGCAACTGTTAGTTAAGAATGTGACCTAGATAGTATTAGTATTACATAACTAATTTATTGATGTAGATTTTAGACAAGCTAAATGCATGTGTTCTAACTAGCAAGCTAAACTAAGCAATCACACCAACATCAGAGTTTCTTGGGTCATTTATACCTCCTACTTGTTTGTAACCACAACCATTTTTAGTTGGCTTTGTGCAACTTGATAGTATGTGGTTGTGGAAGCAGGGGCATGGTCAAACAGAGGTTTTGTCAATGGGGGGTAGAGCCAAGTGATTGGTAAGGATCAGGCACCTGATTGATCCATAGAGGCGGGCCACGCTCAGACACAGCTTTGACCAAGTGAAAATAAATGGTAAGCAAACACAGACAAACATTGTGCTTTTTTTTCAATTATTAAAGGTTATATAGAGTATTAAAGAACTCAAAATAAGGAAGACAACACAGTTGTTAGTGACAAAGAGCTTTTAGGAATTGTCATTCCTCATAAAAATCATAACACAATCATTTGATGTCTTGGCACTTAGGACAAGACAAACCAGTAAACTGTCTCATGGCCTGTTTCTATTGGCTGAGCATTCACAGCAATGTTCGCATGCGGTGTGTAGCATATCGCGAAAGTCAGCTGTTGAATCCGCCAGCCACCCCAAAAGCACCATTGCGCCCCTTGGCACTCAAGGTCTCACATGCACAGCTCTTAAGCCCCTGCCTGCCAGGAGTATCTATGCCATGAGCATGTTGTTCAGGAGGCCTAGGATGGACCTAGAGAAGGCATTGGGGAGGGCCAGCCTGCTCGACCATTCACCAGTTACTATGAGACCAACCTAGAAGCCTCTGCTTCTGAGCCACAGCCAAAAGCCAACCTGGCAGCCTCTGTCCCCAAGCCATAGACAGAGGCCAACCTGCCAGCCTCTGTTCTTTAGCCATAGTTACATATTTTTATTGCTGTTTGGATAACTGCATAAATGAGCAGAGGTCCATGTGAGTGTATGATGGAAATATAGATACACCAATATAGTATGATATGGATGCATTATTTATATTAAAGCCTGTAACCTACCTTATAACCATCTGGCAAATGTCCACGCAATGCATTTTTGAAATCATCAGGATGAACATTTTGTGCCGTATCTTCCAGACCCATAAAATCAAATATGGTGACTGGCAAAGTTCCAGTGGGTAAACATTTGATTTCATAGCCTTTGTACTACAGTGAGAAATACAGTGAACACATATTACCTATAAACATATGTGTTTATGGTACTTGTCTAGCATTGCGCTGTGTGTGGCATTTCTTTTTTAAATTTGGCCAAAATATGACAAGCATAAACACTATTTGTTTATCAGACCATCAGAATAGATACATATGCCAGCAACACACACCGTTTTTCAAATCAAATAAACAAGAAAGTGAAGTATATTGGTAAGCAGCATTAAAGGGGTGAAGGATGTTCTGTTTTTACTAGCTCTCCCAAGTTGCAAATAAACTTTGTTTGCTGTTAGAAAATAAGTGTTGCTAATTTATTTACATGCAAATAATCCTACCAAAAAAACGAAACCGCACACTTCAGACATTATTTTGCTATAAAAATACTTACAGTTTTTGTGCAACTGGTGGATGCTGATGATGCTGCTTTCACTTTGGCAGTAATCCGCTGCTGAAAGACACTGCTGAGGGAATTAATAAAAGTGGACTTTCCAGCTCCGACAGGCCCATGAAGTAGGATTCGAAGGTGTCTGATATTTGGATTACTTAGGGTAAAATTTCTCAAACTCTCTTTAAGCTCACTGTTACTGCTGTAAAAGAAATTGCAACTGGCAGTCAAGGTTGCAAGATACTTTCCCTTATTTTTTACCTGCTTAAAGAGACATTTATAGTAACTCTATGCTTTTAAGCAATATAAAACATCTAAAAAAAAAAATGATTAAAGCAAAATGAACCATAATTTAAAACCGACAAGGTATTAAAAAATGGAATTAGTTTTTAGCTTTTATGCTTCTTTATGCACATATCTCCGTGTTTGCACTGTATGCTAATCATCTGTACATTTACTGGTCATCTGTCTTAGGTAAACATGCCATTTACTGTTACTCTAGAGTTTATCAGCCTCCATTGACTATTTATTTATGCACAGGCTCCCAACCCTGCTCCTGTTGTGTTTTCATATTTAACCTATGGTTTTGCCTTTAATCCTCCATTCATGATTCCTCTTTTGCATGAGGTCTTGTACATCTTTTGAGTTTTAATTTTAATTTAAATTTTTTTAAATAATGTTTTTTTTACTGTATTTTACTAGACTTTAAGCAAACCTTCAGCTTTTATTAATAATCTTGCACTCAAATTACTAATTGCAAAGTTGTCACCTTGTGACTGTACGCTCAGATTTTTTGTTTTGTGCTAATAGTCCTAATCTTGTTGTTACATAAATCACTAGAGTGTGTAGATGCAAAACCATAGCAGCACTGGTATAGCAAATGCAGAGAAACTAATCCATAATTTCTTTCATTAGAAATAACTTATTAAGCTTTGACATATTTGTGCACAGACCAAGCTCCATTATGACATCTTTTGCCAAGGTTGATGTGGAAGAACTCAAGTGTCCTTCACAGAGCCTTGATTTCTACCCCACTTACTACTTTTAAATAAATCACTTTCATAAATACTTTTGGAAAGCTAGTTTATTTTACTTTTGACACAAGAAGTTGCTTTCGGCTGCTCCCTGTTCGGGGTCGCCACAGTGGACCGACTGGTCCGCACAACAACTTGGCACAGGTTTTACGCCGGATGCCCTTCCTGATGCAACCCTCCCATTTTTCCTGACTTGGGACCGCACTGCATCCAGTGGCTGGGGTTTGGGCATTGGCTGGGAATTGAACCTGGCCCCTACCACTAAGGCACCAATGCCCACACAATAGTTATATTTGTGATAGTTAAATTTGAATCCATACTTACTCCCAATTTACTTCTCTCCAGGCTTTTGGAAACACTATAAGTAGAAAAGTAGGTCTTACAGAAGTGACTGAATATGTAATATTAGATTAAATGAAACATGACATAGCACAAGGTCAAATTTCAAACATGTAAAAACAAAATAAATATTCAGAATGCTGAAGGGATACTATATAAATCATATTGTACAAACTTTTATCCTTTTTAAAGTGATTTGAAATGGCTTTTCTTTGCATTAATTGCATCACTGTCAAATCTATTAGCCATATAAGTGGATCAGATTTTGCTTTAACATTCATTCATTCATTCATTCGTCTATCGCTTATCTGATATATCCTCGTGTCACGGGGAGCCTGTGCCTATCTCAGGCATCAAGGCAGGATACACCCTGGAAAGAATGCCAACCCATCGCCGGGCACACACACTACAGACAATTAAGAGATGCCAATCAACCTACTTTGCATGTCTTTGGACCGGGTGAGGAAACCCCCGAAGCACAGGGAGAACATGCAAACTCCACACACATGGCGGAGATGGGAATCAAACCCCCAACCCTGGAGGTGTGAGGCAAACGTGCTAACCACCAAGCCTCCCTTTGCTTTAACAGCTTGGATTAAATTTTGCTTCACTTGCAAGGATGCTTGTATGACCTAACATGCTTTGTATAATAGATGCTTTGTATGACTTGTATGTCAATTTTCTTCATGATCTTTTTGTCCAAAGGAAAAAAGAGAAAAAAGACTTACTTTCAGCACCATACCACCATTTCTTTGCATAATTCCACACTATAGCAAAACAAAACTTCAGTTTGTGATTGCCTAAAAACTTTCATCCAGCTGTGATTTAGAACGGTCATTTCTTTCTTTCAAATATGTTAATCATAAAATCTGACACAGTAATATCTAAACATGATTCATTTACATAATTTGTAAATGCAACCATTATACTTAAAAAGAAGCAGAAACTTACCACTCCCAAAAAAAGACATGGTTTCTTTAATTGGCTGAAACTTTACAGTAGCAGAATCTAAAATGAAACATTGCTGGTTAGTGAGTGTAATATAACTTCAGAGGGATAATTTTTCTTCACCATTTAAATATGTAATGTTTAAATGACATTTGTAATGTTATAGTTCCCTCCAAAAGTATTAGAACAGCAAGACCATATAAATTGTTTGGTTTAAGAACAAAAGATGAATATGAGACAACATTTCCTGATATTTATATCAGTGTTAAACAGCGTAGGGCATGGCACCTTCTGTTTGAACCCACCCATTTTGGAAAATGTGACTGACAGTTGTTGCTGGTTGCCCAGGCTGTGTTTTTTTAAGTTTGATTGTTTAAACAATTAATAGCTCTGAAATTCTACTCCTTTGAGGCCTACCATGTTATAAGCATGTGCCGTGTACAATGATCAACATTAGTTGTTTAATTACTAATTCATACAGTTTGTTAAACTGGAGCCAACAAAATTCCTTTGTTGAATATTAGATAGCAAAGGCCTTCAGGGAAACCTCGTAAAACTGGTTCATACTTCACTCTTTAAGTTCCCTGTTATTTACTAAGTTTGATCCTTACTGGGAAACCCATCCTTATATTTATGTACTTGTTGGGGATGTGGTAGCTTAGTGGTTAAGGCATTGGACTACTGATCGGAAGGTTGTGTGTTCGAATCCCAGGTCCACCAAGCTGCAACTACTAGGCCCCTGAGCAAGGCCCTTAACCCCCCAAAAAAATGCTCAGTTGTATAAAAAATGAGATGAAAATGTAAGTCGCTCTGGATAAGGGTGTCTGCTAAATGCCAGAAATGTAAATGTTTGGTTTTAGTATTGTGCAAAGGGCAGGTCTTTTGTGCACATTTACTCCCCATTCACCTATTCCCTGGCGAGATATCTTTTTTCCATCCCTGTCCCTGGATTGCCATGTCCTTCATATTTTAGTGTTTTCCCTGCTCTCAACACATGATTCAAATAATCAACTAATTATAATATAATAATAAACAGCTGTGTTAAGTGTGTGTGTGGTTGTGTGTGCGAGTGTGTTTAAGCAGGGAAACACTAAACTCCTAGTCAAGACTTTGGAAGCTGTGGTTTAGTAGATATATTATTTTATTTCAATTAAAATTTATAGAAAAGATTATATGCTTTTCTGCTGAGGTATTTCACTGTTATTTCTCTACACCATTTCCTGCATCACATTATATTTTTGTTTCATTCCTAATCTGTGTACTAAACATTTATCCAAACAGGGGTTTTTTTTGTTTTTTTTGCCTTTGAACAATACAAATAAAATCTGACATTGTTAGTCATGCCATACAGGATACAACATAGACCTTTTACATAACACATTTATTTTTTTCACTTACCTTAGGAGAAAAGGATTGGTGTATCTCTTGTGAAGTCCAGTGTCGATACCACGTATACCTTTAAAATCGAAAGTAAAACTTCTGTGTTCAGGGCAGCTGGTGCATGCTAACTTAATCCCCAATGAGAGGGCCTTGTTGTTAGATACTGTAATCTGCATCTTCTAGATGCATTGTTTGTTACGTGCCACGGCATGTATTTTGAGTGTGTTCGGACGGCATTGTTTTTACAGCATGACCGACTGGGGAAACGTGATGCGATTGGCCGCTTGCCCAGTTCCTGACTTGACGGGAGGAGCCAAGTCGCGCGGGCGCCGCCCCGGAAAAGCAGCCGGAAGAAGTCGAGACCATAAAAGAGCAAGACTGGCGTCATGTCAAGAAGCGCGTTTTCTACTGCCGTGTACAATCGCTCGTTTGTTTTGTGTTCTAGCTGATCGCATATTGAAGTTTGTGTACGGATGTGTATTTGTGTCATCTTGTGTTGACGGGGCTCGGACAGGTAAGAAAGAGCGCGCTCATACACTGTGCAACACGGAGGAGTGTTAGTTGTATAGACACCTTAGGAAAGGGGCGGTGCCACCCCCAGTATTTAAGTTTGTGAGGGAAGGTAGGTTTTTGGTTTCACTTTTGTTTGTAGATATACTCGTATATTACAACGCGGAGTTAGGGCAGTGGCTTTTGTTTTACTTGGTTTCTTTTCATTTAGCACCGCCATTGTCCAGCCCCGTTTCTGGTATGTTCCCTGAAACTTGTAAATATTGTAAATACGTGTGTGTGTGTGTGTTTTCTATTGTACAGCACAGTAAACTGAGATAAGCATTACGAGTTGTGTTGAGAAACATTTTTCCTTTCTTCTTCGCGCTCTGTCGGCATATAGTGCTTATCACTGTTTATACCCGGTTGGTCTCTTTCACCCACTATCAGCCTGGTAATCCACCCATTGCTGGCCCCGAGTCTCCCCTAAGCCATCTCGGGGTCGTAACATGTTTTTATTATTTTATAGAATATATTGTTGCATTACATTACAGTACAACCTTACTTATTAGCTGAGCTTTTATTATTTTAGTTGATTATAATTGTAACGATCATATGAAATGTTCATATGATCAACATCATCCTAGACATCATCACACTAGTACTACCACCTACAGTGAACTGAACAATACAGTGAAAACTAGCATTTGGATTTCATGTAAATTTTTATATAGCAGTCAGTGTGCTCGAGCTGAATTTTATGCTGCAATCTTTTGAATAGAGATGTAATCTGGAAGTATGGTCCTGTCAGGTGACCTCAGCTTCCCCAAGACCTCCCGCGGCATCCCATTGGTATGCTTCTTCCACTGCAGCTTCTGAGACTAATGCTTTAAAACACACTCCCTCCGATCTTCTTGCACTGCTCAGCTGAACCCATCATCTCTCAATATACAATGAAGACATGCATCAAGGTTTCTTCTCTGTCTTGGCACATAGGTGGTGGGATAAACTTCCCCTGGCTGTCCAAACATCATAGTCATTAGCTATTTTATAATAAAATTTTTTTTAAAAACTGGCCTTTTATAACAATGACAGGTTTTAATATTTGTTTTGATAAACATACCTCTAAATGAGCTACCGAAGTAAAACCATCATTATAAAAAAACAACAAAAAAAAAAGTCATTCAATTCACACCCTTTTCCCTCATAATTAGTACTTGCCTGGGTACCTATGACTTGTGAAACAATATCGTAAAATGTATTAAAACAAAATGTTGAATAATAAACACACCAGTAATAAACACGATTAGTAAGCCTAAAAACTAACAATCCTGTCAGCATATGTAAGAAGAGAGATCGTGTTAATTGCATTAAAATAATGACAATGAAAGAGCACAAATTTAGCCATATTATGTATCTAGAATCCTCAGACTTTCTTATTTACCTGATTAGCCTTGGTTTGCTTGGTAGCTACTAAGTATGCTCTAATAGCAAAACATTATAACAATTTCCTTTTAAAGTGTCTCCTCTGTGAGGCAGTAGACTGTAGACTTATAGACTGTTGTTGTTGACTGTATAAGGGACATGTTCCTTACTTTGCTTATAAGCTGTTAATGTTAGGATAAATCTTCCAAATGAACACTTTTGGAAGAGTACTTTTGTAATGTGAAGAGTTTAGAGCTCTTCAGTATAATCATTGGCAAAATGTACAATTTGTTTCAGTGCATACAGCAGGAGGACAGCGATGTCGTCATTTGTTTTGGTCTCCTCGTGGTGGTTCAGGTCAAGATACAGGTCATTGGGACTGACAACGTTACTGCATTCCATCATCTGCACATAAGAAATGATCAAAAAATGATCAAACAAATCAACCCATTGATTCATATTAATAGTTGCCTAAAGAGAGATGTGTGTTGCACATTCAGCAATAGAAGACCAACCTTCTTAATTTTCTTGCTCTTGTAGACATTTTTCAAATCCTCCTTGACCAGAGGACAGATTTCATCAATCTTGGTCATGACTATAACTTGACAGATTCCTGCCATTAAAAAATTATATCGATATTCACATTTGTCTTTGTTGATAATTTAACAAATTACAATTCAGTACTGTATTTCTTCAGTCTCCTAATAGCATCTGTACTACAATGTTCACCATTTTTTCCATAACATCTAAATAAATACTTAAAGATGTGCTAGGTCAACTGCTTTATTACAAATGTTAGTTGATATTAATTAATTAGTAGATATTTGTACTCTGTAATAGATGTCTGATAACATCTATTATATAAAGTGCTAATATGCTAGAAAATAAAGCTGTTTTTTTCTAAACAGTGTCTGTTAACTATGTACACTGACCAGGCATAACATTATGACCACCTGCCTAATAATGCGTTGGTCCCCCTTTTGCTGCCAAAACTGACCCGTCGAGGCATGGACTCCACTAGATCCCTGAAGGTGTGCTCTGGTATCTGGCACCAAGATGTTAGCAGCAAATCCTTTAAGTCCTGCAAGTTGCGAGGTGGGACCTCCATGGATCGGATTTGTTTGTCCAGCACATCCCACAGATGATCGATTGTATTGAGATCTGGGGAATTTGGAGGCCAAGTCAACACCAAACTCATTGCTGTGCTCATCAAACCATTCCTGAACCATTTTTGCTTTGTGGCACGGCCCATTATTCTGCTAGAAGAGACCACAGCCATCAGTGAATACCGTTTCCATGAAAGGGTGTACATGGTCTGCAACAATGCTTAGTTAGGTGGTAAGTGTCAAATTAACATCCACATGGATGGCAGGACCCAAGGTTTCCCAGCAGAACATTGCCCAAAGCATGACACTGCCTCTGCCAGCTTGTCGTCTTCCCAAAGAGCATCCTGGTGCCATGTGTTCCCCAGCCAGCCACATGATTTAAAAGAAAATGTGATTCATCAACCCAGGCCACCTTCTTCCATTGCTCTGTGGTCCAGTTCTGATGCTTATGTGCCCATTATTGACGTTTTCGGTGGTGCAGAGGGGGTCAGCATGGGCACCCGACTGGTCTGCAGCTATACAGCCCCATAAACAACAAACTGTTATGCAATGTGTATTCTGACACCTTTCTATCAGAATCAGCATTAACTTCAGCAATTTGAGCAACAGGAGCTCGCCTGTTGGATCGGATCACATGGGCCAGCCTTCACTCCCCACGTGCATCAATGAGCCTTGGCCACTCATGACCCTGTCGCCAGTTCATCAGTGTTCCTTCCTTGGACCACTTTTGACCGATACTGACCACTTCACTTCATGTGTCAGTGCTCCTAATGTTATGCCTGATCGGTGTATGAGTACTCATTATATTTAAATTAATGTGAATGTGATTTTTAAAATAACTTACCTGGATCCCTGTACTTAATGTCACTTTTAGATAATAGAGTAAATTTCAGCTTATAATCAAAATAAAAATGTTACTGTGGTGTCAAATGACATGGCTGTTTAAATTAAATTAATGGCTGTTTACTGTATATGCAATAGAAATTTGATCAGCTCTATTTACCAACTTTTGTAGCTTCTTTAAAGTTTTTTTTTTATTTTGGCAACAATCTCATCATCCAGCTGAGAAATGGTGTTTCCTGCTACAGCACAGACCAGAGTGTTTTCATTCAGTGCAGGTTTGTTAATATAGCTCGTGTCTTGAGTACTTGTGCGACTGTGCTGATTAAACGGTAAACAGAGCAGAAACCATAAGGTAAATAATGAGAAAAAGTGCAGTCACTGTCAGTATTGTCCATTATTTCACAACATCTGGCCATGTTACCAGAGACTTAATCATTTTCAATTCAGTATTACATTTTAATCTTGCTGTTATGCTTTAAGGGCACACTTTATAACATTTATGCAAATATTGTTTAAGAAAATATCATTTTAAAGAAAAAGGCTGATTGTATAGTTTTTATTATGCCTATTCTTGATTAATTGTGATTGATTTAGAAATACCAATACATTCTAATATTATTGAGGATTAAAACATTTGTTTTTACCTCATGTCCATCTGGCAAATGACCATGTAATGCATTATTCATATCACGCTCATCAACTCCTTTATCATAGCCCTTCTCCACACCCATTGTATCGAAGAACATAAACGGTAACGTTCCAGACTCTCCGTTTTTGATTTTGTAGCCCCTGTACTAAAGTGAAAAATGCATAAAAACAGGTATAATTTGTAAACACAGTTCAGTGATTTTTTGACTGGAACATATCAGACCATTATATCATATCATTTATACTATGTTTATTTACCATTAAATTCTATTTATATTGGTAATCAGGAGTTTTTCGCTGTGTTTTGCTATCGACATTTATTTATTCAGTCAGACACAAGGCAAAACTCTGCTGTTGAATAAAAGGACGTTTAACTTGTTCTTAGGGAGGATACTCTATGAGGCAACTGCAGGGTAGAGTGAAGTGCAGGCTTTGTTTTCCCCTTATTGCACTTTTGCTGCTATGTGCTTTCCTTTCTTATTTAAAAATAACGTTTGAGAAGCCAGTTCGTTGGTTAAGACCATATTAGTTTTCAGGCACTTTTCTGTTTTACTCTAGAAGTAATGATATAAAGGTAATATAATGAATAACACTCACTACTTCGGTGCAACTGAATTCTAGTGATGTCGATGATGCCATGATTGCTTTGCTTGTTATTCTGTTTTGAAACACATTGACTGAATTCACAAAGCTGGATTTTCCAGCCCCAGCAGGTCCT
This sequence comes from Hemibagrus guttatus, assembly GCA_033459395.1. NCBI lineage: Eukaryota > Metazoa > Chordata > Actinopteri > Siluriformes > Bagridae > Hemibagrus > Hemibagrus guttatus. The sequence continues at coordinate 20,264,042 of JAUCMX010000016.1, read as the reverse complement.
GTCATTAGTAATCAGAGATGCTTGATGTCTGGATTGGAGTGCAAGTTTTCACCTCCTCTACTATCTCACTTTTGCTGTTGTCGGAAGAATTGCACATGACAATACATTAAAAAAAAAAAGACATTAGTGGCCTTGTAAATTTATAGCTGTTGAGAGGAGTGAAAAATAAGGTAATGTCAGATCTTCTCAGGACAATTATCACTTGACAGCAGAAACTTCTTTACTTACAATCTACCATATGCTTCCTGGGCTTGCAATATATATGCACTTCTAAACTAAACCTTTTGTGGACTTTCAACTGCAAACTCAACAGTAACTCAAGCCTGCACAGGGTTTGCCCCATTTGAGTTATATTACTGCAAGCCTCACAGCGTCCTAAATTTTGAGCAGGTAAATTGTTAGGATAGAAAATTTTTTAAAAAATATTACAATCAATTATGGTCTTGACCCGAGAGCTCATTGTTCCACACATTGGGACATTTTTCATTGGAGAATTTACAACAGATACAATAACATTAATCCCAACTGTATAATAAGAGCACTTGGCTATGGGAATTTACACTGGGGGATAAAGTGCTCATTTCGCTACCCATGTCCAGCTTTAAATTACTCGCCAAGGGGCAAGGGCCCTTCAAGGTCACACAGCAAGTCAGGGATGTCTACTATTAGATCAGGTGAATGGATAATTTATCACCTTAATCTCCATAAACCCTGGAAAGATTCTACAGTTGTTCCAGAGAAGGAAAAGCTGGGACTGGAGTTAAATTTATACTTCCATTTTATTTCGCTCCATGGATCAAAATCTTTTTTTTTTTTTTTAAAAAGTAGAAATGAAAGCAGAAATTAAGCTTTTGCACATTAATAAATGAATTAACCTTCATAAATATTAACATTCTCTCTTTAGATTTGACAATTTGAATTTGGATTGTATTCCAATTTTAAATGAACACATCAAAAATTTACATAAAACTATTTATAGTGCCTTAAAATGTAAACCATCCTGACATATCCTGATTTAATTTTATTTAAATTACTTGTATTATTTATAATCTACTTCAGGTAATACTACTTTTGGCAAGATTTGTGTTGTATTCATTAATCTAAAGCTCGAGTCAAGAAGGAAACAGAAGGGAAAACTTATGGCCAACACTGGCTTTATCCTCTGAACAAAATATGAAATGTGAAAGAATAATAATAATAATAATAATAATAATAATAATAATAATAATAATAATAATAATAATAATGAGGATTTCAGTATAAGAGCATTAATGTCTTGACATTGAGGTGAGAAGAAAACTTAACAACATTTTGGTTAGTAAGTAAAACTACTTTGGGTTACATACAGTGGGGCAAAAAAGTATTTAGTCAGCCACCAATTGTGCAAGTTCTCCCACTTAAAAAGATGAGAGAGGCCTGTAATTTTCATCATAGGTACACTTCAACTATGAGAGACAGAATGAGAAAAAAAAATCCAGAAAATCACATTGTCTGATTTTTAAAGAATTTATTTGCAAGTTATGGTGGAAAATAAGTATTTGGTCAATAACAAAAGTTCATCTCAATAATTAGTTATATACCCTTTGTTGGCAATGACAGAGGTCAATCGTTTTCTGTAAGTTGCCACAAGGTTTTTACACACTGTTGCTGGTAGTTTGGCCCATTCCTCCATGCAGATCTCCTCTAGAGCAGTGATGTTTTGGGGCTGTCGCTGGGCAACACGGATTTTCAACTCCCTCCAAAGATTTTCTATGGGGTTGAGATCTGGAGACTGGCTAGGCCACTCCAGGACCTTGAAATGCTTCTTACGAAGCCACTCCTTCGTTGCAGTGTGTTTGGGGCGGTGTGTTTGGGATCATTGTCATGCTGAAAGACACAGCCACGTTTCATCTTCAATGCCCTTGCTGATGGAAGGAGGTTTTTACTCAAAATCTCACGATACATGGCCCCATTCATTCTTTCCTTTACACGGATCAGTCGTCCTGGTCCCTTTGCAGAAAAACAGCCCCAAAGCATGATGTTTCCACCCCCATGCTTCACAGTAGGTATGGTGTTCTTTGGATGCAACTCAGCATTCTTTCTCCTTCAAACACGACAAGTTGAGTTTTTACCAAAAAGTTCTATTTTGGTTTCATCTGACCATATGACATTCTCCCAATCCTCTTCTGGATCATCCAAATGCTTTCTAGCAAACTTCAGACGGGCCCGGACATGTACTGGCTTAAGCAGGGGGACACGTCTGGCACTGCAGGATTTGAGTCCCTGGCGGCGTAGTGTGTTACTGATGGTAGCCTTTGTTACTTTGGTCCCAGCTCTCTGCAGGTCATTCACTAGGTCCCCCCGTGTGGTTCTGGGATTTTTGCTCACCGTTCTTGTGATCATTTTGACCACACGGGGTGAGATCTTGCGTGGAGCCCCAGATCGAGGGAGATTATCAGTGGTCTTGTATGTCTTCCATTTTCTAATAATTGCTCCCACAGTTGATTTCTTCACACCAAGCTGCTTACCTATTGCAGATTCAGTCTTCCCAGCCTGGTGCAGGTCTACAATTTTGTTTCTGGTGTCCTTTGACAGCTCTTTGGTCTTGGCCATAGTGGAGTTTGGAGTCTGACTGTTTGAGGTTGTGGACAGGTGTCTTTTATACTGATAAGGAGTTCAAACAGGTGCCATTAATACAGGTAACGAGTGGAGGACAGAGAAGCCTCTTAAAGAAGAAGTTACAGGTCTGTGAGAGCCAGAAATCTTGCTTTTTTGTAGGTGACCAAATACTTATTTTCCACCATAATTTGCAAATAAATTCTTTAAAAATCAATGATTTTCTGGATTTTTTTTTTCTCATTCTGTCTCTCATAGTTGAAATGTACCTATGATGAAAATTACAGGCCTCTCTCATCTTTTTAAGTGGGAGAACTTGCACAATTGGTGGCTGACTAAATACTTTTTTGCCCCACTGTATATAACCCGGTTCCCTGAGAAGGGAATGAGACGCTGCATCATGGCTTGATGGTATGGAAACGCTTCATTGAGGAAGGTAGTCCGAAGCGCTGTGTGCACACACAGCAATGTAAAGGCTTGGATAGGACATGTGATGAAGGAATATGCATCAAGAAGTCCATATAAGGGCATCTACATCACATTACTCCAGCTTCCACTTGTCTTCTTAGGGAACCGGGTTACATATGTAACCCAGTGTAGTTCTCTTAAGGGAACTTGATGCCGTGTCATTCCTTGATGCTATGGTGTCGTCAATACCAATGGCACCACCACACACCAGATGTCTGTCCTGCAGGGCCATTAAAGCGGCATGGGAAACTATGGTTGCAGAACACCAACTAGCCCTGTAAGATGTAGGATCCCCAGGAATCCAAGCTCACTTGTTTACTTGTTACTTTATAGTTTGTAAGTCCAAACTATAAAATCTGATAAAAAGTGTGCGGAGAGGACCAGCCAGCCACAGCACAGATATCAGCAATAGGACACCTTGGGAACGTACCCTGACCTGGGATGCAAAATATTGATCCCATAGGCTCAAAGGGGGCTTCTAGCAGCCTCTCTAGAACAGAGAGGTCCCAAGAGGGGAGACATGATCTACAGGAGGGCTTCAGCCTCCTAGCGCCACGCTGAAATTAAGAGATCAGGAGGGTGCCTCCCAAGGGAGGCCCCTAAAACAGGTACATTGTTTGCAGCAGTGGCTGCCACATACATTTTTAAATCGGAGGGCATTAAGCCCTCAGAGAGGTGCATCTGCAGGAATTCCAGCACGGAACCAATTGAGCAGTGGACTGGGTCCTGTTGGCACTCATCGCACCATAAGCAACACAGTCTCCATTTTAAGGTATACAATTTTCTTGTGGATGGAGCCCTAGAATTCAGTATGGTCTCTACAACCTCAGCTGAAAGACCAGAGTCTAAGAGCTGGTCCCCCTCAGTGGCCAGACCCAGGGTTTCCATATCTGAGTGTGGGTGGAGAATCGCCCCTTGTGCCTGAGACAGGAGGTTCCTCTTGACCGGAGTCAAGTAGTACCCAAGTAGTCTCGTCGAAGAGAGAACAAGTCACAAACCAGACCTTACCACAGGCTACAAGCGGGGTGGCCATTTAAGACCACGCCCCAGCCCATGCGGGAGGTATCCATCGAAATAGTCTTGAAGTCAACACACCTCAAGAGTGGGACCCAAGGGAAGAAACCAGGGTCTCTTCCACATAAGGGTACAAAGTCACCCTTATGACCCTGAGAGGGTGATTGCGGTGGTGGAACCCCCTGCTCCTGAGCCAGAATCATAATGGCCTCATGTGTAGCAAACCCAAAGGGATAATGTTAGCTGCTGCTGCCATGAGCCTCAATAACCTGTGTCTGAGCGGTAGAGAGGCAATGGCCTAGCTGAATGTCCTTTACTGCAGAAAAATGGAATTCATCTGAGTGGGAGACAAGCATGCCCACATTGTGGTTGAATCCCAAGTCACCCCCAGGAAGGTAGTTTTCTGAGAGGGAGAAAGTACGCTCCTCTCTGGCTTGAGTCTGAGTCCCAAAGACCTCATGTGGTTGGACACAACATCTCAATGTCTGGCCACCATATCTTTCAACTGGGCTAAGATAAGCCATTATAATTAAATACACAGATGCCCTGGAGATGCAGAAGAGCCAGAGCAGCATCCATGCACTTTATGAAAGTGTGTGGAGAAAAAGCTAGGCCAAAAGGGAGAACACTATATCGGTACACTTCGCTGCCAAAAGTGAACCCGAGAAATCTGTTCTGGCCGGATGTTTATATGAAAATTCACATCTTTCAGCTCTATCACCACAAACCAGTCCTTGGATCTGATTTGAGACCAAGTTTGAGCGTTAGCATCGTGAACCTGTATGACTTTAGTGTACAGTTCCGAGCATGCAGATCTAAAATTGGATGCAATTCCCCATCCTTCTTGGATATGAGAAAATATGGATTGTAAAACCCTGAGTCTCTGAGTAAGGGGAACGTGTTATGGCCCCTTTGTCCAAGAGTGACTGGAGTTCCTTCTGTAGGAACAAAACCTGCCCTGTGCTAACAGTGGGCGACAGGCCTTAAAAAGGGGGAGGATGGGAAGCAAGTTGGATTCTGTACCCTTTGTCTATGTTGCTTAGAACCTACTGAGACACATTCAGCAGAAGTTTACAGGTTGCCAGATGGTCCGACAGAGGCACAAGCCTCAATATGTCGCCTCCATACTTGGTGCCCTGAACCCCAGAGAGCGGAGCTAAGGAATGACATGAGCCTCAGTAGACACAACTGCCCCTCAAAACACCGTTGATGGTGGGGAAGACAGTGCTGTCAAAGAAAACTGCTGGGGGTCCCTGTCCCCAAGAGAGGGGGAACAGGCCAGCTTAACCCCAGTGCCCTAAACCTCAGTCATCAAGTGTCCTTGTTGGCAGAGATGACAGCCCTCAGGTCCTATCCAGGGCCTGGCCATGAGTGGGCTAACCACCTGCCCTATTTTTACAAAGGGGGGACAGTTAGCAACACTAGCCTTTTTCTCTTGCCTGGTGCCACTAGGCTAAGCCCCAGGCTCCTAGCCATGGGGGATAAACTTTGAATGCCTATAGCATAATGACATAGCTAGCTAACATCTCTTCAAGCCTGGTAGCACTGTGCATCCATGCTTGCTGAGGCCTACTGCTGCTGTATAATTAGAGTAATCCGGGGTAAACACGTGAGCAGAATACAAGTTTTTCCATGACTTCGACACCTCAGTGTGGAGGTTTGTAAAAAAGGGGAGCTTTTTGTGTGGAGGCAGCACCTGATGTCAGCTAACGATTGTCAAGTTTAGAACGAATGCCAGTAGCCTGCACATCAGGCCAATCTAAACTAAATTTGGAAAGTGCATGCTTAATCAGGGATTTCATATGTAAAAAAAAGTCCTAAAAGTGACATTTCAATACAAGTGGTAGTTACTTATTAACCAAGGCTAATCAAGTTTTAATAAAACTTAAATGCTATTACAAAGTCTTAAAAGGGAAAAGAAACCTCTTACCTTCAGCATTGGTCTGTGGTTGCTTACTGAATAAAGCTAAGAAGAAAAGTTCTAGTTTGCGAATGTTTGACATGTGTCATTCCAAATACTAGATAAGCACTTACAGCTACATTCACTTATGTGTTTGGCACACTCTTATCCAGAGCAACTTACAGAAGTGCTTTTGAAGTCTGTCGATGGATACATTGATATTGGTTCACTAGGTCATGGACTAAGTACACCATCAGTCTGAAATTTTATCTACTGGGAGGTCATATTGTTTGTCTTAAATATAAATGCTACTTTAATTATTTCAGGAAGAGGCAAGTCTAGACGTTATTTAAAGACTGCCAGTGACTCAGCTTTTCAGACATCAAGGGGAAGTTCATTCCACCACCTAGATGCCAGAACAGCAGAGTCTTGATGCATCTTGTACAATTAGATTACCTGTTTTTCACATGAGTATATACAGAAAATGGATTAAAGACCATGTGTGAAGTTTTGAGCCTTTGTTATTTCTAATTCCTGGGCCTGGGTGTGCTGGTGCTCTGGAGAGCCTAGGTATTTCCAGGACCAATGCCACATAATGGAAGCAAGAAGCATGGGCTTGGAAATCTACACACACCATCTGACACTGTTCCTCAACTCCTCCATAAGATGCAAATGGGAAAGTATGATCCTGATATAGACTTAATAGTCTAGCCACATAGGAATACTAGATTAGCCGAGTAGAAAAATGGACCACAGCAAAAAAAAACAAAAAAAACAAAACTTACATTTCACAAAAAGATATCATGTTTTCAGTTAGCCGTCTCCAAAAAGATTGACAATACTTTGCAGAATCTGAAATAAAGTTTTTCAATAATTACTAAAAGGATTGCAACAGCTTCAGTATGAGTTGCAATAGCAGTTGCTGACAATCTGTTAATGCTTACCTTTTTAATTCACATGCAAGACCCTCCTGGAACAAGCTTCAAATCTGTTATGCACCAGACATTTAGAGATCTTATTATGCCAAAACAACTATCTTCCAGCAAAAATTGGTGTTCTGGTACACAATATACAAGCAAAATGAATGGTCCAACAGCTGCACCTTGACAGATGGGATTTGAGGTCATAATTTTACATTTTTTATATCATTAACTGAATACCTTAACCACTGAGCTGAATCACTATTAAATATGATAAGCACAAGCAGATATAAAACTGATGTAATAGTATGAATGCAATTCACATTTAGAGAAAACTGATACAGTGGGGCAAAAAAGTATTTAGTCAGCCACCAATTGTGCAAGTTCTCCCACTTAAAAAGATGAGAGGCCTGTAATTATCATAGGTACACTTCAACTATGAGAGACAGAATGAGAAAAACAATCCAGAAAATCACATTGTCTGATTTTTAAAGAATATATTTGCAAGTTATGGTGGAAAATAAGTATTTTGTCACCTACAAAAAAGCAAGATTTCTGGTTCTCACAGACCTGTAACTTCTTTAAGAGGCTCCTCTGTCCTCCACTCGTTACCTGTATTAATGGCACCTGTTTGAACTCGTTATCAGTATAAAAGACACCTGTCCACAACCTCAAACAGTCAGACTCCAAACTCCACTATGGCCAAGACCAAAGAGCTGTCAAAGGACACCAGAAACAAAATTGTGGACCTGCACCAGGCTGGGAAGACTGAATCTGCAATAGGTAAGCAGCTTGGTGTGAAGAAATCAACTGTGGGAGCAATTATTAGAAAATGGAAGACATACAAGACCACTGATCTCCCTCGATCTCACCCCGTGGGGTCAAAATGATCACAAGAATGGTGAGCAAAAATCCCAGAACCACATGGGGGGACCTAGTGAATGACCTGCAGAGAGCTGGGACCAAAGTAACAAAGGCTACCATCAGTAACACTACGCCGCCAGGGACTCAAATCCTGCAGTGCCAGATGTGTCCCCCTGCTTAAGCCAGTACATGTCCGGGCCCGTCTGAAGTTCGCTAGAGAGCATTTGGATGATCCAGAAGAGGATTGGGAGAATGTCATATGGTCAGATGAAACCAAAATAGAACTTTTTGGTAAAAACCTCAACTTGTCGTGTTTGGAGGAGAAAGAATGCTGAGTTGCATCCAAAGAACACCATACCTACTGTGAAGCATGGGGGTGGAAACATCATGCTTTGGTGCTGTTTTTCTGCAAAGGGACCGGGACGACTGATCCATGTAAAGGAAAGAATGAATGGGGCCATGCATCATGAGATTTTGAGTAAAAACCTCCTTCCATCAGCAAGGGCATTGAAGATGAAACATGGCTGGGTCTTTCAGCATGACAATGATCCCAAACACACTGCCCAGGCAACGAAGGAGTGGCTTCGTAAGAAGCATTTCAAGGTCCTGGAGTGGCCTAGCCAGTCTCCAGATCTCAACCCCATAGAAAATCTTTGGGGGGAGTTGAAAATCTGTGTTGCCCAGCGACAGCCCCAAAACATCACTGCTCTAGAGGAGATCTGCATGGAGGAATGGGCCAAACTACCAGCAACAGTGTGTAAAAACCTTGTGGCGACTTACAGAAAACGTTTGACCTCTGTCATTGCCAACAAAGGGTATATAACAAAGTATTGAGATGAACTTTTGTTATTGACCAAATACTTATTTTCCACCATAACTTGCAAATAAATTCTTTAAAAAAAAATCAGTGATTTTCTCTTCTCATTCTGTCTCTCATAGTTGAAGTGTACCTATGATGAAAATTACAGGCCTCTCATCTTTTTAAGTGGGAGAACTTGCACAATTGGTGACTGACTAAATACTTTTTTGCCCCACTGTAGGTTGAATTTAGAAAAAAAAATTTAAGTCATAGCTAACAAATATAGAAATGTAAGTGCAAAACCAGTTGATGTTTATATTTAGTGTTTAAAACTCATGTGAACCTCCAGCCATAATGTATGTCGATGATGCAAATGTCAAATACAAAAATTTGACATGACTGATTTATTAATAGTATCACTTTCAGATTCAAAGAAATAAAATTAACACATACATTTTAATTACCTATTCATATTCTGTGGCTGCAGTGTTTGAAATGAAAAAGCAGTGGCATAGATGTTATCTGGAAACCTGTTCCTCACATGATGCACACAGTTTATTTGACAACACTCAGCTGCATCCCTCTTTACCACGTTAAATTTTCTCTTCTGTCTAATTATAAATAATGGAAGTTATTGAGATACTGAAAATAAAGTACTGCTGTATACAGTTTAAATCCTCAAATTTATCCACATTAAATGCAATAAATCTGAATGTTGTCTATAGTCTGTATCGAGCATACCTACAGGCTTTTTCATGCCTCAAGGTGTGGCCTTGCAGATAAATACCTCATGGTTTAAAATGCTTTAAAAATGATTGTCAAAAGTCTAAATATAAAAACAAGAAATGATAATTAAGGATAATAAATGTTTATGCTTTGCATAAAATTGGAAAACAATTAAAAGCACAAAATTGTAATGAATTAATTGTTAGAATTAAAGTTAAAAAATATTCAATTATAATAAATGTAAAAAAACTAACACTAATACTGGGATTTATAATAACGCCTTTTATTATTTATTTTATTATTTTAAAACTCTGGTCAAGAAAATTCAACCCAAATGTGCATATAAAATTTAGTGTAGTGATTTTTTGCAGCAATATCAGTCAAGAGAAAGTATACCTCATGAAATCTGGCAAAGTAACAAAGTAAAATTCCATATAAAACAATTAATCTTTCTGATTTTACCTTTAAACGAAGATGTCACTATGTTGGTTCGCTGCTGAAGCCCTTTGTGTTGTAGATGTAGGCCACCAGTTACAGTTTATGAGCATTAAGTGTGGAAGTGAAAGTAGTTCTATATGTAAAACAGCAACTGTTTTATCTTGTCAGTAGACCTGTGTGTTCGTGTGTCACATGAGCATTAGATTTGAAAGCATGCAAAATCAGAACCATTTCAAATTACATGAGGATCAATTTCACCACCATTTCTAAACTATTTTTTAACTGGCGTTATCTCACATTAATTGTACAAGTGTCAGATCCATTAGCCCTTTCAATTGGATTCAAATAGTGACCTGGGCTGACATGTGCCTTTTCTATTTTTTTTTTTTTAGAAACATTGTGGCCAGAGAGCCATAAAGAACAGGGCCAATCAATCAATAAAAATCAAAACTAAGACACAATTATTTACTTTTAGCACAATACCATCACTTTTAGCTGCAAATTAAATTAAGATCAGTTTGGGAATGGTAGATAAACATTTTGTTTGTAGCATAAATAAGTTAATTTTGGAAATTGTTTTCATTAATATTGTCATCACGTACCGATAGTACCAGGCAAGACCGAGCAGACCCAGACGTACAGATAGACATCAAACAGGGGTTTATTAAACAATAAACAGACACTTACATGGGACCACTGGGGAGAAAACCAAAGAAACAAGAAACATGAGGGACAGGTGTAGAAAGGCGGGAACAGGGAACCATCAGGCGGGGCTAAAAAACACATGGCACAAACAAACAAACACAAACAAAACCCCTGCTGAAAGCCCCCTAGTGGCCCAACAGGGAACTTTGCCAACCATGACAATTATATAGAAACAACCTGAGCAAAATGTTCCATTTCTAAATGTGATCATTTCATCTAGTATTACATGATACACTATTTTTCTGTTGCAATATGCCATTTTGTAACTCTTTAATTTATTATCCAGTATACTTATATAAATTTAGTTGATCATAATTGTTTTTGTATTTTATATTTGTGTATTAAACATTATTTAATGTTATTAAATGCTCAGGCTTCGTAGCTGATAGCAATATGCTGAAAGAAAATTTTCATTGATTGAGTAATTAGTTTAATTAATTTATTCATTAATTGCTTAATTGGTGTATAAATTACTTGTTCAGTCAATAAATAAATAAATTAATCAATTAATTAAATGGGTTGGTTAATTAAGTTAGTTGGTTGGTTGGTTGGTTGGTTAGTTAGTTAACTAATTAATTTGTTTATTTACTACTTTAGTTAGTTGGTTAGTTAATTAATTAATTAATTAATTTATTTATTTATTTATAATATAATAATATAATTTATTTATTAATTTAGTTAGTTTGTTTGTTAGATAGTTAGTTAGTTAATTAATTAATTAAGTTGGTTGGTTGGTTGGCTAGTTAGTTAACTAATTAATTTGTTTATTTATTTATTATTTTAGTTTGTTGTTTAATTAATGAATTAATGAATTAATGAATGAATGAATGAATGAATGAATTAATTAATTAATTAATTTTATAATGAAGAAGTTGCTTTCGGCTGCTCCCTGTTCGGGGTCGCCACAGTGGACCAACTGGTCCGCACAACAACTTGGCACAGGTTTTACACCGGATGCCCTTCCTGACGCAACCCTCCCATTTTTCCGGGCTTGGGACCGGCACTGCAACCAGTGGCTGGGGTTGAGGCATTGGCTGGAATCGAACCCGGGAATTATTTTTATAATATAATAATATAATTTATTTATTAATTTAGTTAGTTAATTTGTTAGTTGGTTAGCTAGTTAATTAAGTGAGTGCACGGGGCACGGGGCACGGTGGTTAGCACGTTTGCCTCACACCTCCAAGGTTGGGGTTTTGATTCCCGCCTCCGCCGTGTGTGTGTGTGTGTGTGTGTAATTTGTATGTTCTCCCCGTGCCTCGGGGGTTTTCTCCGGGTACTCCGGTTTCCTCCCCCAGTCCAAAGACATGCATTGTAGGTTGATTGGCATCTCTAAATTGTGTGTGTGTGTGTGTGTGTGTGTGTGTGTGTGTGTGTGTGTGTGTCCTGCGATACACTCCGTCCAGGGTGTATGATGCCTGAGATAGGCACAGGCTCCCCGTGACCCGAGAATAGATCGGATAAGCAGTACACAATGAATAAATCGATCATTCAGCAGCGGAATAAAAATCTTTTTAACTAAAGACTTTTATTTTGCCGAATTCTCGTGCCCCAGAAGTGAAATGAGACGCGGCGTTGTGCGCATGCGCACTCCAGTCACTGTCGCTACACATTATTCATTCTCTGGTCTGTTTTCTTTCTCTGTTTTATGCATAAAGGAGCAAAACCGTCCTCGCTTTCACCCCCAGCGCTGGAGCTGGAGCAGTAAACATGTCGGCACAGGGGGATTGTGATTTCTTGGTGAAACGCGCTCGCGAACTCGTGCCCAAAGATCCGTGGGCTGCTAAAGCTTGGCTCATCACCGCGCGGACTCTCTATCCGGCTGACTTCAACATACAGGTACAGACTGACAACACGCTGATTTACAGCATGCACATCAACCTCAGAAATATCACCAATATATCAATAATCTGATAGCAGTGTATCAGACACATCAACACCGTTTAAACACCTCAGTAACTATCCAGCCTGACGCTGGGGTCAATAAAGTGATGAAGGACAAAACATGTAGTGTGCAATAATAATAATAATAATAATAATAATAATAATAATCCGCCTGATATACTTGTACAACCAAACACACTTACTCATGTTATTTTTACTGCTGTATTGAGATGATATCACATAACGTTCACATACACTATATTGACAAAGTTTTGGGACACCCCTCCAAATCATTGAATTCAGGGGGTTGGACCTGGCCTCTTAGTTCCTTAGAAAGGAACTAATGATTCAGCATACCAAGACTTTTGGGACAATTTCATGTTGTGGGATCAGTTTGGGAATGGTCTTCCAACGTGACAAAGACATGGAGGAGCGAGTCTGCTGTGGAGGAACTTGACTGACCTCAACCTGATAGAACATCTTTGGGATGAATTAGGGCGGAGACTGCGAGCCGGGCCAAAACTGGGACGTCTCCCTTTACGGGACATCTCCCGTTGGGTTGAGGTCAGGACTCTGTGCAGGCCAGTCAAGTTCCTCCACACCAAACTCGCTCATCCATGTTTTTATGGACCTTGCTTTGTGCACTGGTGTGCAGTCATGTTGGAACAGGAAGGGGTCATCCCCAAACTGTTCCCACAAAGTTGGGAGCATGAAATTGTCCAAAATGTCTTGGGATGCTAAAGCATTAAGAGTTCCTTTCACTGGAACTAAGGGGCCGAGCCCAACCCCTGAAAAACAACATCTGAATTCAATAATTTGGAGGTGTGTCCCAAAACTTTTGGATAGATAGATAGATAGATAGATAGATAGATAGATAGATAGATAGAAGTCTGTTGCCAGGGAACTATTAGACATTTCAAGAAGACAGCTGATTGGCTGGTTGTGACTGATCATTTTCCATAAGCATAGACAGTGTAGCAGGGTAAGTAGCTTGTATTGTCTAGATGTGTACAGTCCAGCACAGAGTGGTGATTTTCCTGCTCGAGTCCTCGACCTGCTCCTTGCACCTCTGATTTAGTGCAAAAAACCTTCAGATGGCCTTTTCTTACATCCCTATCTTTTGCAGTATGAGATGTACATGATTGAGCGCAACGCAGAGAAGACCACTTCAGCTGGCAGACTGCTCTACGACATGTGAGTGCTGAAGACAAGGACCTTTCCGTACAGACATAACACAACGTTGCTGTAGTTGTAATATGTTATCATTTCTATGGTAACAACTTAGTCTTTTTAAAGAGAGAAGACCTGCACTACAGCAAATCATAGTTTTCTAATAACATCACATTAAAAAAAAAAAAAACTGTAGAAGAATATTGTACTCCGGTGTGACTCCAGTGCCGCTCTGATGGTTGTGATTTGCATTGAACAGATTTATTAATTTCCCGGAGCAGCCAGTGGTGTGGCGCGAGATCACCGTAATCACAGCAGCATTGAGGAACGACAGCCAGGACAAGCATGCACAGTTCCTCAAAGGTGTGTATGTGTACCTGTAGGTGTGTGTGTGTGAGACTTTCCCAGGGCCTGTGCAGTGTCCCATGCTGTTAAATGCTTGAATTTTAACTGTGTGTGTGTAGGTGTGTTTGAGACTCTCCCAGGCCCTGTGCAGTGTCAGATGCTTTTGAAGGCCACTGAACAGTGTTTTAACACTCTGGAGAAAGCAGAGATGCACCTGCTGCTGCTGAAGAGATTCCCAGAGTCTGTGGTACAGCACGGGGTAAGCAAGTGTTCGACACGTATATACGTTTGAATTAAAACCTATATTACAGTATGTACAAAAAGCATAAAACCTTTCATAGAGGTTCAGCAAATCTGCACAGTCGAGGCTGCTTTTATTTCATAAAATACACAAGTATCTTAAACAGGTCTTTGTACAAATGTCTGTAGATAATATCACTGTAAATAAACATAATCAAACAAGCAGGTGAAAAAAAATTAGTTTGTAGCTCTCAAAAATAAATCTATTTTTACATTTTCAGTTTTCAATTAATATAGAAATTAATTAATTAATTATTATATATATATATATATATATATATATATATATATATATATATATATATATATATATATATATATATATATATTTGTTCTTTATAATTTCCTCTCCATCTCTCTCTCTCTCTCTCTCTCTCTCTCTCTCTCTCTCTCTCTCTCTCTCTCTCTCTTTTTATTTATTTATTTATTTATTTTATATTTTTACAATTTCAGCTCATAAAAAACTGGTAGAAATTGTTTTTTTTTTGCATTTCCTACTATTTCGCAAGGTCCTACAATTTCACTTCACTTCATTTTTTTTTTTCTTCTAAAGTCATCCATTGAGGTACACCATCATATACAGTATCACTGATGAAAGGGCTCTAATTGAAATCTTAAAAAGTTCTGTCATTTTTATTATACCCTGTTAGTTTTATGTTCCTTGTGTTACACGTTAGGTGAGTTTAGGAGAGTCACTGCTGGAAGCGGAGAACATGCAGGACTTGGACACACCAGTCAACTGTTACAGGAAACTGTTTGGTATGACTTATGCTATCCATCATTTCTTTCCACCAAGACAGCAGGATTTTCTAAAATTTCTGTTTCTTATAACTAACGTGTCTTGTTTTTTCTCGCAGTATGCGACGTCCTGCCGCTGATCATTAATAATATGGACATGAGGCTTCCCGCCAGTCTGTTGCACAAATACATGCACAAAGCGGCCGAGTTTTACATCGGCTACGTGACACGAGGCCCCTGCGCAGATGCACAGTTACCGGGTGGGTAACGGCTACATGCTTACAAAAATAATTCTGAAATTATATACCTTGACACTCACAGCGTTTTTGTAACAATGACAGCTTTACTTTTCGTTCTTTTTACTATATAATTACACTTTATTTTTCTTCATTTATTAGGACCTCAGGAAGGGGGAGGGCTTAAGTCTCCCGGAAAGGGGCGGGTCCAGCGGGGTGTGATTGACGGCTTGTCGGAGAAGTCGTCGTTGGTGGCGGAGCCCTGGGAGAGGCTGCTGGAGATTGTTGGGTTGGTGGGGCTGAGGTGTGAGTGGCAGGGAGAGAAGGCCACCAGGTAATCCAGTGTGTGTGTGTGTGTGTGTGTGTCACTCTGCATAAGGGTTTCAGACAAATGTGAGACATGTAAATATGTGTGTGTGTGTGTGTGTGCAGGACATACTCAGAGCTACTGCAGCGGGTGAAGGAGCTGTGCCGCTATTTGCCTGGTCTGGAGGGCGAGAATTTCTCTCGTTGCTGTGCCCAAATCGTCACCTGTTCCACACTAGTGCTCTTCCGCAGTGCACACTTCTACATCTCCACAGTGCAGCCCTCTCTCTTTCAGGGTATGTGTGTGTTATGTTGATCAAGTATAACCGATAAGAACTGAAATAAATATAACAGTGTTGTATGAAATACTTGTATATTAGTTAAAACTTGATCATGCCTGTGTGTGTCAGGTCATAACTCACTGGGCTTGACTCCATGGGTTCTGGTGGAGGATCTTTCGAGTGTGTTTAATGACCTCGAGCCTGAGAGACCGAGCGGAAAACACGCACACAAAAAACGCAAACTCGCAGACGGGCGTGAGAAAGCCATGGTGAGAGTCACCGCGATATACGAAAGACAGACAGAGACACAGGGGCTAGAAAAATCTCTCTTCAAAATAACACCGATCACATCATGTTTATCAACTTCATATCGACTGTGTGTGCGTTTAGAGTTCCGATGACGAGGACGCTCTGGGGAAAGGACGAGGAAGACACATTTTGGTCAATAAGACTGAAATGCCAGCTTGGACTGAGACGCTAGAGCATTTCAGAACAGCTAGAGAGAGCTGGGATCTCTTACACTCGCACGAGACTCTGGAATCAGGTACTGTGAGCAGGTGTTGGTGTTATTGCGCCCTCTGCTGGTGCCCCTACCCAGATGTTTTGGTTGCCTAGAAACCGACAAATGAAAGCAATTAATCCTCAGACAGTGATAACGGACTAGTTAATAGTTGTTTTTGGATATTTATGTTGGGGGAAAAAAGGTGTAATTTTTTTTTCGTTTGTTTGCAGAGTTCAACAAGATCTGTGCAGCATGGAAGACCGAAAGCTGGCTTTGGTTCCGGATATTTCTCACCGATATGATTATATATCAGGTACAAGCTCGTTAGTGAGAGGTTTAGTGAAGCAGATGGGTGTGATTTTAAAAAAAAAAATTATTGGCAAGTATTTTATTGGCAAAATATCCATTTTATTCAAGATGGGTAGTGATGAAGATAATGCAGATGTATAGTTTACTGTAGAGACAAGGATTTAGGCAAACGTTTAATTTCACTACATCTTCAAGGTTTAAGCAAAATCAAGTTTATACAAATCTTCCATGAATTGTAACAGAAATAAATCGTAAAGGTTAAAATTTTAGAGGAACTAATCACCAAGGTGAGGTAGTGCACTGGAATAGGAGATGTGTGTGTGTGTGTTTCAGGGTCAGTACAGGAAAGCTCTGTCCAGTTTAGTGCAGCTGTCATCTCTTCAGCCCCAGCAGAGCCAGAACACACACACGTCAGCCTCTACCCTGGAGACACACCGAGCCTTAATCCAGCAAGCATCCTGTCACTATGCACTCGGGGAGTACCGGGTAACACACGCAACACACACACAGCATTTTATTACTACACACACAGACTGATGCAACATGTAAGTATGTAAGACGTTGATTTGATTTTGTGTGTGTGTGTGTCTGTGTGCGTGTTGGCGCGGTGATTAAATATTTTATACCCTAGCTGGCCTGTGAGAAGCTGTTGGAGGTTGTAAGTGGTCTGGTGCCTCAAAACCAGGAGGCAACCAAGCCCAGCGAGGAGCAGAGCCGAGGAAGAAATAAAGCAAAGAAAGGTGCGTCCAGCCACAAAGATCGGTTCTGACCTACACATCTCGCCTGAGCCGGGTTTAGCACCTGGCTTTTCGGGTTTCTTGAGTAGTGGTGTAGTATTCACGTGCCTGAGTCTATTATTTGAGCGATCACTTCACATTTTGCATAAATGATCTGTGTATAGTTGAAACCTATGCTGTTGTGAATTTTTTTTTGAATAAAACTCATTTTTCTAAACACAAGCACCTGGCTTTTAAACATAAGGATAGAAAATGAGCCCTGAAGAACAGGATCAGTGTTGTCTTTGCTATTAAATGAAATGAAGTGTTGCATAAAAGCAAGAGACAATTTTAAATAAAAAATAGAGCATACTCTGATAATATTTTATTGGGGCGATGACAAGCAATGAAATAAATCTTAGCTTATAGGAGTTTATTATATATATAAATATATATATAAATATATAAATATATATGTATAGTGCCGTATTAATAGATCTAGCTGCATTTATATTTAATTTTAAATTGCTAATGTTACGGTTGATTTTATCTCGTGTGGTTTGAAGTGAATAGGATGTGGTTATAAATCTGTTTCCTGTTTTGTAGGCAATGACTTGAGACTCATTCCCTGCACTAGCAAAGACGTTTTGCCCTTTTGCCTGCAGTTGATGCTGGCCTGCTTCAAAGTAAAACACACACACACACACACACACACACACACACATAGGACATTATTCACTCACTATCATTTACATAGAAATAAGATTCTTGCTGTCTGTTCTAGTTGCGAGCGTTCGTAGACGGCGGCAGAGATGACCTGTCTCTCGGTCACGTGATCGTCCTCCTGCAGCACGATTGGCCGCAGGGAGAGACCCTCTTCCTGAAGGCGGTGGACAAAATTTGCGACCAGGGGAGTTTTCAGTACGAGAACTTCTTCAACTACGTCACCAGTATCCTTCACCACACTTTCACCTTAGCTACAAACAGTCACACAAGCAGGTTAAGTTTTCTAGATTTTCTTCCTTCAGGGTTACAGCACAAACAAGCGATTAGACAAATGATTAGATCATCGATTTATGACTGATGATCTAATCTAGGTAGCAAGCCAGACTAATTAGTTAAAGAAGATAAGATAATCCTTTATTTGTCCCACAGCTGGGAAACTTGCATAGCTACATTGGCAAAGGGATAGCAGTTAAAGAAAAAGATAAGGAAAAAGACAAAAGGTGACTTGAAATTATAAGAAATATTATAGAGAGACTTAAAAGAGAAGTTCACTTCCAGAACGAAAATCTACAAATAATTTACTCACCCCCTTGTCGTCCAAGACGTTCATGTCTTTCTTTGTTCATTCATTCATTCATTGTCTACCGCTTATCCGATCTATTCTCGGGTCACAGGGAGCCTGTGCCTATCTCAGGCGTCATTGGGCATCAAGGCAGGATACACCCTGGACAGGGTGCCAACCCATCGCAGGGCACACACACACACTCATTCACACACTACGTACAATTTAGAGATGCCAGTCAACCTACAATGCATGTCTTTGGACCGGAGGAGGAAACCGGAGTACCCGGAAGAAACCCCCGAGGCACGGGGAGAACATGCAAACTCCACACACACGGCGGAGGCGGGAATCGAACCCCCAACCCTGGAGGTGTGAGGCAAACGTGCTAACCACTAAGCCACCGTGCCCCCCCCCCTTCTTTGTTCAGTCGTAAAGAATTTTTCCCAGAATTTTTCAGGATTTTTCACTATATAGTGAACTTCAATTGTGCCCGCAAGTTTGAACTTCCAAAATGCAGTTTAAATGCAGCTTCAAAGGGCTGTAAATGATCCCAGCTGAGGAAGAAGTCTCTTATCTAATGAAACGATCGGCCATCTTAGAAAAATAAAAAATGGTATACAGTTTAACCACAAAAGCTCGTCTCGCACTAGCTCTGGGATGCGCGTCCGCGACGCTACATACTACGTAATCACATCAGGTCACGCATGACGTAGGCGGAACTACAGACCCAGTGTTTACAAAGCGAACGTGCAAAGACCAGGGAAGTGCAAATATGTCAAATGCTCTTTACTAACAAAAAGGTACGTATAACTTTGTCATTCCACATGCAGCAACTTTGGAGCGGTCCTCCTTCTCCACACTAGTAAACACTGGGTCTGTAGTTCCGCCTATGTCACGCGTGACCTTTCGACGAGATTACGTAGTACGTAGCGTCACGGACGCGCATCCCAGAGCTAGTGCTAGACGAGCTTTTGTGGTTAAAAAGTATGCCATTTTTTATTTTTCTAAGAAAATGACCGATCGTTTCGCTAGATAAAAGCCTTCTTCCTTGACTGGGATCGTTTAGAGCTCTTTAAAGCTGCATCTAAACTACATTTTGGAAATTCAAACTCACGGGCACAATAGAAGTCCACTATATAGAGAAAAATCCTGAAATGTTTTCCTCAAAAAACATCGTTTCTTTACAAGTGAAGAAAGAAAGACGTGAACATCTTGGATGACGAGGGGGTGAGTAAATTATTTGTAGATTTTTGTTCTGGAAGTGAACTTCTCCTTTAACATGAAAGATAACCAACTATATAGGAAATTAAAGTTTTAGGCACCGGGGTTTTTTTAAGAAAAAAAGCATTAAGTGGTAGCCTCAAGCACGGTCGCTTATTAATCCCTTTGACTACAAACCCAGACATTGACATGTTGGAAGAGTTCGCATATCTCCGTACGACAGAAGGTGGGCGGGTCCAACTGGAGTTATTGCCCAATCAGGGGATGCTAATTAAGTAAGTTTATATCATTCAAAAATAAATAAATAAATAACAGTGACTAAATAACTACAATTGATTACAAAAGGTATTTTATGACAAACTATTTTTATTTATTTATATATTTATTTATTTATTTATTTTTTGGATGAGGCCTCTTGAAATCGGCTCCTTAATTATTGACACCCCTTATTTAAATGAGTGAAAATTGTATATATAAATCCCGAAGGAAATTCTTTCAATTGGAACGTGTGTGACTCTCGCCACATTTTAAGAAAAAAAAAAGCCGTTAAAAAAAGGTAAGTTAAAAGGTAAGTCGTTTCTTTTTCTTTCATCAGATGTGCAATCCGTTTTGCTCATTCTTCTGAAGGGTGCCAATAATTTTGGATCGTGACAGTAATGTGTCTATCTGGTTGAATAATACTTATACCTTTTGTTTCCCCTCTTTCTTTCCTTTCCCTACCTTAACTTAGCCGGCTTAGCTTCTATTGACCTCTAATAAGCACTGTGTCTGGCTGATTTTGCTTCAAATGACCTTTGACCTTACACATGGGGGTTCATTCAAGACACGAAACAACACCCTTCAGTAGAAATAAGAAATATGATGAAAGATGTGCAGTTTCTCGTTGACATCGTCAAGAAAGCGTCATTATTTATCGTCATTTCAGGGACACTAATTACCCAGAATGCACTGAAATCTGAAGCAATTTCCTTCTACAGGATGAATACCATTTAAAAAAAAAAAAAATGGCACATTTTGTCAGTTATTTTGTAAATGGAAATAATGTATGCCATAATTTTTGGATAAAGATTTTAAATATCGTTGTTAAATATATATTTATCTGACATTAAGTGATAACTTGGTTTGTATTCGTGGCCTTGAATGCAGCCCCTGTTTTTTGGGGTGTTGATGAATTGGTGTTTGATGTCCATAGGAACCCCAGCCCCGCCCTGGGGGTGGAGTTAAATACCCTGCTGCTTCCTGGGGCTCAGAAGGCTGACAGGTACCCACCCCCACCCTCGTCATCAAACCTTCCCCACCCCCAAACTCCGCCCTCCAGCCTGCTCATACGCCGTAACACATTGCTATATTTCTCCCTTTTCCGTCTCTTTATTTCACAGGATTTTCATTTCACAAGTGTTTTGGGTTTTTTTTTTCAATTCAATCCATGGCATCTGTTGCAGTTTTGTGTCTTTGTTGTTGTTGTTGTTGTTGTTGTTGTTGTTGTTGTACATTTGGATAACTCAAATGTGATGTGATGTTTCAGTATCATTATCGATGTTTTACTATGCAAAGATTCCCAGCATCTGCAGTGTTGTTGAGGGTGTCACAAAATATCTGCTGATTTTGTGTGTGTGTGTGCAAGGGTGTAGTTCCACATTGTGACTTAAGTGGTTTTCAGGTCATGACCGAGCTCATGAACCACATAAGCTTTGTCAAGGTTTGAAAACATTTTGCCAGTGTCACAACAGTTTGTCACAAAGCAAGTGTAGAATCGTGAGTACAAAATGCACGCTTGCTTAGTCTCGTTTCTGCTTTCCCAGGCATCACACTGTGACTCGGGGCATTACCAAGGGTGTGAAAGAAGATTTCCGGCTGGCCATGGAGCGCCAAGTGTCTCGCTGCGGAGAAAATCTCCTTGCTGTTCTACATCGATTCTGCATTAATGAGAAAATCATCCTCATCCAGTCCTTACCCTGACCTCATACTCTTAAAGGGAAGAAAATCCACCTATCCCTTTTCCAAACTTTTCCCTTTCCATATTTCAACCTTCACGATCTTCAACAGCACCCAAGGTTTATTTTGGAATAAAATTCTATTCTATTCTATTGACAGAGAGTGATGCAGC
The DNA here is from genome assembly GCA_033459395.1 of Hemibagrus guttatus. Lineage (NCBI taxonomy): Eukaryota > Metazoa > Chordata > Actinopteri > Siluriformes > Bagridae > Hemibagrus > Hemibagrus guttatus. The sequence goes on along the minus strand of JAUCMX010000016.1, from coordinate 20,242,210 downwards.
AGCACTTTAGTCTTTTAATCTGTCCAGCTCTCCTCAGCCATACACTTTGCTTAAACAGATTAGCTTCCAAAGCTTCAACTTTCAAGCCAACACCAGTTTAAATTCAGTAGATAACTAATGGAGCAGATTCTCTGCTGTTACTCAGCTCAACTGGGCCATATAGCTGCATTGCATTCTGGAACTTGGACTCCAACATTTGCTGTCTCCACCACGTTCACAATGGATTTTTCAATAATATGACACATTTTCACATGTTTTCAGAAGCTAATGAACAAAATCTAGCCATTATATTATGCATCTTATATTCACATCACACCATTTAATTTAATTCAGGGAGGACTTTTCCTTTGACTTCTGCCCTATGTCCTAATTCTTACCGAATTCGCAACGTTCATGCGAAAAAGAATTTTCCACTTGATACTGTTTTCTATTGACGTTTTGTAGCCTTTGTGAATTGTCTAGGTTTCGAGTTTCCTATTTTGGATAAGTACAGAGACCTCAAACAAGAGTGTCTTACTTTTAACAGGGTATTGAGATCTGGTATATTTCCCTGTTAAAGTTTGTGAAGTTGCATATTGCAAAACAGCTAATAGGTTGCACTGGTTGCATCCCGTACTATGAAGAACCCCTCAGCGTTCTTAAGGTTTTTCTGTCCAAGTCATTATGTTGGCATGAAACTGCATTCCTTGGTTTGTTTATAATTTCTAATATCTACAAGACCTACCTGTGTAGCTAAAAGAGGAATTTTTAATGTCTAGATTTGGCAGCAATTAAGATCAGACTTTGAAATCACAGGGGGAAAAAAACAACGAGTACATATTATATAATGTACCACTTAAATAATCTTGGACTCAAACATAATGTATAAATGTCTTTAATTTCAAAAAAGTAACAGGTTTTTTTTCTTTAGCAATGCTTTTAAAATTATTTTTACTTTATATTTGAATGTTTATTCTTGCATACGTTAAATTGTATACCTAATGAACTCAATTTGAGACTTGGCAGAAATAAATTGGTTTTGAACTTAATCATTGTCATATGCTATAATTTGTTGTGGTGGTGCAATGTATAGACAATTCAACCTCTTTTAATTGGTTTGTCCTCTCATTACCATTGTCTCTCAACAGACTCTGGTAGATCAGCTTGCAGAGCCGCCCGCAGGTTTGCCCAAAACATTCTCTGTTTGGCCTTGTCCTGGGGCCACTCTAAGTAAGTGCGCCTGGCCAGCATTGCCTTTAGCTGGTAATACTTATTGGGTATAAGATATGTAGGCAATGGCTCTAGCAGAATGAGGATGATATTGTCTGTACCTTGAGTTATCCGCTGGTGGCTAGCAAAGTACAGCTCATAGTGGCACCACTCACTCTGGACAAAATGAGGGGACAGCACGAAGACGCAGCATCTACTTTGTTCTATGCAACGGAGGATGTTGTCTAAGATTGGTCTTCCCGGGATGAAGTCTCGCTCATGGTGACACACTCTCAGTCTATTTTGGGCCGAAGAGTCCTCACCTTCGAGTTTGGGCAAAAGTTGACCTATGACCCAGCTGGCATTTCTTTGGCTGTAGGAGATGAAAGCATGGAAGCATACTCCTCGAAGATCTTCTGCTCGTTGCTGGGAACTTTGTGCACGGTACTTTGCACGGGTCCATTTCCAAATCATGCTTATATACCAAGGAAAATCTAGTTGTTGGCATAGAATTCCAAAAGAAATGGCCAGAAATATAGCTGGGACCAAAATGGTTACTGCCAGTAGGCCAGCATTGCAGGTGACCTCCAGCAGCCTGAAGTTTTTAAGAATTGTTTTTTTCCAGTATTCTGGGTAACTACATTGATACCCATCTGGCCAGTGAGCCATGGTAATCCTTTGATTGTTGGAAGAATTTGAGCCAGCCAGTGTACCCTTGTCATCAATAAGGTTGGTGAATGCTCGCAAAGGACAGGTACAGATGTATGGATTCATACTGATATCCACTACAGTTAGGTGTGAACAGGTCTTGAGAGTCTCTGTTGATGGTGCATGCAGGAAGTTCCCGCGCAGCACAAGTTTTTGTAGTTTTGGATAACCCAGGCAGTCGGGAAGATCCAATAGACGATTCGCAGTAAGATCTAGAACTTTGAGAGAGTTCAGGTCAGAAGTATTTAATGTTATTGCAGTGATGTGGTTGTTCTGGAGGTTGAGATTGACTAGATTATTTGGCAAGCACTTAAACACAGTCTGGTCAAGCTCATTAAAAGATAAATCAAGGTGGGTGATTTTAGATGGCCAAGTGCATCTACCCTGAGATTCCTTGTAAGTCAGTGAATTCTGGCTTAAGTCTACATATCTTAAAGAGCTCATTAGTTGAACTCTTGAAGTCAGTGGCATCAACATTCTAAGGTTATTGCCCTTCAACACCAGTTTCTCCAGATTGATCAAAGTTTTACATTCTCCTTGGGAATCTTTAAAGACTTTTTCAGTTAGGACACAGTCAGATAAATCAAGCACCTGTATCATGCTAACAGCACGTGGGCAGGTCATATGGACTATTGGGGTTTGGGCAAAAGTTAGGTTTCTTGTAGGTATATTGATGATGTAGTCATAAAAAATCTGCTGATCAAAAAGGAACACAGTCACTGATGCCTGTCTAATAGTGAAAGAATCTAAAGAGTATCCTAGGGCCACATAAAAATGTCCTTCCATATTGTGAAGAACTAGATTAGACATACTAAACTGGCGGATAGATGATATTAAGGCCCCGCTGGTAAGGGATGTTACTACCTTCCAGGTAGTGTAAACAGAAGATAAATGTAAGTGAACCGTTTGAATGTGTACTTGGCGTGTCTCGAGTATTCTGAAGAAGTCCTCAGGATTGTGTAACCCCCTTAGCTCTACTTCTCTAAAGGATGTCAACACATCAACAATTATTGGGAGATCACCTGAATTATTGGGCATTTGGACAACAATTTTGTCAGCATTTGCACCAGTGATGCTTCCTTTTTCATACGAAATCAAATATTGAGCACGAATGAGAAGAGTTTGGAGATGGAGGTCAGAGATGCTAGCAAAGCTGCTGTTCTGAATAATGCTGGCACTCAAACCAAGCCACTGAAGTTTTGTAAGGTTGCGAAACTCATCCCCCAGTGCCATAACTGCAAACAAGTTGGAGGACAAGTCCAAGTACTGTAGGTTTTGTGCTTGAAGCAGGTACTGTTGGTGGGACAGAATTTTCAGGCTGTTGTGGGACAGATCCAGTGTTGCCAGAAGAGGATTGGAAATAAATGTGTCTGGATGTATATCTTTCAGAATGTTCCAGGAGAGATTGAGAAAGTGGAGCCTGGGGGTTCCATGGAAGCTATATTTCTTCAGGGTCCAAATTTGATTTTGAGAGAGATCTAGGCTTTGTGTAGATGGTGGGAGATCAGGTGGGACAGCAGAAAGGTTTCTGGAAGAGTAGTCAAGAATTAATGACTCCATGTCCAGCGAGAAGGAAGGTTGCAAAGACACCAGGAGTACCACCACTGACAACCAGGAGGGGAGCCCTTGAATCTTCATAAGTGGATGTGTTATCTGTTAAAAGTACAAGGTTAGAGATTGAACTGTAGATGTCCCTTAGCAACAATTGCAAACATTGTCCTTATTTCTTTATGCCAATTACATTCTATTGCTTTTTAATTTGCGATGGTGACTTTAGGACCGGAATCTTCTAAATAATCCTCTGAAGAATTTTGACTTTCTCAGCTTTATTCCATCTTTCTGGTGTACAAATTTACATTTCGAGCCTACATTTAGAATGGACAAAATACAGAAAAACATTACAAAAAAGCAGTATCTGGGCATCGTAAAACAAACAGCAGTATTTGAATTCTACTTAATATTTAATATTTTAGTATTTACAGAATGAATTACTATTGGTTTAACAATGTTATTTCACAAAATCTTGCTAAAATAAAAAAACAAAAATGAAATAGTTTTTATGCTATTAGTTTTATTTCATGATCATTAATCTGGCAATCGCAGTAGTTATTTAAAAAAATACCACAATGAATTTCAGCTATTGAAGTTATTATAAATAACTACGTAACCCATCTGATTTCAGTACTGTTTTTCTGTTCCTTGGGGGGAACTCTTATTAAAGCAGCTTCCTTAATACACTACAAGCTAGAATTGAACTCTTTGTGGCTTTATATTGGAAAATTCTATCATTCAGTCTTAACACAAATAGAACTTTATAGTATTATATAGTTACCTTATAGTAATGTCTCGTTGGGTTTAGTTGTGTTTTATTGAATTTGTTCTTAAAAGTTGAATCTACGGTGTCCTTTTGAGTCAGCAAAGTATTAAAAAAAGATTTCTCAGTTCAGTTAAGAAAAGCATTAGGTTTAATGACCCGTTGCTTACCTGAGACGAATCTGTTCTGTGGATTGTTTTGCTGAAGCGGTGATGATGACTAGCAATAGCACATATCATGTTGCTTTTGGTAAAGCACCGAGTCAAATAATGTTTTCCTTCTGCTTTTTTTTTAATGGCACTTCCTGCCACATAACCCACAATAGATGTTTGCATAAAAACAGCTTGCTGGGATTTTGAACTTGGTACACTTATATATGTTTAAGAGTGTATATATACTGTATTTTTTAAATCATACAATAAATCAATAATCAAGTGTAATAATCTAACACCACTTATATAATAACCTTAAACCTAGTATCAAGCTTTACAGAGCATCACAGTATCTCTTAACAACTTCTCATATTCAGGAAGTGCAGTATAATGTTGCAGCAGCAGTGCAAGGACTTTTTTAAATGATAAAACTAGGCAGCAAGTGAACATTTTGTCCTCAAAGTTGATGTGTTAGAAGCAGGAAAAATGGGCAAGCGTAAGGATTTGAGCAAGTTTGACGAAGGGCCAAATTGTGATGGCTAGACCACTGGATCAGAGCATCTCCAAAACTGCAGCTCTTGTGGGGTGTTCCCGGTCTGCAGTGGTCAGTATCTATCAAAAGTATTATTTAAATCCTGTAAGTCCTTTAAGTGTCCTTAAAGTCCTGTAAGTTGCGAGGTAGGGCTCATGGAAGGATCTGCTGCTAACATGTTGGTGCCAGATACCACAGCACACCTTCAGGGATCTAGTGGAGTCCATGCCTCGACGGATCAGGGCTGTTTTAGGGACCAACACAATATTAGGCAGGTGGTCATAATGTTATAGCATAATGTTATGTACATTAAAAAAAACAGTATATAATGGAACTGATCTGTGTTGAAACATGGATCTTGTACAGTAAGGGAAATCTCCTTCATGATAAACGTGCAGAACTTCTGTCCCCCTGACATGTAGATTAGAATGATATATACTGTACTGTTTGTGTTACTTTTCTCTTTACATTTTTTGTGTCAGTGTGTGTGTCAGTGTGTGTGTCAGTGTGAGTGTCAGTGTGTGTGTCAGTGTGAGTCCGAATCCTCAGTGACTCTAACTTCCACAATTTGACCACTTTTTACACTGATACACAAACACTGATAATGGATTTCCAAACACAGATAAAGGTACAGTCAGTGTGTTTACATTTACTCAAATCAAAGTCTTTAGAAGCTGTGGATATATCAAGGATCACACACACACACACACACACACACACACACACACACACACACACACACACACACACAGTTATAGTGTTAGGCTATAACTGTCAACTGAAGATGTTCTTTAACATAGTGCCCTAAGACGATATAAACAGGGGTTTCCCCCCTTATCCTTTCTCAATCTTTCTTTCTTTCTTTCTATCTTTCTTTCTTTCTTTCTCTCTCTCTCTCTCTCTCTCTCTCTTTCTTTTTCTTTCTTTCTTTCTCTCTTTCTCTCTTTCTCTCTTTCTCTCTCTCTCTCTCTCTCTCTCTCTCTCTCTCTCTCTCTCTTTCTTTCTTTCACTGTTTACTGAATTATACACCCCATTCTATCCCCATTCAAATATTCTCTCTCTCTCTCTCTCTCTCTCTCTCTCTCTCTCTCTCTCTCTCTCTCTCTCTCTCTCTAACTTATCTAGTTTTCTTTCTTTTTTCTTTCTCTCTCTCTCTGCGCATGCGTAGCGGAAGAGCGAGTGTGGCGTGTTGAGCGTGTGAGAGCGGTTGGCGTCTAGCCAATTTGTTCGGCATTTAAACGCTATATTTTCCGTTTGAACAACTCAGATTTATTACTTTTGTTGTATGAGTGTGTGTGTTAGCGAGGAAGTAGTGGGGTGTGTGTGTGTGTGTGTGTGAGTAGCGTGTCGGAGGAGCATGGCGAAACATTGTCGCTGCCTCCTGCATGAACAGTGCAATTGTGGTTTTTCTTAATGATGTTGCTAAAGTGACTAATGACACTTTAGCAACACTAGTGACAGATGCCGATATTAAATGTTTTAAATGTGGTAGAACAGGGCATCTTGTTCGGGCCTGTCCTGAAAGGCAAAGTGACCCCGATGTTTCTGAGCGACCGGGGCAAGAAGCAGCTGAGCCTGCTGTGGTCGTTCCCCCTGCGGCCACAGTTCGGCCGACTGTGGAAAGCCCCGGAGTGGCTGCTGCACCAGAACAGACAGAGAGCGAACCCCAAGCCCAGCCTGCAGCCCAAAAGCCCACTGGAGCTGCAACAACCCCAGAAGAGCCCTGCGTGGCTGAACCGGTCACGGTGAAGTGTCCTGCTCAGCTGAACTGGTCTCAGTAAGGCATGGAGATACTGATCGAGACCAGGAAAGGTCCTGCTTGACTGAACCGGCCCTGGAGAGGCCCTGCTCAGTGGATTCTGGCGCAATGCTGGAGATGCCTGCGCTGGCAGAGGCAGGCACAGAGGTGCAGAGCTGTCGCTTGGAAGCACCAGTCACCACACCAGTGCATGAGGACGGGGGAGATGTGGAGATGGAGGACGAGCCCACTTTTAAAGTATCAAATAAGAGAAAGAAAAAAGGTAAGGGACATGGGGGAAAAAAGCAAGCCAAGACAGAAACAAAAACAGATGGTAGAGAGTCAGACAGTGAAGACTGTTTGTCAGATTCTGTTTTCTAACTTCGCCTCTCAGGAAGAACAGCTAAGTGTCATTTACCCTGCTGAGGACCACCAAGTGGCAAAAAAAATGTAGCAATTGAAGAGTTTTTCCCAGACAGAAAACAGTTTATTCACGATGTTAAACATTTCAGAAGAGAAGGTGCTTTTATTGATGTGGAAGTCTATCACTTGGGAAAACTGATTACTAAGGTGAATAAGGAAAACTCTGATGATGCTTTGTAGAGTGTGTGGTGTGTTTTATGGTTTTCACCCTCTGTTTATTTTATCTATACTTTTTAATGAACGGGATTCATGTTGCGAGCTTGAATGTTAATGGAGCAAGAGAGTATAATAAGAGAGTTAAGTTATATGAACTTGTTAAGCAGAAGCGGATTGATGTCATGATGCTGCAGGAAACCCACAGCGATAATAGCAATGCTGCTGATTGGGTGAAGGAGTGGGATGGGCTGGCGATTTTAAGTCACAAAACATCACTCAGTGGTGGTGTTGCTCGGCTCTTTGCTCGCAGTTTTATCCCATGTTCTTATTCAGTTGAAGAGATTTTAAACGGGAGACTTTTTATCTGTGTGTACACTCCCACCAATGCAGTGGAGAGAATGAGTTTTTTAGCTAATAGCAACACTACTGATATTTTAATATTGGTTGGAGATTTTAATTGCACAACAGATAATTTAGATCTGAATCATGTAGAACCTCACATGGCTTCCCGTAAGCGCCTGTGGGAGATGATTGAGGCCCATGAGCTAAGTGATGTATGGAGGAACCTAAATATAAAACAGAGACAGTACACGTGGGCCCACTCCACAGACAACACACTTTCTCTGGCAAGATTGGACCGTTTCTATGGTTTTAAGCATCAACTGACGTTTTTTAGTTAAAATAAAACAATAAAAGTGTTTTATTGTTCCAGTAGGTATCTCAGACCACAGTATGGTACTATGTACGATCAGTAAAAGGAATGTAAAGCCTAAGAGCGCCTACTGGCATCTTAACGCTGCACTTTTAGATGATGCTTTAAAGGATTTGTTTTAAATCAGAGAAGGCGGCTTTTAACTCTTTACAAGAGTGGTTGGATTTTACTAAAACACAGACCTATTCTGTGTTTTAGTAAAAATACTAAATACTTCCTAAACTCAGAAGTATTCTGTCAACACTACACTCTCAACGTCACAAGAGACATTGTTAGATCTCTGAAAGCTCTGGAGATAGAAATAGTGGAACTCCAGCGTTTGGAGGCCACTGGAAATCGAGGGCATATTGAAGCCCTCAAAAGTAAAAAAGCTAAAATGAATGACCTGTTAGACATCACAGCACAGGGGGCACTGGTCCGCTCTCGCTTCACAAGTGTGACCGAGATGGATGCTCCTTCCAAGTTCTTCTTCAGTTTAGAGCAAAAGAATGGACAGAAAAGATTTATACATGCTGTGCAAAAAGAATCGGGGGATCTCTTGTCGGAGCCCACTGAAATTCGTAAGCAGACAGTACGCTTCTACTCGAAACTATACAGCAGTGAGAGGTCAGGGGCACAGATAGTGGAGGAGAGCTTTCTGAAAGACCTGTCGAAGCTCTCGGAGCAAGCGGCCAGGGAGCTGGACGGAGAATTGACACTCGCAGAGCTCCACAAAGCTCTCCAAGGCATGGAGAACGGACGGGCGCCAGGTATAGATGGTTTCCCTGTTGAATTCTACAAGGCTTTCTGGGCAGTAATAGGGCAGGACGTGCTGGAGGTCCTAAGAGACAGCATGAATGTTGGTCAGCTACCGCTGAGCTGCAGGAGGGCCGTCCTGACCCTGCTGCCAAAAAAGGGAGACCTGACCCACCTGAAGAACTGGCACCCAGTGTCACTACTGTGCACTGACATCAAGCTGCTTTCAAAAGCATTAGCCTCGAGACTGACCAAGGTTATGGAGCAGATCACTCACCAGGACCAGTCGTACTGTGTGCCTGATAGATCTATATTTGATAATATATATTTAATTCGTGACATTTTGGACGTCTCTAGACTATTGGGCTTACAGACTGGTCTGATTTTTCTAGATCAGGAAAAGGAGGATGGACAGGGGCTGGTCCAGTTAGCCAGCAGAACTGCAGCTTTCTGCCTCCAGTTCCTCCAGAGACTCCTCACTGGTCCCAAAGACTTAATTTGGAGACCAGTAGCCCATGGACTTTTACACAAGGTCGGAGGACTGGGGCTAGACCGGACTTTGTTTTTAATGGATACCAAAACGCTGGACGTTTCTGGATTACCAAGTTTTTACCGTGGACTTTTTAAATTCTGGAACTGTTTTAGAAAACAAAACAAGGGCTGTGGAATGCTGCACTGGCTACTGGAGGAGCCCCTGATTCACAGTGTACGTCTGGACATCTCCGATGTGACCGCCCCTGCACTGTCCAGAGCTCTCATCTCCTCAAGGGTCGTGACACTCCGGGAACTGGTGAACATCATGGGGAATGACCTGTCACGGGCAGAGGACATGGCAGCATGTTTGGGACTAAGGTCCCTGCGTGTTGTCAATCAGCTCTTACGTCGCTGGAGGACTGTCTTATCATCAAAGGAGCGTGTTCAGCTGATGGAGTATCAGAATACTGAAACCAACCTTGCGGAAGAAGGACCTTTTCCCCAGCTGGACATCGCTCCCGACCTTGATGGGTCGGAAGGTCCGCTCCTGGAGTGCTGGGGTGTAAGGGAGATGGACTTTGGGTCAGTGTCGGGGAAGTTGCTCTACAGAGCGTGTGTTAAGGTTTTAAATAAGAATAAGCTGAGTGGGAGGGTAGACACCCCAAGTGTTTTAATGGGTTTTAATGCTGATATTAAACCAGAGAGGAGGGCACTGTATAAACTACCATTAACCAAAAGAGCTGCTGACCTCCAATGGAGGATTTTACATGGTATTATCTCTGTGAACTCTTTTATCTCTGTTTTAAATCCTGATGTTGCACATGACTGTCCTTTTTGTTCACAGAGAGAAACTGTTTTTCATGCTTTTATTCACTGCTCCAGGTTACAGTCACTGTGTGTGTTTTTACAGAGCATTTCAAGGTCTTTTAATGTTGATTTTACTTTTCAGTGTTTTATTCTTGGTTTTAAATGTCAAGAAAAACAGGTTTAAATGCTCAAACTGATGTTCAAACAAATGCTCAAACAGGTTCAAACTGATTAATTTTTTTTTTTGGTCAAGCTAAAATTGCAATTTACCTGAGCAGAAAAAACAAAATTGCACAAAACACAGACTGTGATGCTAAAAGGATTTTCTCCAGACTGGTTAAATCAAGAATTTTAATTGATTTTTATAAGAGTATGAATGATTTGCTGATGTTTGAGACAGTGTGGTGTTGTGAGAAAGCTCTGTGCTCTGTTGAGGAAGAAGAGCTATGCTTTGCACCAGAGCTAAACTAATCCTCACTACTTTTAACTATCCACTGCTACACTTAACCTAATGTATTGAAATGGTTTTAACATTTATTTATTTATTTATTTATTTATTTATTGAATCACTATGATTTATGTGTAATGTGACTTGTTTAAATAAAGGACTGTAGAAGAAGAAGAAGCCTTTATTATTGCCACACGTACATTACAGTGGGGGGGCACGGTGGCTTGGTGGTTGGCACGTTTGCCTCACACCTCCAGGGTTGGGGGTTCGATTCCTGCCTCCGCCATGTGTGTGGAGTTTGCATGTTCTCCCCGTGCCTCGGGGGTTTCCTCCGGGTACTCCGGTTTCCTCCCCCGGTCCAAAGACATGCATTGTAAGTTGATTGGCATCTCTAAATTGTCCGTAGTGTGTGATTGTGTGAGTGAATGAGAGAGTGTGTGTACCCTGCGATGGGTTGGCACTCCGTCCAGGGTGTATCCTGCCTTGATGCCCAATGACATAGGCATAGGCTCCCCGTGACCCGAATATAGATCGGATAAGCGGTAGACAATGAATGAATATATTACAGTGGAATTCTTTTCTTTGCATATCCCAGCTGAGGAAGTTGGGGCAGAGCGCAGGGGCAGCTATGATACAGTGTCCCTGGAGCAGAGAGGGTTATGGGCCTTGCTCAATTGCCCGACAGTGGAGTATGGTGGCTTGAACCCCGATCAACAACCCAGAGCCTTAACCACTTGAGACACCACTGCCCTGAAGTAGTTGCTTTCAGCTGCTCCCTCTTCGGGGTCCAACTGGTCTGCACAACAACTTGGCAAATGTTTTATGCCGGGTGCCCTTCCTAACGCAACCCTCCCATTTTTCCGGTCTTGGGACCAGCACTGCATCCAGTGGCTGGGATTCGAACCCGGGCCTTCCGCATGATAGGCCAGAAACCTACCACTAAGCCACCAATGCCCCGTTTAAATAAAGGACTGTAAAAAGTAAAAAAAAAAAAAAAAATCTCTCTAACTTATCTTTTCTAGTTTTAACTTATCTAGTTTTCTTTCTTTCTTTCTTTCTTTCTTTCTTTCTTTCTTTCTTTCTTTCTTTCTTTCTTTCTTTCTTCTCTCTCTCTCTCACTCTCTCTCACTCTCACTCTCTCTAACTTATCTAGTTTTGTTTCTTTCTCACTCTCTCTCTTTCTTTCTCTCTCTCTCTCTCGCTTATCTTTTCTTTCTTTCTTTCTCTTTCTTTCTTTCTTTCTTTCTCTCTCTCTTTCTTTCTTTCTTTCTCTCTCTCTCTCTCTCTCTCTCTCTCTCTCTCACTTATCCATCCTTCCTTCCTTCCTTCCTTTCTTCCCTCCATCCCTCCCTCCTTCCCTCCTTCCCTCCCTCCTTCCTTTCCTCCTTCCTTCCTTCCTTCCTTCCTTCCTTCCTTCCTTACTTCCTTCTTTTCTTTCTTCCTCCTTCCCTCCTTCCTTTCTTTCTTCCTTCCTTTCTTTCTTCCCTCCTTCCTTCCCTCCCGGCACTCAGAGCCAGAAACTGGTTCAGGATATTTAAGGAGGTTGAAACACAATGTCCTTCTGTTTTTTTTTATTGGATTTTATGTCCATTGAATCATCTATAAAGGATTCAGGCTGCATTTACCACACATAACAAACATCATTTGTCTTAGTTTTCCTTATTAAACCAAAACCATGAGAAATACAGATGGTGGGGTTTTCTTAAGGGAAGGGAAGGAAGTGTTCCAATTCAAGCATCTGAAAATAAATGTTCACTTGTTTTACTTGTTCTTGATGTTGTTGTTGTTGTTGTTGTTGTTGTTCCTACGTTGCAGTGTGTCCTCAGTTTGATTTCATTTACTCCGTCCTGGTTGCATCCCAAATCACCATCACATCCTGTTTCAGTGTCCCGAATCGATGTCCTTTATGAATCCTGTCATCACCTCTGGCTGCTAAAATCCGATTAGCTAATGTTTGATTTGATTCACACATCAGACCCCGTGGCATATCTGACATCATAGTCTGCTTTATTTATTTATTTAATATTATTTTTTACTTGAAATCAGTGGGTAAGAAAACATCAGTCTTAGTGCTTCATTCACAAGGAGCTGAGACAGCTTCTTTCTCTCTTTCTTTCTTTCTTTTTTTCTTTCTTTCTTTCTTTCTTTCTTTCTTTCTTTCTTTCTTTCTTTCTTTCTTTCTTAAACAAATGATCCTCTGTTCATCTTAATAGGGGTACTGTCTGAGCTAACATTTGTGAATTCATATTCAACTGACAGGAAACGGAGCGACAATAGACAATTGTCACAGAGCAGATCTACAGAAATTTACATTTAATGAGCAAGCCAGGAGAGAGAGCAGTAAGTAAAAACTTCATGAGAGATTATGAGACAGAGATGCACTACCTCACGTACAAGTAGCTCAACTTTACTAATAATTCACGTGTGTCTATATAATGATATAATACTATCTATATAATAATTCACACGTATCTATCCCAAGAGACTTGGGGCACAAGGCAGGGGATGACCTAGACCCATCACAGGGCACAATCTCACACGCACTTATTCATTCACACACTACAGACAATTTAGAAATGCACTCAGCGTACAGCGCATTGTCTTTAGGCTACAGCATCCAGGTAAAATTGTCCATTGAGCTTATTTACAGTTCTTGGAAGCTGCAGTGATTTCCAATTAAGTGTTTAAACAGTTAGGTTCTGGCAATAAAAATGTTCTCTCTCTCTCTCTCTCTCTCTCTCTCTCTCTCTCTCTCTCTCTCTCTCTCTCTCACTCTAGAGTTTGATGGGAGGGGAAAAGAGAGGCAGAAAGACAGGGAAGAGTTGTTAGTTGCGCTTAAGGATTAGAGGTCATGTTAATCATTGATCAGAGGTCCTCCTTTCTGCTATCAGCAAGCTTTTGAGCATGTGTGTGTGAGTGAGTGAGTAAGAGAGAGAGAGAGAGTCATAAGGCAGTTGAGGCAGGTAAAGAAATCAGATGTCCTCTTCTTTGTCTAAGATAAAGGTCTTTTTCACCACCTCTAGAATGAGTCTTAGTTCTGGTTCTGACCTGCTATCATATGCATTTTTTCAAACATGACCCGTTTCCTCTTTTTGTCCTTCCTCCTCATGACAATAGGAGTCTGGGACGCAACAGAGTGCTCATCAGGTGACGGAAAGAGTTTATGGTACCGGCCACTGAACCAAAGTGAGTTTTTATCCGGAACATTCCCTAAGGGTTTCCTTTGGGGTGTTGGAACTGCAGCATTCCCAACGGAAGGATCGTGGGATCGGGAAGGGAAAGGACTATCTATCTGGGACCATTTTACTCACCACTTTCTGGGAACTGGGAACAACATTAGCAGCTTGACAGCCGATGCAGCCAGCGACAGTTATTTGCTCTGGGAAAAGGACATTGAGTCACTTCAGTACCTTGGAGTCAAATTTTACTCGTTCTCAATATCATGGCCGCGTATTTTCCCAGACGGTGATGCCATGGGACAGCCGAATCTTGCTGCCGTGGATCATTATCGCCGCCTGATTAGCCGGTTAAAAGCACTCAATTTGGAACCTGTGGTGACCCTGTTTCACTGGGATTTGCCCCAAATTTTGCAGGAGGAATTGGGAGGCTGGAAAAATTCTAAATTGGTGCAGATTTTTGCAGACTATGCTGCATTTTGTTTTAAAACCTTTGGCCAAGACGTGCGATACTGGATCACTATACACAACCCAGTCGCGATTGCATTTCTGGGCTATGGTACGGGAATTCATGCACCAGGGGTGTCTGGTGACCCTGCTGACCCTTTCATCGTTGCACATAACCTCATCAGGGTGAGCACAAGGTCGAGAGGTCAAAGGGGATTTGGCAGAGTTGGGGGTGTTCGATGTTTCAGAGAGAATAATAGCAGTTTATAGGCGTAGATTCAAGGATGGAACTGAATAGTGAATAGAGCTTTACTTCGGCATTGAGCAAGTCACCATGTGTTTATCTTGAAATATTTAAGGTCAAATAAATATTTCCTGAGCAGGACCTCTGCTTTAATAAACAAAATTCTGATTGAATTTCCTTACCAGACTGGCTGTGTCTGCACACTGTGAAGGAATCCACTGCAGACTGCATAAAGATTTATAATTAATAAGTCATGCCACTTTATTATACTACAGCACTGTTGAATTTGTTAAACATGGTCAGTCAGAATTTTCTACAACTGCAGCTCTGACAGTTTTTTCAAAATACGTTATCGTTCCCTTAGTAACAACTTTTTACAGAGACACTAATAGCGGACCCTTCATATAACCAGATTAAAAGGAAGCGTTTGTGGGTATCAGTAGCATGGTGAAATTTTCTGTGGAAATGTATATTATTGTAACTTGCATTCTGGATTCTTGTTGCTTTTTTTTATCATATTAATTTCAAGAGAGATAAAAAAAAAAACAAGCTGATTAGCAAACGACTCTTTATTGTTGCTTTAATGTAAGTGGAAACAAGAACTTATACATGACATGATACTATAACTATAAACAGATAAAAAATGTATGATGTGAAAGTAAAAGTAATTCAAGTGATAATATTTCTGTTTTGAAGCATGTGATTTGGCCTGAATGAAAAATAAGTGCATATATTTGCATTTCACAGGCTCACGCAACAACATGGCACATTTACGACAAGCACTTCCGTCCCCATCAGCATGGCCAAATCTCCATCACACTCGGCTCCTATTGGGTGGAGCCTTTCAAAGCCCGGGCTACTCCAGTGAATGTGGAGCTGTGTCAGCAGTCTGTTGAGGCCATAATCGGCTGGTTTGCAGAGCCTATACATGGAGGTGGTGACTATCCATGGTCCCTACGTTCATCTCACCCAGCCCTGGTCCCAAATTTTACACCAGAGGAAAAGCTTTGGGTGCGTGGCACTGCTGATTTCTTCTCACTAGCATTTGGGCCTGATTCGGTACGTGCAGGAAGAGCTTTGGCCCGGTTTGGTCAGACAGGGGCACTGAACCTGAGAAAAATTCTGGGCTGGATCCAGAAGGAGTATGAGGACCCTGCAGTGCTGGTGGCAGAGAGCAGTTGGTTCTCTGATGCCTCTGTCGGAGTGGAAGACACGGTGGCCATTTACCTCATGAAGAGATTTATAAATCAAGTGCTTCAAGGTTAGAGGAGTGGGTGAATATCATGATTCACAGTCACACTTATAGACACAATAATAGACATAATAGAATAATAGACTTGATTTATGCAAGTGTTATACATTTAGGATACTGTGTATGTTTATACTTTAGCAGTGGTCGTGGACCAGGTAAAGGTATTTGGCTACACAGCCTGGTCTCTGGTGGATGGGTTTGAGTGGAACAGTGGCTACAGCATAAGAAGAGGACTATTCTACATCGACTTCAACCAGCCTGAACGCACCAGGGTCCCGAAATCGACAGCTAAATACTACAGGCAGATCATCCAGGACAACGGCTTTCTTGATGATGAGACTGAAGAAGACATTAATGGACATTTTCCCTGCAATTTCCAGTTTGGAGTAGCAGACTTTATCCTGCCGGTGAGGGAAAATAGGCAAAAAAGAGAAAACAATTTTCCAACATATAGGGCATATTTCTTTTTCCCTGTATCAGGTGCTGCCACATGTTTACATTAATTGTATTATATCCATTTCTTATGAGTTTTACCGTAGACATGATTTGTATGGCTACAGGTCCAAATGGGTGGTACAGGTCCTGATGAGATACAAAACTGGTGGTACAGCTCCAAATAGGTAGTGCAGCTTCTACTGGGTAGTACAGTCCCTGATAGGTGGTACAGCACCTGAGGAGTGGATCAGATAAAACTGGTGGTACAGTTCAAAGTGGGTAGTACAGCTCCTAATGGTTGGCACATTTCCTAATGGTTGGTAGAGCTCCGAATGGGTAGTAGAGCTCCAAATGAATGGTACAGCTCCTAATAGGGTTAAAGATTCAAACTGGTGATACAGTTCAGTTCAGTACAGTTCAAGTGAATTAGTTGGTACAGTTCCAGATGACGGTACAGCACCTAATGAGTAGTACAGAGCTTAATGGGTGGTATAGCTCCAAATGAGGGTAAAGATTCAAACAAGTGATACAGTAGAAATTGGTTTGTACAGCACCAAATGCTAGTACAGATCCAAATATGTGTTACAGTTCCAAATGGGGGTAAAGATTTAAACCGCTGGTACAGTCCTTAGTGGTTGGGACAGTTCCAAATGGTGGCAAGACACCTAATAGGCAGTACAGCTCCTAATGGGTGGTACAGCTCCAAATGGGGATAAAGATTCAAATTGGTAGTACAGTTCCCAACAGGTAGTACAACTCCTAATGGGTTGTACAGCTCCTAATGGGTGGTACAGCTCCAAATGGGGATAAAGATTCAAATTGGTAGTACAGTTCCCAACAGGTAGTACAACTCCTAATGGGTTGTACAGCTCCTAATGGTTGGTACACATTCAAACTGGTGGTACAGCCCCTAATGGATGGTCCAGTTACAAAACTGGTGTTACAAATTCAAATGGGCAGGGCTAGTTCCAAATGGGCTGTTATGTCAACATGTGATAGCAGATCTTGGTAGCATATTAAAACAAATGTACCTTTGCATTGGATTAGGGCTAGACTAAGAGAACTGATCTAAACTCCTCCATATTTCCTAAATATTAGTTGACCTCAATTCAAGTAGGAGGGCTGTGTTAGCACCTTTCCCACATTCACTGATGCTTATCTCTAATTTTGCAGGTCCATCTACAGCCATTTTCACCTCAGTTCAATGACCCTGTTCTGTATCGGTGGAACTTCAGCGGCGATGGCTCCCTCCATCCTGTCTTAGGAGTAACTCTTCGCACTCGTGGCTCCCAGTGCACTGACTTTCTGGCTATTCAACATCACATCCACCTCCTAGAAGCCACAGGGACGTCGCATTACAGATTTTCCCTGGATTGGCCTCGGCTTCTCCCCAATGGTGACATCCTGTCTGCGGATGCAGTAACAGTGCGATATTACCTCTGCATGCTAACTGAGCTCCAGAAGAAGGGTATCGGTGCAGCTGTTACACTCTACCACCCTACCCTCAGGTCACACACACTGGGCTTACCAAGGGTGCTACATGCCCAAGGTGGATGGATGAATATGAGTACAGGCGATGCATTTGTTGATTATGCAACGTATTGCTTTCAAACCTTTGGGACACTTGTGGATGTCTGGATCACTGTGAATGAACCAAATCGTCTGATAGAAGCATATAATGTGAGTGCAGAAGAAAGAGATATGGTAGTGCGCAACGTGCTGATGGCACATGCTCGTACATGGAATATTTACAACGCACGTTTCCGTCAACACCAGGGGGCGAAAATAAGTTTTGCACTCCATGCTGATTGGGTGGAACCAGCCAATCCCTTTGTAGATTCCCACACCAGTGCTGTCCAACACTTCCTGTTCTTTGAACTTGGACGTTTCCTTGATCCTTTCCTACAGGACATAGACTACACTGATACCAATAGCTGCCTTGACTGCTTCCGTATGCCACACTTTTCAGAGCGTGAGAAGTCTGAGCTTAAAGGGGCCACAGACTTTATTGCTCTCAATCACTTCACAACTCGTCTGGTTTACCCAAAATTGAGACGAGACCTCCAGCCTAGTCCATCTGTCCATGATTATGGCTGCTCATTCATGACAGATCCAACTTGGATGTCCTCTTATAAGGGCCAAGCTGTTGTGCCCTGGGGGCTCCGCCGTGTCCTGAGGTGGGTGAAGAGTCGCTATGGTGATAGTCATCCTGTTATTATCACAGCCACAGGCATTGATGATCAGGCATCCCATAACGACCACCTAAGGCAGCGATACATAAAGACCTACATGCAGGAAGCATTAAAGGGTAAGACAGAGATGGATGTTTACACCTATCTGTTTTTGTTTTTACCCAACTTTTCCCACAATGTAGCTGTTGCAAATCCCCAGGGATTAACCATGCTTCCTCTGACACAATTTTCAAACCTGAAGAAATGCACTAACCACCATTGTTTTATACACAGCCTAAACCCACACTCATAATGTATTGCTCTGATTGTCAGGAAGCACAGATCATCTTTCCCTCCTACCAAAACAGTATAGCTATTTATGCTAATGGAGCACGATTTGAAATCACTTGATAACAGGTAAAAATCTTAGATAGTTGCAACAACAAGGGCTACAGGTACCCCCAAAACATCAGCTAGCTGATGCCATTCTTGGATGAAGCTATCTACTTTATAGCAGAGCATTTAAATATATTTCATTCTTGTGTCAGCATTCGTGCAGTCTGTTGTAGTATTGCTATTCATAATCATGTGTGGCTCAAGTGTGTTGTGAAAATCTCTTGTTTTGCCACCACTGGTAACGGCCTCACCCTCTCCCTCATACAATCAAAGGTTAAAGGTTACATAACACAGTTTTGCTGAAAGATTTCCTCACGCCAATGCTCCTTATCAGCTGACCTCCTCGCTCTTCCAGCCAGACTTTATAGAGGACCTTTGAGATCATTACCATTTTATGCAGTTGATAATGTTGTGTGTAAGAGGGCATATTTTTGAGAGATTATGTTTTCTAAAATGATAAATCAAAATGATTTAATGAAAACAAAGCAAAGAATTTATTTTAATTCATGAAATCAGGGTTAGGGTTTGCATGTAAATGACAGGTCCTCATAAAACCGTGTGTGTGTGTGTGAGATACAAAAGCATGATATGTAACTGAACTTTCAACCCAATATCCTTATGTTTATCAATACATCTGTGCTATGGAATTTTTATTGCAACATACTTGAGCATGTGAAGCCTGTAAAGTGCATGACACTTCTGCAAAACACAAAATCTCTTAATTTAAGAAATCCCCAAATGAAATGGTTCCATACAACAAATTATTTTTATGTGGTGGACCCAGACAATGGGGAACCTCGGCTGTGAGGGGTGAATATAGCCTGGACGTTAAGCTACTTGCATTTAATTGCATCATCTATGGCTGCCCTTCTTTCGGTTGTCAAGAAAAGGAGAACCGATCTTTGCAATATGTCTTACACCAAAAATAGATCTGTAACATTAGCACACTGTCTGCACTTACATAATTACATAATGATTTTGATTACATTTTCCTTTGCAGATATACTTCTGATGATTTGCAATAGAGTTTTTTTTTTTATTTAGATTAATTTGTTGTAAATTTAAAAAAAAATGTCCTGTCAACACTATAATTAACCATCCTTTCTGCTGCCCCAACTCCGAGCATGGAGCATCATGATTCCTGCCCCAATGGGCTGCTATTAGTGCTTGTAGCAAGTGAATAGTGTATATTTCTATATTTTTAAAACATATCTATATTTTATTTGTAAAAATTTTAAGTGTTTGTACAATAAGTTATCTCTCTTTCTCTCTATATAGCACGTGTCCTTGATGGAGTTGATGTGCGTGGTTTTTATGTTTGGAAGCTGCAGGACCATCACTCTCCGGATTTCGGATTCTTTCTCTCCCCCCACCATCACTCCCGTCCCAAAGCCTCGGTCACCATTTACCGCCAGCTCATCTCTCAGGGTGGACTTCCCTCCATCTCCGGTCCTGTGACCTCACTTTGCGAGACAAACGTGAGCCAATCGGACTGCTGGATCTGTCAGAACAAACCGTTGCTCTTCTTTGGCATGTGTGTCATGATCAGTGTGTCTGTGCTAGCCGGTGTCATGGTTACTGGCATGATGAGGAGGAGCAGGAGGAAGAGGAGAATGAAGACAAGGAAGAGGAAGATAGGCCAAGCCATGAGAAGGGTTGGGTACAGAATCTGAAGATCTTTCTCTGTTGTTCAAACCTTCTTTCCTGTCATTCATAATTGGAGTTTAGCAACAAAAAGAAAAGAAAGAAAGAAATTTAGCCTAAATGTAACAGATCAAGACATGTTTGGTGCCTGTGCTGTGATTTTTAATCACACTTTGCAGGCTGGGTTTCCTTTAAAGTCTGGTTCCTTTCAAAGTTTCTTCATCTTAACGTTGTCTCAAGAAGTTTTTCTTTGCCTCTCAAACCTCTGACTTGCACATTAGACGATGATTTGCGTAAAGCTGCTTTGTGACAAAAGCTATGTACAAAATCATGTGCTATGTCAGACCTAGTGCATTCCAGTCGCTAAAGTCTATTGTTTAAAGCATTACATAAGTAAAGCAGGATTGAATTTAGCTTAACTGACGAGAGGAAAACTTCCCAGACCGTGCATTTCTTGAGCTGATTCAGTACATTTAGTGTAAATTGCGTAAAAATTTATCATCAAACTGAATGAAAGTCTCCTACGAGACTAAGACTCTCTTTATCCTGCATTCGTTGCCACCAGAATTACTCAAAAACTGATTTACTAATGAATGTATAATAGCTTAATGCATAATTTTTGAAAAATCTGTTTGGTATAAGTTCTGTCCAAGATCAAGTCAAATATGAATAATGATCTTGACTTTTCAAATATGAATAATGATCTTAAATTTCTACATTTGCTTATATTACATATTTGTTTAATGCTGTTCTCCAAAGTGATACAAGCATGGCTAAAAAAAATCTCAAAAGATTTTTGGATGTACACCGATCAGGCATAACATTATGACCATCTGCCTAATATTGTGTTGGTCCCCCTTTTGCTGCCAAAACAGCCCTGACCCGTCGAGGCATGGACTCCACTAGATCCCTGAAAGTGTACTTGTGGTATCTGATACCAAGATGTTAGCAGCAGATCCTTTAAGTCCTGGACTTAAAGGACACTTACAGAACTTCAAGGACTTACAGGACTTAAAAGACACTTTTGATAAAAAAAAACACTTGTTTCAATAAATATGAATAATGAAAAATTCTAATTTTATTGATCACATACACAAACATACAGAATATGACTTTTTCAACTTATATTTACTGCATTTATTTAATATAAATACTGTTAACACAGACCAAAATACAGGTAGAACAAGAGAAGAATATGTAGAAAACATACACATATATGAATATGCATATATTGTAATTATTTTTTGACAATTTCCTGTGATATATAGAAGTACTTTTATAGCAAAACAATCAAATTCCGGCTTCTTATTCGTCCCATGCTGTATAGGCATTCTTATGGCTCCCCCTAGTGGCCCTAAGTGACAGCTTATTATATTTACACTATCTGACCAAAAATATGTGGACGTCTGAGTTGACATTCATTCATTCCTTGTCTACCGCTTATCTCAGGCGTCATCGGGCATCAAGGCAGGATACACCCTGGACGGAGTGCCAACCCATCGCGGGGCCCACACACACCCCCTCATTCACTCACGCAATCACACACTACAGACAATTTAGAGATGCCAATCAACCTACAATGCATGTCTT
This sequence comes from Hemibagrus guttatus, assembly GCA_033459395.1. Taxonomy (NCBI): domain Eukaryota; kingdom Metazoa; phylum Chordata; class Actinopteri; order Siluriformes; family Bagridae; genus Hemibagrus; species Hemibagrus guttatus. The sequence continues at coordinate 20,220,468 of JAUCMX010000016.1, read as the reverse complement.
TGGACCGGGGGAGGAAACCGGAGCACCCGGAGGAAACCCCGAGGCAGGTGGAGAACATGCAAACTCCACACACACATGGCGGAGGCAGGAATCGAACCCCCAACCCTGGAGCCAAACGTAGTGAGTTGACGTCTTCACGTCAAATAAGCCCCGGGTCAACCGGATGTGGGCGTGTCCAGTGACGCGACAAAGTTGGGAGAACTTTATGCAAATGTGGAGCGACTCGGTGCAGCAACAACCGATGGGAGTGGAGACCGGTCGCAAAGAACAAACACTGTTTCTGCCTCTTTAATAATATAATAGCTCATATTAAATACACTGTTCAATATCTATATACAAATCTCCCTGCATAATATTTCGTCTTAGCCGATTTGTTGTCAAGTAGAATGCGCACGCACTGGTAAGCCTTATTACTATGGCAACGCCTACTTCATAATACAGTGATTAACATACAAACTCTGCGGGTGTGAACGCAGCCCCCCCCTCCCCCCAAAAAAAAAAAAAACGTGATTAAAAACACAGATAATTAAGACATTGGAATTGATGCAAAAATATTTCGATGAAATAATATAATATGAACTGGCACCTCATAAAAGAATCCCAGTTTAACTCCTGGTTCAGATTGTATCATGAAACCGGTTTCAGTATCGGTTCACACCGAAATACACCGAGTATTAGCGATTCATATCCGAAGCCACTGATACACATCTCTCTCTCTCTCTCTCTCTCTCTCTCTCTCTCTCTCTCTCTCTCTCTCTCTCTCTCTCTCTCTCTCTCTCTCTCTCTCTCTCTCTCTCTCTCTCTCTCTCACACACACACACACAGCAGCATGGCTAACATCGCGGTGCAGAGGATAAAACGGGAATTTAAAGAAGTCCTTAAAAGCGAAGAGGTCAGTTTTAACACACATGTACACCTCATTCGTTCTGTCCGTTTATTATTTCCTGTGGCTGAGGAATTATGCTAACCTAACACATAACTTCCTCTTGCCTACTGTACTGCATTAGCTGTGTGCTAATGCTTAGGTTCAGCTCAAGCTAGCACTTTTACAATGAAATGACTCTGCGTTCGTCTCGGCACTGATGGGAAGCGTGTCGTTATTCCTTTGATTTCTGTTAAACAATGCCACATGACGATGCCAAGTTGATATTGTGGAGAATTTTGCTTCAGTTCTACTGCAAGCTAAGCTAATCTGTTGACGAGCTAATGTGCAAGGAAGCAAGCAGGCCGACGTGACTCTAAAGTGACCTGGTTCTTGTTTGGTTTTAGTGAATTAATTGTCTTGTATGTGTCGTAGAAGACGAATTATTTACCCATCTTACGCACGCTAATGTAGAATAGCTTCACCCAAGCTAAGCTAATGCTTTTAAACTCAGTGCTAGTCACCTGGTGAATGATCTGAACTAGATCCCTGTTCAAGTGCACGATATACAAGGGTTCACAAATGAGGCATTATGAAATGTGTACAATAATTCATTCATTCATCTTCCAGGAATGCTTGTTGTACAGTAGGAAGAAACTCTGGACAGGACACCACTCTATCGCAAGACATGTCTGTGTCAGTATTCACAACTAAACTGAAAGTGGATGTGATCTGAAGCATAAAGTTGTTGAAAACTCTGTCTGAATTTACTATGAACCCTAGGACCGGAGGTATCATTTGCTCCGTGGTTCCTTGTCATGTCTAGATAGGTTTCCTCAAAGATCTCTGCCGGACTAGTGACCCAAATTTGCCCCCGGTGACTTAAGTGTGACCCAAAACAAGCAAGCACAATGTTATCGTGACACGCACAACCACAGATACATTGTGTGTTACACTCTTCTAAGTTCACACACTCAAGCATGTGTTTGCTTTATAGTCATTCGAATATGTGTCACCTGACTCCAGGACGCCCTTTCTCTGTGTTGTTATTCTATTAAGTATAAACCAGCCTTAATCTGATCATCCAAATTGCTTATATGAGTTCCTGTGAAACACACTAAGCCGGACAACCATATACACAGATCAGGCACAACATTCTGACCAGTGACAGATGAGGAGATAATCAGTGTTATTCACTTCATCATGGCACCTGTTAGTGGGTGGGATATATCAGGCAGCAAGTGAACATTTTGCCCTCAAAGTTGATGCGGTAGAAGCAGGAAAAATGGACAAGTGTAAGGATTTGAGCGAGTTTTGAGAGCGAAGGGCCAAATTGTGATGGCTAGACGACTGGATCAGAGTATCTCCGAAACCGCAGCTCTTGTGGCGTGATCCCGGTCTACAGTGGTCAGTATCTATTAAAAGTGGTGCAAGGAAGGAACAGTGGTGAACCGGCGACAGGGTCATGGGCGGCCGAGCGTCATTGATGCAAGTGAGGGGCGAAGGCTAACCCGTGTGACAAGCTACTGTTGCTCAAATCGCTGTACAAACAAGTCCAATCCATGGAGGCCCCACCTTGCAACTTACAGGACTTAAAGGATCTGCTGCTAACATCTTGGTGCCAGACACCACAGCACACCTTCAGGGATCTAGTGGAGTCCATGCCTTGAAAGGTCAGGGCTGTTTTGACAGCAAAAAGGGGACCAACACAATATTAGGCAGGTGGTCACAATGTTATGCCTGATCGGTGTATTTTTTAAAACGGCTGTTCATGCTGCACCTAAAGGGCAGCGTAACACACTCTTCCACATACACAAACACCCAGGATTGACTGGTGTCGCTGTGATCGACAGGTGAGACATTTTCTTGCTAGGTATTGTGATGTCATAGCACAGGCATAACCTACTCATTACATTCTCACATCTGATCATGCCAATGTTCATTAAGTTCCTTTGCCTTTCTTAAGTTGGAGGCTATTTTACGTTTATTACAATCTAAGTACGACATTCAAAACTAAAGCGTAACCTTTTGTCCACAGACAAGTAAAAACCAGATCAAAGTGGACCTGGTGGATGAAAACTTCACAGAACTGAAGGGGGAGATCGCAGGACCGCCTGACACACCTTACGAAGGCAAGAAGTACAGATTGGTTTGTGGTTAAAGTGATTTGTTCAGTCACATTCATTCCGTTTAGCAGTAATTGCTATGTAAGGTCAATTTTTATGTGGCTCACGATTTCCTTTTCTAAAATTTTTTACATTATTCCAGCTTCTGACTCTTAAAGTGATTATCTGTCTACATTGCTGTTGTTGTTATTTCTTGGTCTGCCTTCCTTGTATATGTCTTGGTATTGTGGTTCTCTAACGTAATTTGTTCTTCCTCATCAGGTGGTCGATACCAGTTAGAAATTAAAATTCCAGAAACATATCCCTTCAATCCTCCAAAGGTATGTGCGAGGGAGTGAGCACCAGGCTAATCTGGTTCTGTTCGATTTGATGCACATTCCTGTGTGTTGTGTGTGTGTGTGTGTGTGTGTGTGTGTGTGTGTGTGTGTGTGTGTGTGTGTGCATGAGTGCGTGCGTGCACGAGCGAGGCAGGATTTTGAAACTGAAACACTTATTTTTCTTTCACTAATAATAAATATCTTCAATGTGCAAATGAGTAGTAATAAAATGCTCATTTAATGTGTTGTATGTTGTGTTTGTGTGTTCATGTATTGTATTTGGAGCTGAATTTGAGCCCTCTCTCTCTCTCTCTCTCTCTCTCTCTCTCTCTCTCTCTCTCTCTCTGTCTCTTCTCTCTCTCTCTCTCTCTCTCTCTCTCTCTCTCTCTCTCTCTGTCTCTCTGTCTCTCTCTCTCTCTCTCTCTCTCTCTCTGTCTCTGTCTCTCTCTGTCTCTGTCTCTCTCTCTCTCTGTCTCTCTCTCTCTGTCTCTCTCTCTCTGTCTCTCTCTCTCTCTCTCTCTCTCTCTCTCTCTCTCTCTCTCTCTCTCTCTCTCTCTCTCTCTCGTGTGTGTGTGTGTGTGTGTGTGTGTGTGTGTGTGCATTAGGTACGATTTATTACAAAGATCTGGCATCCCAACATCAGCTCAGTAACTGGTGCCATATGTCTGGATATTTTAAAGGACCAGTGGTAAGGCTCTTTGGGCTAGTTTACGTGTGTGTGTGTGTCTTAGAGTCTTTCAGTTCCCAAACTTTCACCTCACAGGTTTTTACATCAAACCAGAACTTAGCAATTAGTCCGCATACAGAGAGTGTTTTGGTTACTGCGTATGCTGTTGAAATAATAAATCATTTTGTGTGTGTCAGGGCGGCAGCCATGACACTCCGGACAGTGCTGCTGTCCCTACAGGCTTTACTGGCAGCGGCAGAACCAGACGATCCACAAGATGCAGTGGTGGCCAATCAGGTGGGCTGAATATTTTCCTCAGATTATAAACATTATGAACAAGATGTCGTGACTGTTTACTGTTCATCATGGGAAATACTATTTCCTAATAATCTGGCAAGGGTGTGTTGTATTCCTTTATACAACACCACAGTTGAATTCTCAATTCTGATTGGTCAGAAGGTCTTCAGGACATAGAGTATGTATGTCATATATGCTATGTTGCCAAAGGTTTTGGGACACCTCTCCAATTCAAGTGTTGTTTTTCAGGGGTTGGGCTCGACCCCTTAGTTCCAGTGAAAGGAACTCTTAATGCCTCAGCATACCAAGACATTTTGGACAATTTCATGCTCCCAACTTTGTGGGAACAGTTTGGGGATGACCCCTTCCTGTTCCAATATGACTGCGTGCACAAAGCAAGGTCCATAAAGACATGGATGAGCAAGTTTGCTGTGGAGGAACTTGACTGGCTTGACCTCAACCCAATAGAACACCTTTGGGATGAATTAGAGTGCAGTCTGCAAGCCAGACCTTCTCGTCCAACGTCAGTGCCTGACCTCACAAATGTGCTTCTAGAGGAACGGTCAAAAATTCCCATAAACACACTCCTAACCTTATGGAAAGCCTTCCCAGAAGAGTTGAAGCTGTTATAGCTACAAAGGGCGGGCCAACTCCATATTACATTCATGTGCATGTAAAGGCAGACGTCCCAGTTTCGTAATGGCTCATAGTCGCTGCTCTAATTCATCCCAAAGGTGTTCTATCAGGTTGAGGTCAGGACTCTGTGCAGACCAGTCAAGTTAGACAAGTCAAGACCACACCAAACTCGCTCATCCATGTCTTTATGGAGCTTGCTTTGTGCACTGGTGCGCAGTCATGTTGGAACAGGAAGGGGTCATCCCCAAACTGTTCCCACAAAGTTGGGAGCATGAAATTGTCCAAAATGTTGGACAAACTCCATTAACAGTTCCTTTCACTGGAGCTAAGGGGCCAAGCCCAACACCTGAATTCAATGATTTGGAGGGGTGTCCCAAAACATTTGGCAATATAGTGTATAATAAATTCAGAATTAAGGTCAGAATTCCGGTCAATAGAGTGTGAATGTTAGGTTCAGAACGCAAACAGAATCTGACTTCCTGTTGTTTTGTGTGTACCCAGTATAAGCAGAACCCAGAGATGTTTAAGCAGACGGCTCGGCTCTGGTCACACGTTTACGCAGGTGCACCAGTCTCCAGTTCGGACTACACACGCAAAATAGATAAACTTTGTGCTATGGGCTTTGATAAAGTGAGTATCAGAGACTGGGTGCATCTCAATCAGCTCGCTATGTCATTAATCAATGTATCGTGTACACAGTAATCATTTCCCTCCATTATTTCCAGTAAAGGAAAATAGGAAGCATCGATGTTCCCTGGTTTTATGGGATCTTTTTAGGGAGCACATGTTACAGCTTTTTATTTGCTATTGTTTTTTATGAAAAGGAAATTATTCATATTTCAAAATCGAGAAACGATGGTCCTGATTTTTTTAGTTTTCGGTTTTGACAAATTTAAAACTTTCCTTCTTCAACTAATGTTGCATAAATATTCTGTCTTTTCTCTCTCTCTCTCTCTCTCTCTCTCTCTCTCTCTCTCTCTCTCTCTCTCTCTCTCTCTGTCTCTCTTTATTCAGAATGCAGTAATAGTGGCGTTGTCATCAAAATCCTGGGACGTGGAGACAGCAACAGAGTTGTTGCTTAGCAACTGAACCTACAGCACCATGATCACCCCACGCGTCCCATTTACCAAGATTTCCCACACCCCTGACTCCGCCCGTGCCCAAGTCGAATTCACTTCCTACATGGATAAAATGCACCTTGACCCAACACACTGCATTTTTAATTCCCTTCCATTGCAGTAAACTTCTCATCTCTTCATCTTCCTCACACTTATATAATTTTATTTTATTGTTATTTTTCCTTTTCACCATTTTGAGGTCAGTGTGCCTTTCCCTCAACAGTATTCTTCATATTATTATCGCCATCCTCTATGTCCTCCTCATACCAATCACATGATTCTTCCCACAGTGCTGGACATTCCCAAACTGCCCCTTCCTCCATTTTGCACAATCACTCAAGCTCTTTTATGTGGAATCCCATTTCTACGATGCCAGTAAATCAAGTAAATAAAAAAATAAAATAAAAAAACACACACAAGCACCACTCAAACATGTGACACAGATAATGTTATCTCAACAGATCGAGACTGGAATACAATAAAAATAAATAAATAAAAACAAAGAGTAGGCAAGGAAGTAAACAATCACACTCACCGAACAAAGCATTGACTGCAGAAACAGAAGAAGAAAGAAAAGATTTCATCTGTAAATAAAGCTATTAAGGTCTGTATAAATTAAAGCAATGTGGCAATGCTTTTATTTATTATTGTTTTAAGGAAAAAATAAAAAATAAACTACAGTTTCGTGGCTAATACAGCAGGTCTGGTGTGCTACGTGTTTTTTTTTTGTTGTTGTTTTTTAAATAAGGAATTCAATCTTTACCCTAACTTTAGCTACGTTTCTACCCGGCTACATTTTTTTGTTATCGAAATTTTTTTTAATTATTAGCTAGTTAGCTTGGGTATTTGTTATGTTCTAATGTTAGCTAGCTTGTTTGTTTGGGTAAATAACTCTTAAGTAATATTCTCTAAAGTTACTTGAATAGCATTGGGTATTTGTAAGATTATTTTCCAGTATTAGCTTGCTAGGTATCATCTAAATATCAGCTAACTAGCTTCACAGACATTCCTTAATAATAGCTAGATATCCTCAAGGACATTCCCTAATATTAGCTAGCTGTATTCAGTGACATTCAGTAATATTAGCTAACTATCTTCAGGGACATTATGTAATATTAGCTAATTATCTTCAGGGACATTCCTTGATATTAGCTAACTGTATTCAGTGACATTCTGTAATATTAGCTGACTGTATTCACAGACAGTCCTTGATATTAGCTAGCTATCTTCATGGGTATTCCCTAATATTAGCTAGATATCTTCAGGGACATTCCCTAATATTAGCTAACTATCTTCAGGGACATTCCCTAATATTAGCTAACTATCTTCAGGGACATTCCCTAATATTAGCTAGCTGTATTCAGTGACTTTCCCGAATGTTAGCTAGCTATCTTCTTAGATATTCCTTAATGTTTCTGAGCTATCTTTAGGCACATTCCTTAATCTTAGCTATCCTGATTTAGGCATGTTCCCTAATGTTAAATTTGATAAATTTTCTTTATGAATATTCATGGCTATTGATGTAAATAAATGAAGGTAATGCAATTAAGCATTAATGTCTAATCATCTATGCACACATGTATGTGAAGTGTAAAGCTAACAGTGGATCTCTGTGTGTGTCTTGGACATAAAGTGGTTAAATTTGTGTTCACTGAGGTGTATGTAAGTGGTGGCAGATGGTTTACTGAATCCATGCTGAGACTGTGTGTGTGTGTCAGTGTTTTATGGGATATGCTATAGAGCTCTCTAACTGCCATACTTGAAAACTCAAGCTTCAAGAAAAAATGGAGTGATGATTTTAGGTCCATCATGACTCTTTTTGTGGTGGGTGTGTGTGTGTGTGTGTGTGTGTGTGTGTTTCTAAAGAGTGAGATGATAAGTAATGATCACCTTGTGCACTTATGTTTCTTAAAATTTACAATGGCTAAATACTGTGCACACACACACACACACACACAAACCCCCTGAAGACACTCATGCAGAGAGAGGGAGAACATGCACAGAATGTCCACACACAACAATTTGAGCTACGAGGAGGCAAAGCTACCCACTGCGCCGCTCTGCTGCCCCTCTCTGGATTCTGAAGTCTGTGTGTGTGACACACAAAAATCACCAAACTGTACAGAACCTTATCTTCTACACACTTCTCAGCAGACTAGACAAAATGGAACCATTAGTGAAGAATCCCCATGCTACCTAAAGTTAAAAAAAAAAAACAATAGCTTCTGCACCCTGCTTAGGGCATTATATGTCTGACAGGAAGTGACTGATATCATGCACTGAATCCAAAACAATAAAATAGAAAGATGAATGAATGAAAGAATGGATGCAAAAATGAACAGATAGATAGAAGATTGATGTTTGGATGAATAAATGGAGATCAGGTCAGTATTAATGCAGATATAAAGCGAACTGGCAACACACCAACACACCTCTTATCTCCACCTTCATCACCATGTTGTCTCCGCTGACCGTCTGCTGCTGATTGACAGCTGAATGGCGGCGTGGCTGGAGCGCAGCAGCATCTGGTTTCTGTGCCATATCCTGTTGCGTCTAAGCACAAGCGACTGGTGAGGTCTCTTTCTGACAATCAAAACAATGGGCCGCAACCCAAACCTGCTCTGACTTCCAAGAGAAGTGCACTATGTAGGCTAGGTTTTAAAATACTAATCATAACTATAAGTTTACTTGAATCGCATAAGTGCAGTATAATATATCTCTAGCACTGAATCTTTACAGATTCTACACAACTTATGTACATATATAGTGCACTGCATAGGATTGGAAATAATGTCTGCCCCAATGTAGTGCACTATATGACCTCCTGTACCTATAAAATCCACTATATTAAAAAAAAAATCTTAGTCCATTTTCAATTCTGGGCCATGTCAGTAACTAGCCTGTATTACTTCATGTGAATATCTGATGAGCCAGAACAGAAAACATGTGGACTAGACATAGCACCTGTAGCTTAAGGAGCCATTTGGGACACAGCCATTACATTACAACAGAGTAAAATAAAACCACCTGGTGCAGTGTTTCATTATCAGAGTGGCAGTATGCTGGCTTGGGTACAGTGCTGGTCCGATCTGTTTCTTCCTTGCGTATGCTTCTATGAGCTGGATCATGAGCTTCACGGTTGCATCTGTGTGTTTCGTAACACTGTTATTGGAGGGTAAGTGTGTAGCATTATCTTCTCTCATTCTTCTTGTGTTTGTTGTAAGACAACTAAAATTTTTTGCTCTAAGATCAGTTAGACAGTGATGATTGGTTTCATAGCAAGTATAAGATTGAATACTTATGCAATCACAACTTTTATAACTTTTGTAAATCATTCTACAACCTCTTGATTTTGTTTCCTCATACTTCTGTTAATTTGTGCAGGTGCGAGGCCGTCATAATCCCAATTACGTCCATTTCAATTCCAGGTTGTAATACAATGTTCAAAGGAGGGTGAATACTTATGCAAGCCACCGTATGACAAAATGTTCTAGGACCACCCTGACTGATGAATTCAGATTACGAAGATTGTGAGTGTAATTGTGTTCGTCTGTGTGTGTTTTGATGTCCAGCGGCTCATGCAGCCCAAGGTCACTTTGCACATCAACTGCTAAATGACCTTATGGAGAATTATTCGAATGCTCTGAGGCCCGTGGAAGACACGGACAAAACCCTGAATGTCACACTGCAGGTCACATTGTCTCAGATTAAAGACATGGTGAGTACACACAAATTTTTATGTTACTGTATTGTTGGGGATTAGATGTTCTTGGTAACAACAGGTCCTACAACAAGTTTAATATCTGTGAAATGATCACAGGCACCCCTGTACAGGTCCCCACTATACGTTTCACTGCATACTGGTTTCGATGTATGATCTAGTTCTCCCAGAGAGTCTGTCTCTGATGTGGTCCCAATAGTTCCTCATTTCCTCTATTATACAGTCTCCTTTACCTGAACCCTATGGCACCGTCTCCATGACATGATCTCTATAACTTTCTTCCCACCATCTGGTCTCTACAACACAGCCCTGAAGATCCAACCTGCAAGTCCTGGTGTTTATGGCGATAAAGTGGTCCCACATACATGTCTTCCATGACCTGGTCCTCACAATGTCTCTTATGAAGCACTTCCTATAGTGAAACCTCTATGAAGCAGTCCCCTTTAAATGACACAACCTCCATAATCTGGTCCCCATAACCCAGTTCCCAAATGCAAGGTTTTCACAACCCAGCCCTTTTGACACAAACTTTATACTGTGGTACTTATGACATGGTCCTCACAACCCAGTTGTCTCAAATTCTCTATGACATGCTTTCCAAGACAATGTAGTCCTGATAGCAGTGTCCCATGATGTGCTCCTGTATGACCTGGTCCTCTCAATGTAATCTCTGTGATGTGCCCTCCATGACCTGGTCCCTGTGACCTAGTTCAGAAGGCATGGCTCACGTTACATGAATCTCTTGACAAACCGCCCAGCAAATAGTCTCACTAAACAGTCCTCATTATGTGGTCTCAACCAAATGATCTTGTCCAGAAACAAGATAGAAGGAATACAAGACACAATTAAAACGAACATTACACACCCACAAACACTTCTTTACTGTACTAGTAATACACTTAAAAGCTAATGGAATGTAAAAGGTATAAACACAAATAAAATCAGAATAATTGAACCCATTAGAATCAAATAATAATTAGAATTATGTTATAGGCTAAAAGGTCATAATGTGCAAATGTCATACTTACTGGAAAGTGAAAAATGACCCAAGAACCTGCACTCAGAACAGTCCAACAGTTAGTGACACAGTAGCCATATTAAACCTTTTATGTTTTCGAGAATTATTACTCGATAGAATGACCTTTATGAACTCTTCACTTAAATACATGAGCATTTGGGATACAGCTTTAAACTTTAAGGATTTTGGCCAAAATTCACACCTTCAAATAATCCGAGTTTGGGTCTCCTTTTACACAGTGTGTGAGAAACAGACAGTCAGCCGTTATGTCAGTGTTAATCTTGATCTCTGACTCTGTCTAGCCAGGTGTTTCACTACCCTGCTAATCTCACTATTACAACCCTTTTCTGCACGGTATTGATTGTGTGTGTGTGTGTGTGTGTAGGATGAGCGCAACCAAGTTCTTATAGCATACCTGTGGATAAGGCAGACATGGTATGATGCCTTCCTGAAATGGGATAAGGACGAGTATGACGGTCTTGAGGTCATCCGCATCCCCAGCAGCCTGGTGTGGAGACCTGACGTAGTGCTTTACAACAAGTACGCACAGTCATGTACACACACTGACAGATCAGACCTAGCGCTGTTCAAAAACTCTGCACACATTCAGAAACCAGGCTTAGTGTTCTAACTAACATAACTGTACTATGTTATTCATTGCTATACTACACTATGCTATATTACCCTATACTGTATATATATATATAGAGCCGATGAAGATTTGCCCAGTCCAGTGGACACTAACGTTGTGCTACGGTACACCGGTGAGATCACATGGGATGCTCCTGCCATCACTAAAAGCTCATGTGTGGTGGACGTGTCCTACTTCCCTTTCGACAGTCAGCAGTGTAATCTCACCTTTGGATCTTGGACCTATAACGGCAATCAGGTACACATACACAGACACATTTTTTATAACTTTTTATACTTTTATAACTCAGTAAACTCAGACATATGAGAGTCGCTCATTAAAGAACAATTGACAATTATGCAACAGTTAGTTATGATACACTAATTTGATTGCCTATATAATATATCATTGTTTGTATCACTCTGTTGTATCAAATCCTTGATTTATTTCCTCTAGATTTAAAAGTAAAAATAACTTAACTAGGGATTTTGATTCAGGTGGACATCACCATGGCGATGACTAGCGGTGACCTCTCAGACCTGGTGGAGAATGTGGAGTGGGAGTGTGATGGCATGCCTGCCACCAAGAACGTGATCATGTATGGCTGCTGCTCAGACCCATACCCGGACATCACATACACACTGCTGCTACGCAGACGCTCCTCGTTCTACGTTTTCAACCTGCTGCTTCCCTGCTTCCTTATCTCCTTCCTGGCGCCACTTGGCTTCTTCCTGCCTGCGGACTCGGGTGAGAAGGTCTCACTGGGCGTCACCGTGCTGTTGGCGCTCACCGTCTTCCAGCTGGTGGTGGCCGAGAGCATGCCACCCTCCGAGAGTGTGCCTCTGATAGGTGAGCTAACAATCCTCCATGCACACTTACACAAACGAATCCGTGATTCATTTCGAATCATTCACTGAATCTATTGAGATTCATTTGAATTCAAGTGATTCAGTGATTCATTGAATGAATCAATGAATGAACTAATTAATACTGTTGACTCAGGGAAATACTATATTGCGACGATGACGATGATCACGGCCTCTACCTCTCTCACCATCTTCATCATGAACATCCATTTCTGTGGTCCTGAAGCCAAACCAGTCCCTCACTGGGCCAAAGTGCTCATCATCGGCTATATGAGCAGGATCTTCTTCGTCTACGAAGTTGGAGAGAGCTGCACCTCATCGCTGGCACGAAAGAAAAATGCAGACAAACGCCATACAATGAACCCTCAACAGAAACCACCCAAGCAGAATCCAGAACCAACCAGGAACCCTTCAAGTCTCCCTTGCTGTCCCAATGATGAAAAACTACCTTCTGCAAATATGACCTTTGAGGCCTGCATATTTTGCGGGCCTCATAGTGATGGTTTTTCCGGAGACCCGAAGCTCATCAAGAACGTCGAGTACATTGCAAACTGCTTCCGAGAGCAAAAGTCGACTTCATTGAAAGTGGCTGAGTGGAAAAAGGTGGCCAAGGTGATGGACAGGTTCTTCATGTGGATCTTCTTTGCCATGGTTTTCCTCATGAGCATCCTCATCATCGGCAAGTCGTCATGACCACATAGAGCTATGTTCACCCAATATAACGATTACTTGAATGTATGTACATGTAAACACATGCATACATGCCTGACTAAATAGAATGCACATCGCTGGCTTGAATATCAAGGTCTAGAATGCCCATGTTTTAGCTGAGAGTTCCTTAGAAACCAGAACCAACCTGATGATTGGGATCAAATGCCAGATGAATGACTCAGAGTTCAAGAACAGCTTGTTACCTAATGCCTGAGAGCTCCAGAATAGAATGCACATGATTGGCCGAGAACTCCAGAATGGATTGCGTATGATTGGATAGGAGTTGGAATGGAATGCACGTGATTGGCTAAGAGCACCAGGATGGAAATGTATATGATTGGATACAAGGTCAGGAATAGAAGGCACCCGATTGGCTGAGAGCTCCAGAATAGAATGTGCAGAGTTCTATAAAAGATTGTTCATGATTGGCTAAGAGTTCAAGAACAGAAACTCCAGAATGGACCCTGTTGTTGATTATTTTCCTATAACCGCACACCTTGTTGTATTGTATTTTATTCCCATGTGTGTGTGGAGTTTGCATGTTCTCCCCATGCCTCGGGGGTTTCCTCCGGGTACTCCGGTTTCCTCCCCCGGTCCAAAGACATGCATTGTAGGTTGATTGGCATCTCTAAATTGTCCGTAGTGTGTGATTGCGTGAGTGAATGTGAGTGTGTGTGTGCCCTGCGATGGGTTGGCACTCCGTCCAGGTGTATCCTGCCTTGATGCCCGATGATGCCTGAGGTAGTCACAGGCTCCCCGTGACCTGAGAGTAGATCAGATAAGCGGTATAGTCAATGGGAAAAAAAAAATGGAGGAATCATGTTGTATTGCTCTTTTGCCCTCACTAGAGGGCAGCATACTCTAATACTGGACGACCCGATGATGTATCCTAGTCAGTATGTATAACATTCACCAACCAAGAACTGCTTTAATACTAAGACAAGTTTGTGTTTGACTTGTTGAAGAATTCCTTGTGTTACATTCTGGAACTATATGAAATAAGGTCAAGTGAAATAAAAACATTTTTGTTAGTGCACCGGCTATGGAGAGCATCTCATTGCATCCATACTGCACATGAGAGTGTCTGAGAGTGTGTTGAAGCCAGACTAAGGATTAGGGAATGCAATCACTGAATTTTTCAAACGTTTCACAGCACGTGGCAGAATGGCCGCCGAATTGACGCTACAGCTCCCAGTCTCCAGTGTTTCTGAGTGAGTGTTGAATCAGCAGCTCAGGATAAAAAGCCGTTTCTAAGTGAGCGGCTCTCACTACGCAGAGCGCTTCTCCATCTAAATGCTTACGACTGCAATTACCCAAGCCCTTTGCTCAATCAGACCAGATTTACTTCCAAACGCCCAATGAATCCCGTCATTATACGATGGCAGGGCCACATCTGGAGCACGCTGATAGGAGATGCACGTCGACTGACCATCTTTATGAGGAAGAGAGAGAGAGATCGAGAGAGGGAATAGTTTATGATGGGCCGCACCTTTCCTCTTGTTATAAGATCATGGCTGCCTGCAGAAAATTTTTTTTTCTGACCAGAGCTGGTTAAGGTTTATTATTACTTTTAGATTTGTCAATGCCATTATGAGCAGTAGGACCTTCATTTTCTACAGTAGGCTGTGAGTTTTAATCTGAAAAGTAAATGCCATCACACACACATACAGGTACAGTGCAATGCAAGCTATTTCATAAATCCTAACTCCTTGGGTCAGAGGATTAATTGGGCAACTCCGTGCTTTTATTGAGATGCAGTAACAGAGGGCTTTTATATGATTATACACACAAAGATGAGGGGTTTAACCGCTAAGGTGCTGGTTTAGTGGTTCTTTTCCACTAATGCTTGTAATAAGGTTCAGAATGTCGCTATTCAACACAACATTGGGCTAAACAGTGAACCCATAATGAAACCTAATGCAGAATTTATTGTAAATGCAATTTAAATTCAATTACACATGGGTGCAAGTGAACAGCTTAGGCCATTGTTATACAGTCTTTTTCATGGATTGAGCGTCCAGAGTAGTTTTTTAAAACCAAAAGGTATTTTTGTGGGCTTAATTTAGACAAGTGGAATAAGGAACATGCATCATGTTTATCCTAAGTGTATGTTAACACTGTTGATCCACAAGTCTAAACAGCAAGGCCAATTTTCTGCTTTTGTTGCAATTTCAGGCAGACTTTTCACAATAATATTCCACATATGTTGTCCGATATGTTACTAAATTAATCAAATAATAAAATATTGCTGGTCTGCTAACATCATTTCTATTTATTTATTTATTTGTTTGTTTGTTTTTTGGTTTTGTTTTTTAGATTTATTTTTGTTTGAGTTTTCACTAAAATCAAGTGCACGTGTAGTATTTTCTGATATTAGTATTGCTTGTTTGTTTTTTATTTGACTTAATTACATTAATTATTGATTATGTTAATTAATGATTGCATTAATTACTAATCGATTCAAATGCATTTATTTATTTGTTTGTGTGTTTGGTGGTTATCTTATGCTGATTTGTTTTCAAAATAGGTATTTATTTGTTTGGTATTTTTTAAAATACATAAATAAATAAATGGATAGATAATATAGATAAATAGAATTCCTACAAAGAAAAAGAAAAAGGAAACAAATGCACATGTTATATTTGTATATATTTTTTAAATATATTATAATATTTTCTGAAATGAGCTTCTTAGTTATTGATTGATTGATTGATTGATTGATTATATTTGGTGGTATTCTTAGATTGATTTGTGTCGTATTTCTTTGGCAAAAATGCCTAACCAAACAAACAAACAAATATTTTTTACAGATCATACGAACTGTTTTTAATTTTTAATTTTCATAGTGACAGAATACCTCTGATAGCCCATTTACTTTAACAAATTGTTGTCCGAATTCATTTATTTAAATTTATTTAAACTTTATTTGCATAAAGTTACTATGGAAATAAGACCACGCCTCCTCCTCCTCCTTACTGTTCTATACAAACAACACCCCTCATTTGCATAAAGTTACTATGGAAATTAAACCGCGCCTACTACTCTTTACTATCCTTTACAAACACCCCTCATTTGCATAAAGTTATTATGGAAAGAGACCGCACCTACTACTCTTTACCATCCTTTACAAACACCCCTCATTTGCATAAAGTTATTATGGAAAGAGACCACGCCTACTACTGTTTACTATCCTTTACAAACAAACTCCCCTCATTTGCATTAAGTTTTTATGGAAAGAGACCACGCCTACTACTGTTTACTATCCTTTACAAACAAACTCCCCTCATTTGCATAAAGTTATTATGGAAAGAGACCACGCCTACTACTCTTTACTATCCTTTACAAACTCCCCTCATTTGCATAAAGTTATTATGGAAAGAGACCACGCCTACTACTCTTTACTATCCTTTTCAAACACCCCTCATTTGCATAAAGTTATAATGGATAGAGACCGCGCCTACTATTCTTTACTATCCTTTACAAACACCCCTCATTTGCATAAAGTTATTATGGAAAGAGACCGCGCCTACTACTCTTTACTATCCTTTACAAACAAACTCCCCTCATTTGCATAAAGTTATCATGGAAAGAGACCACACCTACTACTCTTGACTATCCTTTAAAAAAACTCCCCTCATTTGCATAAAGTTATCATGGAAAGAGGCCACACCTACTACTCTTTACTATCCTTTACAAACAACCCCTCATTTGCATAAAGTTATTATGGAAAGAGACCACGCCTACTACTCTTTACTATCCTTTACAAACTCCCCTCATTTGCATAAAGTTATTATGGAAAGAGACCACGCCTACTACTCTTTACTATCCTTTTCAAACACCCCTCATTTGCATAAAGTTATAATGGATAGAGACCGCGCCTACTATTCTTTACTATCCTTTACAAACACCCCTCATTTGCATAAAGTTATTATGGAAAGAGACCGCGCCTACTACTCTTTACTATCCTTTACAAACTCCCCTCATTTGCATAAAGTTTTTATGGAATGAGACCACGCCTACTACTCTTTACTATCCTTTACAAACTCCCCTCATTTGCATAAAGTTATTATGGAAAGAGACCGCGCCTACTACTCTTTACTATCCTTTTCAAACACCCCTCATTTGCATGAAGTTATTATGGAAAGAGACCGCGCCTACTACTCTTTACTATCCTTTACAAACACCCCTCATTTGCATAAAGTTATTATGGAAAGAGACCGCGCCTACTACTCTTTACTATCCTTTACAAACAAACTCCCCTCATTTGCATAAAGTTATTATGGAAAGAGACCACGCCTACTACTCTTTACTATCCTTTTCAAACACCCCTCATTTGCATAAAGTTATAATGGATAGAGACCGCGCCTACTATTCTTTACTATCCTTTACAAACACCCCTCATTTGCATAAAGTTATTATGGAAAGAGACCGCGCCTACTACTCTTTACTATCCTTTACAAACAAACTCCCCTCATTTGCATAAAGTTATCATGGAAAGAGACCACACCTACTACGCTTGACTATCCTTTACAAACAAACTCCCCTCATTTGCATAAAGTTATCATGGAAAGAGGCCACACCTACTACTCTTTACTATCCTTTACAAACAAACTCCCCTCATTTGCATAAAGTTTTTATGGAATGAGACCACGCCTACTACTCTTTACTATCCTTTACAAACTCCCCTCATTTGCATAAAGTTATTATGGAAAGAGACCGCGCCTACTACTCTTTACTATCCTTTTCAAACACCCCTCATTTGCATGAAGTTATTATGGAAAGAGACCGCGCCTACTACTCTTTACTATCCTTTACAAACACCCCTCATTTGCATAAAGTTATTATGGAAAGAGACCGCGCCTACTACTCTTTACTATCCTTTACAAACAAACTACTCTCATTTGCATAAAGTTATTATGGAAAGAGACCGCGCCTACTACTCTTTGCTATCCTTTACAAACACCCCTCATTTGCATAAAGTTATTATGGAAAGAGACCGCGCCTACTACTCTTTACTATCCTTTACAAACACCCCTCATTTGCATAAAGTTATTATGGAAAGAGACCGCGCCTACTACTCTTTACTATCCTTTACAAACAAACTCCCCTCATTTGCATAAAGTTATTATGGAAAGAGACCACGCCTACTACTCTTTACTATCCTTTACAAACACCCCTCATTTGCATAAAGTTATTATGGAAAGAGACCGCGCCTACTACTCTTTACTATCCTTTACAAACAAACTCCCCTCATTTGCATAAAGTTATTATGGAAAGAGACCGCGCCTACTACTCTTTACTATCCTTTACAAACACCCCTCATTTGCATAAAGTTATTATGGAAAGAGACCGCACCTACTACTCTTTACTATCCTTTACAAACACCCCTCATTTGCATAAAGTTATTATGGAAAGAGACCGCACCTACTACTCTTTACCATCCTTTACAAACACCCCTCATTTGCATAAAGTTATTATGGAAAGAGACCACGCCTACTACTGTTTACTATCCTTTACAAACAAACTCCCCTCATTTGCATAAAGTTTTTATGGAAAGAGACCACACCTACTACTCTTTACTATCCTTTACAAACAAACTCCCCTCATTTGCATAAAGTTATCATGGAAAGAGGCCACACCTACTACTCTTTACTATCCTTTACAAACAAACTCCCCCCATTTGCATAAAGTTATTATGGAAAGAGACCACGCCTACTACTCTTTACTATCCTTTACAAACTCCCCTCATTTGCATAAAGTTATTATGGAAAGAGACCACGCCTACTACTCTTTACTATCCTTTTCAAACACCCCTCATTTGCATA
Source organism: Hemibagrus guttatus (assembly GCA_033459395.1). Classification (NCBI taxonomy): domain Eukaryota; kingdom Metazoa; phylum Chordata; class Actinopteri; order Siluriformes; family Bagridae; genus Hemibagrus; species Hemibagrus guttatus. The sequence continues at coordinate 20,201,673 of JAUCMX010000016.1, read as the reverse complement.
AAGTTATAATGGATAGAGACCGCGCCTACTATTCTTTACTATCCTTTACAAACAAACTCCCCTCATTTGCATAAAGTTATTATGGAAAGAGACCGCGCCTACTACTCTTTACTATCCTTTACAAACACCCCTCATTTGCATAAAGTTATTATGGAAAGAGACCACGCCTACTACTCTTTACTATCCTTTAAAAACAATTCCTCATTTGCATAAAGTTATTATGGAAAGAGACCACGCCTACTACTCTTTACTATCCTTTTCAAACACCCCTCATTTGCATAAAGTTATAATGGATAGAGACCGCGCCTACTATTCTTTACTATCCTTTACAAACACCCCTCATTTGCATAAAGTTATTATGGAAAGAGACCGCGCCTACTACTCTTTACTATCCTTTACAAACAAACTCCTCATTTGCATAAAGTTATTATGGAAAGAGACCGCGCCTACTACTCTTTACTATCCTTTACAAACAAACTCCCTCATTTGCATAAAGTTATTATGGAAAGAGACCGCGCCTACTATTCTTTACTATCCTTTACAAACACCCCTCATTTGCATAAAGTTATTATGGAAAGAGACCGCGCCTACTACTCTTTACTATCCTTTACAAACAAACTCCCCTCATTTGCATAAAGTTATTATGGAAAGAGACCGTGCCTACTACTCTTTACTATCCTTTACAAACTCCCCTCATTTGCATAAAGTTATCATGGAAAGAGACCACGCCTACTACTCTTTACTATCCTTTTCAAACACCCCTCATTTGCATAAAGTTATAATGGATAGAGACCGCGCCTACTATTCTTTACTATCCTTTACAAACACCCCTCATTTGCATAAAGTTATTATGGAAAGAGACCGCGCCTACTACTCTTTACTATCCTTTACAAACAAACTCCCCTCATTTGCATAAAGTTATTATGGAATGAGACCACGCCTACTACTCTTTACTATCCTTTACAAACTCCCCTCATTTGCATAAAGTTATTATGGAAAGAGACCGCGCCTACTACTCTTTACTATCCTTTACAAACACCCCTCATTTGCATAAAGTTATTATGGAAAGAGACCGCGCCTACTACTCTTTACTATCCTTTACAAACAAACTCCCCTCATTTGCATAAAGTTATTATGGAAAGAGACCACGCCTACTACTCTTTACTATCCTTTACAAACACCCCTCATTTGCATAAAGTTATTATGGAAAGAGACCGCGCCTACTACTCTTTACTATCCTTTACAAACAAACTCCCCTCATTTGCATAAAGTTATTATGGAAAGAGACCGCGCCTACTACTCTTTACTATCCTTTACAAACACCCCTCATTTGCATAAAGTTATTATGGAAAGAGACCGCACCTACTACTCTTTACTATCCTTTACAAACACCCCTCATTTGCATAAAGTTATTATGGAAAGAGACCGCACCTACTACTCTTTACCATCCTTTACAAACACCCCTCATTTGCATAAAGTTATTATGGAAAGAGACCACGCCTACTACTGTTTACTATCCTTTACAAACAAACTCCCCTCATTTGCATAAAGTTTTTATGGAAAGAGACCACACCTACTACTCTTTACTATCCTTTACAAACAAACTCCCCTCATTTGCATAAAGTTATCATGGAAAGAGGCCACACCTACTACTCTTTACTATCCTTTACAAACAAACTCCCCTCATTTGCATAAAGTTATTATGGAAAGAGACCACGCCTACTACTCTTTACTATCCTTTACAAACTCCCCTCATTTGCATAAAGTTATTATGGAAAGAGACCACGCCTACTACTCTTTACTATCCTTTTCAAACACCCCTCATTTGCATAAAGTTATAATGGATAGAGACCGCGCCTACTATTCTTTACTATCCTTTACAAACACCCCTCATTTGCATAAAGTTATTATGGAAAGAGACCGCGCCTACTACTCTTTACTATCCTTTACAAACAAACTCCCCTCATTTGCATAAAGTTATTATGGAATGAGACCACGCCTACTACTCTTTACTATCCTTTACAAACTCCCCTCATTTGCATAAAGTTATTAGGAAAGAGACCGCGCCTACTACTCTTTACTATCCTTTACAAACACCCCTCATTTGCATAAAGTTATCATGGAAAGAGACCACGCCTACTACTCTTTACTATCCTTTTCAAACACCCCTCATTTGCATAAAGTTATTATGGAAAGAGACCGCGCCTACTACTCTTTACTATCCTTTACAAACAATCCCCTCATTTGCATAAAGTTATTATGGAATGAGACCACGCCTACTACTCTTTACTATCCTTTACAAACTCCCCTCATTTGCATAAAGTTATTATGGAAAGAGACCGCGCCTACTACTCTTTACTATCCTTTACAAACAACCCCTCATTTGCATAAAGTTATTATGGAAAGAGACCACGCCTACTACTCTTTACTATCCTTTACAAACACCCCTCATTTGCATAAAGTTATTATGGAAAGAGACCGCGCCTACTACTCTTTACTATCCTTTTCAAACACCCCTCATTTGCATAAAGTTATTATGGAAAGAGACCGCACCTACTACTCTTTACTATCCTTTACAAACAAACTCCCCTCATTTGCATAAAGTTATTATGGAAAGAGACCACCCTACTACTCTTTACTATCCTTTACAAACAACCCCTCATTTGCATAAAGTTATTATGGAAAGAGACCACGCCTACTACTCTTTACTATCCTTTAAAAAAACTCCCCTCATTTGCATAAAGTTATTATGGAAAGAGACCGCGCCTACTACTCTTTACTATCCTTTTCAAACACCCCTCATTTGCATAAAGTTATTATGGAAAGAGACCGCGCCTACTACTCTTTACTATCCTTTACAAACACCCCTCATTTGCATAAAGTTATTATGGAAAGAGACCGCGCCTACTACTCTTTACTATCCTTTACAAACAAACTCCCTCATTTGCATAAAGTTATTATGGAAAGAGACCGCGCCTACTACTCTTTACTATCCTTTACAAACAACCCCTCATTTGCATAAAGTTATTATGGAAAGAGACCGCGCCTACTACTCTTTACTATCCTTTACAAACTCCCCTCATTTGCATAAAGTTATTATGGAAAGAGACCGCGCCTACTACTCTTTACTATCCTTTACAAACAAACTCCCCTCATTTGCATAAAGTTATTATGGAAAGAGACCGCGCCTACTACTCTTTACTATCCTTTACAAACACCCCTCATTTGCATAAAGTTATTATGGAAAGAGACCGCGCCTACTACTCTTTACTATCCTTTACAAACAAACTCCCCTCATTTGCATAAAGTTATTATGGAAAGAGACCGCGCCTACTACTCTTTACTATCCTTTACAAACACCCCTCATTTGCATAAAGTTATATGGAAAGAGACCGCGCCTACTACTCTTTACTATCCTTTACAAACACCCCTCATTTGCATAAAGTTATATGGAAGAGACCGCCCTACTATCTTTACCATCCTTTACAAACACCCCTCATTTGCATAAAGTTATTATGGAAAGAGACCGCGCCTACTACTCTTTACTATCCTTTACAAACAAACTCCCCTCATTTGCATAAAGTTATTATGGAATGAGACCACGCCTACTACTCTTTACTATCCTTTACAAACTCCCCTCATTTGCATAAAGTTATTATGGAAAGAGACCGCGCCTACTACTCTTTACTATCCTTTACAAACAAACTCCCCTCATTTGCATAAAGTTATTATGGAAAGAGACCACGCCTACTACTCTTTACTATCCTTTACAAACACCCCTCATTTGCATAAAGTTATTATGGAAAGAGACCCGCCTACTACTCTTTACTATCCTTTTCAAACACCCCTCATTTGCATAAAGTTATTATGGAAGAGACCGCACCTACTACTCTTTACTATCCTTTACAAATTCCCCTCATTTGCATAAAGTTATTATGGAAAGAGACCGCGCCTACTACTCTTTACTATCCTTTACAAACAAACTCCCCTCATTTGCATAAAGTTATTATGGAAAGAGACCGCGCCTACTACTCTTTACTATCCTTTACAAACACCCCTCATTTGCATAAAGTTATTATGGAAAGAGACCGCGCCTACTACTCTTTACTATCCTTTACAAACACCCCTCATTTGCATAAAGTTATTATGGAAAGAGACCACGCCTACTACTCTTTACTATCCTTTACAAACTCCCCTCATTTGCATAAAGTTATTATGGAAAGAGACCGCGCCTACTACTCTTTACTATCCTTTTCAAACACCCCTCATTTGCATAAAGTTATTATGGAAGAGACCGCGCCTACTACTCTTTACTATCCTTTACAAACACCCCTCATTTGCATAAAGTTATTATGGAAAGAGACCGCGCCTACTACTCTTTACTATCCTTTACAAACAAACTCCCCTCATTTGCATAAAGTTATTATGGAAAGAGACCACGCCTACTACTCTTTACTATCCTTTACAAACACCCCTCATTTGCATAAAGTTATCATGGATAGAGACCGCGCCTACTATCTTTACTATCCTTTACAAACACCCCTCATTTGCATAAAGTTATTATGGAAAGAGACCGCAGCCTACTACTCTTTACTATCCTTTACAAACAAACTCCCTCATTTGCATAAAGTTATTATGGAAAGAGACCGCGCCTACTACTCTTTACTATCCTTTACAAACACCCCTCATTTGCATAAAGTTATTATGGAAAGAGACCACGCCTACTACTCTTTACTATCCTTTACAAACAAACTCCCCTCATTTGCATAAAGTTATTATGGAAAGAGACCACGCCTACTACTCTTTACTATCCTTTTCAAACACCCCTCATTTGCATAAAGTTATAATGGATAGAGACCGCGCCTACTATTCTTTACTATCCTTTACAAACACCCCTCATTTGCATAAAGTTATTATGGAAAGAGACCGCGCCTACTACTCTTTACTATCCTTTACAAACAAACTCCCCTCATTTGCATAAAGTTATTATGGAAAGAGACCGCGCCTACTACTCTTTACTATCCTTTACAAACAAACTCCCCTCATTTGCATAAAGTTATTATGGAATGAGACCACGCCTACTACTCTTTACTATCCTTTACAAACTCCCCTCATTTGCATAAAGTTATTATGGAAAGAGACCGCGCCTACTACTCTTTACTATCCTTTACAAACAAACTCCCCTCATTTGCATAAAGTTATTATGGAAAGAGACCGCGCCTACTATTCTTTACTATCCTTTACAAACACCCCTCATTTGCATAAAGTTATTATGGAAAGAGACCGCGCCTACTACTCTTTACTATCCTTTACAAACAAACTCCCCTCATTTGCATAAAGTTATTATGGAAAGAGACCGTGCCTACTACTCTTTACTATCCTTTACAAACTCCCCTCATTTGCATAAAGTTATCATGGAAAGAGACCACGCCTACTACTCTTTACTATCCTTTTCAAACACCCCTCATTTGCATAAAGTTATAATGGATAGAGACCGCGCCTACTATTCTTTACTATCCTTTACAAACACCCCTCATTTGCATAAAGTTATTATGGAAAGAGACCGCGCCTACTACTCTTTACTATCCTTTACAAACAAACTCCCCTCATTTGCATAAAGTTATTATGGAATGAGACCACGCCTACTACTCTTTACTATCCTTTACAAACTCCCCTCATTTGCATAAAGTTATTATGGAAAGAGACCGCGCCTACTACTCTTTACTATCCTTTACAAACAAACTCCCCTCATTTGCATAAAGTTATTATGGAAAGAGACCACGCCTACTACTCTTTACTATCCTTTACAAACACCCCTCATTTGCATAAAGTTATTATGGAAAGAGACCGCGCCTACTACTCTTTACTATCCTTTTCAAACACCCCTCATTTGCATAAAGTTATTATGGAAAGAGACCGCACCTACTACTCTTTACTATCCTTTACAAATTCCCCTCATTTGCATAAAGTTATTATGGAAAGAGACCGCGCCTACTACTCTTTACTATCCTTTACAAACAAACTCCCCTCATTTGCATAAAGTTATTATGGAAAGAGACCGCGCCTACTACTCTTTACTATCCTTTACAAACACCCCTCATTTGCATAAAGTTATTATGGAAAGAGACCGCGCCTACTACTCTTTACTATCCTTTACAAACACCCCTCATTTGCATAAAGTTATTATGGAAAGAGACCACGCCTACTACTCTTTACTATCCTTTACAAACTCCCCTCATTTGCATAAAGTTATTATGGAAAGAGACCACGCCTACTACTCTTTACTATCCTTTTCAAACACCCCTCATTTGCATAAAGTTATAATGGATAGAGACTGCGCCTACTATTCTTTACAATCCTTTACAAACACCCCTCATTTGCATAAAGTTATTATGGAAAGAGACCACACCTACTACTCTTGACTATCCTTTACAAACAAACTCCCCTCATTTGCATAAAGTTATTATGGAAAGAGACCACGCCTACTACTCTTTACTGTCCTTTACAAACAACTCCCCTCATATGCATAGAGTTGCCATGGTAACTAGCACTTCCCGTTTCAGCGTGCTCCGGCGCTGCAACTCGGCTTTAGGAATTTATTAGCGCTTTAAGCCGCAAGAATTACTCGAAACCGGTTTGCTTCAAAAACAAACAAACATACAGCTAAACTCAGCAGGAAATATTTAAAGGGAAAAAAACAACAACTTTCCATGGATGTAGAAGGAAAAGAGAGGCAGAGATTTAGCGGTAGCGAACGACGGAACAAGTCAAATAAGACGGATGTAATTACGTAATAACTAAGTTCGCGTAAACATTAACGCGCAGGAGTAAGTAAACATCAGCTTAGTGAAGTATGTGAACGTGCCCGAAGAACAGATTTCTTGAAAAGATTTCTTCTGCCAGTTTGGTAAGTATAAATCTCTGTATTTTGAAATTGAACCATTTCGCACTTGACTCATGTGTCATGGATGTGATTTAGGTCAACACAACCTGCGTCAGTTTCTACTTATTACGTCATCAATCATACATGAAAAGATGTCAGAAATCATAAAGAGGCACACACTGATTATGAGAGCATTAGCTGAAACAATGGCAAAACAGAAGCCCTTTGAGTCATTTGAGTTCTGAGGTCTGTCATTAAGTCCTTATTCGCTATTGCGTCAGATGTTCATTATTGTTACACGTATACTAATCGCTATTGTAATGTAGTTTAAGAATAATACACTATATTGCCAAAAGTTTTGGGACATCTGAATTTACATGCACATGAATGTAATATAGAGTTGGCCCGCCCTTTGCAGCTATAACGGCTTCAACTCGTCTGGAAAGGCTTTCCACAAGGTTTAGGAGTGTGTTTATGGGAATTGACCATTCCACTAGAAGCGCATTTGTGAGGTCAGGCACTAATGTTGGACGAGAAGGTCTGGCTCAGAGTCTCCGCTCTAATTCATCCCAAAGGTGTTCTATCAGGTTGAGGTCAGGACTCTGTGCAGGCCAGTCAAGTTCCTCCACACCAAACTCGCTCATCCTGGTGCGCAGTCATATTGGAACAGGAAGGGGACATCCCCATACTGTTCCCATAAAGTTGGGAGCATGAAATTGTCCAAAATGTCTTGGTATGCTGAAGCATTAAGAGTTCCTTTCACTGGAACTAAGGGGCCGAGCCCAACCCCTGACAAACAACACCTGAATTCAAAATTTTTGGCAATATAGTGTACTTTTAAAAATTATGGTTATGTTTTAGATGGGCTCAGAAAAGAAGTTTTCCATTGTTTCAAATGTACATGGGTTATGATTCAGTCTAATAAAAATAAAATAGTTAATAGGAATAAAACAGGAAATGCTGTTAGCAGTAACACTATAGTGCTATAGTACATTTTGCTATAACAGCACCTTTTCATGGGTTGTATTCATGTTTATACATGAGTGATTAATCCTGTTTTCATGTATGTGTATTCTGATTCGAAGAAGACAAAGGTGCCAGAATGGTGAAGCAGGGTGCTCCACATCGCGTTTTGTCTCGCTCCTTCAGACACTCCTCTCGAATAGAACTCTCATCACCTTTAACTCCCTGGACCTCTCTGTCACCTCTGACCCTGGATCGTGAACCATCCTCCGTCCTGGAGTGGAATCCAGATAGCGTTCCCGACCAGGTCTACCTTGACGCTGCCGCCATTTTCCGAGACACACACAAGGACAAGGTTACCGCTCACCGGGTCATCAGTTATGGGAAGAGGTCGAAGGTAACAGTTTTGAAGGTCAAGGATAAGGTGTGGCAGCGCAGGGCCTATGAGTTGGCCTTCAACACGCTCAAATGTAGGTGGACATTAATGCATCTCATTGGCTCATCTGATTAGAATTTGCCATTATAGGGGAACAGTTATTACTATGATTTATAATACTACTGCTAATAATAATAATATCTTTATTTCAATAACATACATACACTTCCATACACTTCCATGTATCCATCCATCCATCCATGTATCCATCCATCCATGTATCCATGTACCCATCCATCCATCCATCCATGTATCCATCCATCCATGTATCCATGTACCCATCCATCCATCCATGTATCCATCAATCCATCCATCCATCCATCCATGTGTCCATCCATGCATCCATCCATTCATCTATGTATCCATCCATCTATGTATCCATCAATCCATCCATCCATCTATCCATCAATCCATTCATCTATGTATCCATCCATCCATTCATCCATCCATCTATGTATCCATCCATTCATCCATGTACCCATCCATCCATACTTGTATCCATCCATTCATCCATCCATCTATGTATCCATCCATTCATCCATGTACCCATCCATCCATCCATCCATCCATCCATCCATCGATGTATCCATCCATCCATCCATCCATCTTTGTATCCATCCATCCATTCATCCATCCATCCATCCATCTATCTATCCATCCATCCATCCATCCATGTACCCATCCATCCATGCTTGTATCCATCCATCCATCCATCCATGTATCCATCCATCCCTCCATCCATCCATCCATGTATCCATCCATCCATCCCTCCATCCATCCATGTATCCATCCTTCCATCCATGTATCTATCAATCAATCCATCCATCCATCCATGTATCCATCCATCCATCCATCCATCCCTCCATCCATCCATCCATCCATCCATCCCTCCATCCATCCATGTATCCATCCATCCATCCATCCATGTATCCATCCATCTATGTATCCATCCATCCATTCAACCATCCATCTATGTATCCATCCATCCACGTACCCATCCATCCATCCATCCATGCATCCATCCATCCATTACGTCATGTTATTTCTGCACTATATTGGCCATAGCTGAGGGATGTCTGGCAGTCGTGGATATTTGTGGAAAGAGCCACACATACTCAGGACCAGGATCTTCTTACTGGAAAACCAATATGTGGAAAGTGGTCCTTAGTGCAACGCAAGCTTCACATAAATTAGCAGAAGCTGCTGACACGTTGGTTGGCCCTCAGATATTTTCACCTGTGTCAAGAATCCATCACATTAATCTCATTTGAATGAGGGACCTAATATCTCAGGCTCTGGCCTAGGTAGCTCAGCCCCAACCAGGGCTTTGGTGCCTGTTTGCCTGTTGGGATAATCAACACTATGCAACTAAATGCAAAAATACCTTTTATATATACATATGTTGTTAAAGAAAAATAATCAACTTTTTGGTGGTAATTTTGGTAAAGGTGACTCACAGCATGTCCCCAAGTGTTTTATTCCTTACATATGTTCCTAAGGTTTTGTCATGAACTATAATTCACCTCCTTTTGAGCAACACAGGAGGCTGCATTTGTGTCTACACAAGGGGCATGTTACTGATCTGTTTGCTAATTCAGCTCTCGTAAAAAAAACTACTGTGTAAGCATCACCTCTTCCACTGGATTCTTGAAGCCGTCTCCTTGGTTAAGGAAGCAACGGGTTGTCACTACCCAAGACTGCACTCCACAAAGGGGGTGGGTATGTCCTGGGCCTGATTCACAAAGGAATATCCTTGGTGGGTGTTTACTTGTAAGCTGCCTGGGATTGATGTCATAAGTTGGTGGATTTAGCACCGGGTTGTAGTGATGACATCTGTGGTTAAATCCATTCATCCTCTTTCCTGAATCCTTTACTGTATCCTAAATTCTACAACTACAGCTGTACATCATCCCCACAGTGAAGCATGGTGTTGGGAGCACATGTTAAGTGCTAAGACTGTAACTGTAATCGATTGAAAATCCTGATTGATTTTGTCCTGGCCTTGTGTTGATAGCACCTACGTTTTCATGATGCCATTTGTTTAAGTATATTATTTACTTGGAGATATGTGTGTGTGTGTGTCTGAGAGAGAGAGAGAGAGAGAGAGAGAGAGAGAGAGAGAGAGAGAGAGAGAGAGAGAGAGAGAGAGAGAGAGAGAGAGAGAGAGAGAGAGAGAGAGAGAGAGAGAGAGAGAGAGAGAGAGAGAGAGAGAGAGAGAGAGAGAGAGAGAAGAAACTCAAGTAGTAAACAAGTATTCAGATGTGTATGCATGTTCCTTCATGTGTTTGTTTGTGTGTATGCATGCAGGACAGATTGCAGTCAAGGTGTCAATGGCAGACTGAAACGAGTTTTGATAGGTTGATTGAGGAGAGAAGAGGGAAAAGGCTGGCGTGCCAAGGAGGAATCACATTACCCACAATGCGGCAAATCAATTTAGCCAATGATCTGCTGTCTGGGCAGCCCAAGACGAGTGGGAGCTCGAGAATAGTGGAGGAGTGATAAACACACAGATAAAAGAGATTAGAAGAGGATGTGGTAGCAGAGAGAATTTCAGATAGAGGGAGGAAATGAAGGCATCCATCGATAGCACATAGTATTAGCATGGCTTTACGCCAAATCCCCATTTCCCAGAATATTTCATATTCATTATGCAACATTGTGCAAGAAAAGCTTTTCCAATTCATTAATGTTACATTTTGTCCTTAATGTTAGTGCTGTTTTAAGAAATGCTGAGTGTTCTTACAGTACTGTTTGTGCTAGCTGCAGGAATTATACATGAATCTCTTCTACAAACATTGCTTGGTTTTATTCAGGTTCATGGCGGCGTTCAGGGTAGTTTCTTAACCAGACTCTTTTTCTTTTCTCTCATGAGACTTTCCCATGATGGAAAAACCTCTAATACTCGAAGACATTAGAGACTCTTTCAATATATGCTATTAATAAATCATTTTTTAAAAAAGTAAATAAAACGTACTAAAGTACTTTTGTTACTACAGAAACAATATTTTTGTAGCCAAACTAGTATCTGAGTTGCTTTTATAGTAAATGAATCAGCACATTTTGATTAATTAACATCTTGTTATTGCACATTTATGTTACCTAGTCTGGTACAATTCATTTCGGTCAGAGGGAAAAAGGCAGAGGAGCCTTACTCTCATGAAACTGGCATTATAAAACTCTCGAGGTCCTGCTCAGACTACACAGCAGATACCTCTTGCAATCTGTCAAGTTTATTGTGTGTGTGCGCGTGTATGTGTGGATAATCCGGGAATCGACGACGATGATTGGGCTCGTATCGATCCACATTTAAATAAGACGACACGCCTGGGAATGGCCTAATCACCCATATATCTGCAACAACGCAGAACCATGCTCCAAAATCAATACAGCTGTCAGAGACACACACACACACACACACACACACGTGTATATATATACACACTGGGTTTACTATCTTGGTAAGGTTCTTCCTTTGACCTAATTATTGTAGATAATTAATGCTATCCATACACCGAACCTACACCTAATCTCAACTTTACTAGCATTATGGGGGCTTTCTGTATCATTATGTGGACATTGAGCTTTCTGTACCATTACAGGGACATTGAGCTTTCTGTACCATTACAGGGACATTGAGCTTTCTGTACCGTAACAGGGACATTGAGCTTTCTGTACCATAACAGGGAAATTGAGGTCCTCACACAAAGCTCCACACACAATAAAATGGACTACATGTCACTACATTATGCGTTTAAATACACATTTACATGACTAAACACATAACTAAAGATCTTGCTAAGACTCAAATTACACTATATTGCCAAAAGTTTTGGGACACGCCTCTAAATCGTTGAATTCAAGTGTTTTATTGTTTTTTTTCAGGGGTTGGGCTTGGCCCCTTAGTTCCAGTGAAAGAAACTCTTAATGCTGAGGCATACCAAGACATTTCATGCTCCCAACTTTGTGGAAACAGTTTGGGGATAACTCCTGAACTCAACGTGATAGAACACCTTTGGGATGAATTAGAGCAGAGACTGCGAGCCAGACCTTCTCATCCAGCATCAGTGCCTGACCTCACAAATGCGCTTCTAGAGGAATGGTCAAAAATTCCCATAAACACACTCCTAAACCTTGTGGAAAGCATTCCCAAAAGAGTTGAAGCTGTTATAGCTGCAAAGGGCGGGCCAACTCTATATTACATTCATTTAAAGGCAGACATTCCAGTTTTGGAATGGCTCAGTCTTCGCAATAATTCATCCCGAAGGTGTTCTATCGGGTTGAGGTTAGGCCAGTGAAGTTCCTCCACAGCAAACTTGCTCATCCATGTCTTTATGGACCTTGCTTTGTGCACTGGTGCGCAGTCATGTTGGAACAGGAAGGGGTCAACCCCAAACTGTTCCCACAAAGTTGGGAGCATGAGATTGTCCAAAATGTCTTGGTATGCTGAAGCATTAAGAGTTCCTTTCACTGGAACTAAGGGGCAGAGCCCAAACCCTGAAAAACAACACCTGAACTCAATGATTTGGAGGTGTGTCCCAAAACTCTTGGCAACATAGATAGATAGATAGATAGATAGATAGATAGATAGATAGATAGATAGATAGATAGATAGATAGATAGATAGATAGATAGATCGACAGACAGATAGACAGACAGACAGACAGACAGATAGACAGATAGATAGATAGATAGATAGATAGATAGATAGATAGATAGATAGATAGAAGTTTGTTGCCAGGGAACTATTAGACATTTTTGTCAATATAGTGTATATCTATGTTGTTTACCATAGTAGGAAATACTGTATGTCAAAGATTCCCTTTTTGTGTCACATTTCCCATGACACACACCACATTTGTTGTTTTTTTTGTCTCTGTTAAAGTAATGTCATTGCTTTGTTATCTTATTGTATTAATTTAGTTTGTCTACATAGAGCAAACTCGCTTTGTTCTGCTGTTTCATTCAAGCTCCAGTAATGCTACAGAATACAAAGACATCCTATATAATTGTGAGTAACAGCTATATCTCAGCCATATCTGCTAGTTTTAAATGTGAATTCTACTCCAACATCCCTATATAAGCTCTCTAGCAGCAGCATTGACGTCTCATCTGTCTCAGGCTGAATGCTTTCAAAGGAGGACGCTGCCACGAGGCATGTAGCCATGCTCAGGACTCGCCCTAATTTGAAGAAGGTGAGCTAGTGTAGCTTAAATGAACTGCGCAGTTCACTTGGAAGCAAGGATACAGCTAATTACTACACCGTTAAGTTTTTTAAATAGTTGAAATTATTTTACAGTTCAATATCTAAGTAGCTAAGACCAGTGAGATAAAAATGGCTGCATTTCAAGTATTTGTATTTAAAGAATAGACATAGAAACAGAGCAGCTTAATAGAAGTACGGATGCAGGTTTAATATTTCGATCCTTAATGAGGAAAACAGAGGCGACAGCACAGAAAGAAGAAGTCCCTGAGACGACACGAGGCTTAAACCCATGAGAGAAACCAGACTCAACAGGGAACCTCGTCTGGGTGACACCAGATACATAATACATGTAAATACACACAAACATATGAGTACATGCATGAGTACACACACACACGCACATGTTAATCAGCATACAGTATCCATGCATTCACAACCTTGCCGTATTTCTAGCCATTCTTGATGCTTGTCCTAATATGGAATGCAGACGAACATTGCGGTAAAATTTTTAATATTAATTAAATGAATAATCGTTTTTTTAAATAACAAACAAGTGGTTTTACTAAAGAAATATCACCTCAAATGGAACACTAACATAGCATAGTGCATAAGTATACGATTTGGGATGCACCTGTTATAATATGCACATTATATACATATCACATCCAAGCACGCACAAACACACACACAAATGCACAGCCCTCATGCCACAGTGAAGGTGAGGCATGACAGGTGTGGTAAGTGTAGTGTGTATTGATCTCACGATTATCACAATGTGTGTGTACATGTTTGTGTGTGTCACAGTGTCAGATAAAGCTAATACTATTATACTGAGGTTATGAATGTGTAAATGAAGACTATCTATCTCTCTCTCTCTGTCTCTCTTTGCACTTTTCACATCCACCTTTCCTCTTTTAACATCTGTCAGTCTCTCCATCCTCTCTGCCCTTGATCTCGTATATAAGTCATTCGTATCACACTCTGTGGGGCCCGCTTGGTTTTCCGCACATGTACAGCTCCCCTGCCTCTCGCGTCATTTACACCCAATTTTAAACGACATGCAAATGAGCACAGGTGCCAATCGATTTGATTGGCTGAATGACCTTTGAGGCTGTCTATTTGTCTCGCAGGAGTGTGATGGCTTTCTTTACATGGTATGCGTATCAGCCAGTACATTTTAATTAGTTTTCATGCCTCGTCTTTACTCGGCAGCTGGTATATCATGCATTTATAAAAAATGGCTGCAGTATATCACAATGTAGGCCAAAATATTTTCATTTACATTACATTTACTACATTTGGCAGACATCCTTATCCAGTGCAACATAGCAAAGCTGCCTTGAAGTCACTATTAGTGAATATATCTATACTGGATCACTAGGTCACAGGCTAGGAATACTATCAGTCTAAAACTCACTTGAGAGAGCCAGCAACTCGGTTGTTCTGGCATCCAAGGGACGTTCATTCCACCACCTCGGTGCCGGAACAGAGAAGAATCTTGATGCATACCTTTCTTGTACCCTGAGAGATGATGTGATCAGTCAGGCAGTGCTAGAGGATTAGCGGGAGCGCGGTGCAGTGCAACGATGGATAAGAGGGTGCTGTTTTGGTTTCGGCTTCGTAGGCAAGCATCAGTGTTTAAAATCTGATAAAGAAAGCCAGTGGAGATAGCTCAGCAATGGGGTGGTGTGGGAGAACTTTGGACGGCTGAAAACAGCTGCATTTTGGATCGTTTGTAGAGGTCAAATTGCTCTCAGAGGTAGACCTGCCAGTAGCGAGGTGCAGTAATCCAGTCTCTATATGACAAGAGACTGAACCAGCACCAGTGTGGATAAAAATGGTGGGAGGAAAAGGAAGTTGGTTTAAAAGTTACTGCTCTTCCTTACCCTGTACAAATAGTTCTAAGGTTTGGGTCCACTTATCCCATTGAAACGAACAACAACAACAAATAAAATAAACGATGGTGAAATAGTGGAAGTAGTCTCTTCCAGGATGACCCCGCCCCTCATCCACGATTTGATGAGGCTGAAAAAGATGAAATCGTTAAAGAAATGATTAATGAAGGACGTCTTTCATCAGCAGCCCTGACTACTAGAGCTGTAGGAGGTAAAAATGGTGGATATTTCAACAGGGTTGATGATGTAAGAATCGCTGCGAGAACACGACTATTATTCCGTGGGGTTCTAAAGATCCGAGAGCGTAATCAAGCTCTTTCTCACTTCATTGCCCCCATAACAGTAACTAGCAACGCAAAGTGAGATGTCATTAATTTAATGTCCGTCGGTGGGAAGGATTAATCCTTCATTCTGATGGCACAGAAGTACTCAATAAAAGAAACATCAGCCAGTTATCATCTTGGTTTCCCAGATGTACAAACGATTACATCTCCTGCAGGAGAGACAATATGCTACTCCTGTGGTGATGGATGAGGAGTGATGAGTGGTTTAAGAGAACAGTGTTCCTTGATCTATGTTTCCTGCTTTCCTTGATCTATGTTTCCTACAAAATCCTGATTGTATTTCCTGCTTTCTGCTTCTCGGTTCCCAAATGCCTGGTTTACGTTGTGTGTGTCTGTTTTTCCCAGTTCCCAGTTATTCTGTAATTCCTGCTTTCTGTGTTGTTGTTTCCTGTTTCTCTGATTTGTGTTCTTTGATTTGTGTTTTTTTTTCCTCAGGGCTTCATGTTTCTGTTTTAAAGGATGCAAATTTCTTGCTTCCTGTTCCCTGGTTTCTGTGTTCATGCTTCAAGAACAATATGTTCTGTATATCCTGGTTTCTATGTTTCCTTATAGAATGTTTCTTTGTTTCCTGGTTTTCTGATATTTGTGTTTTTCCCCCTGTTTTATTTATGTCCCTGTTTTATTTGATGTGTGTGTCTAGCTTTCTGTATTCATGCTTAAAGAGAAATGTGTTCTGTGTGTCCTGGTTTCTGTGTTTCCTTGTTTCCTGTTTCTATATGTCATTTGTCTGTGTTTCCTGGTTTCAGTGTTCTGTGTTTGTCGGTTTCTCTGTTTCCTTTTAAGGTTTCATGTTTCCATGTTCCCTTGGTTTAGTATTCTGTAATATTCTCAAAATTCCTGTTTTTTGCATTGCTTTTGTTCTTTGTATCTATAGTTTTGTTTTTGTAGGACCTAGTTTCCTGCTGCAGTATTTCAGATTTCCTGTTTTAAGATTTCTGTGTTTTCCCCCTGGTTTCCATGTTTCTGTTTTAAGTGTTGCATATTTCTTGATTTCTGTTCCCCAGTTTCTATATTCAGGCTTTAAGAGAAGTGTGTTTTGTGTATCCTGGTTTATTTGTTCCTGCATCTATGTCATGTTTCTGTGTTTCCTGGTTTAAGCGTTCCATGTCCGTTGGTTTCTCCGTTTCCTCGTTTTCTCTATCTGTATTTCCTGTTTCTGTATGGCCCTATTTTAGGGGTCTTTGATTCCTAGTTACTGCATTTCATGTATTGCTTGAATCCTGCTTTTTCTTATTATTTGATCTAATTTCCTGTTTTTATATTTCCTGGTGTGTGTTCAGTGTTCCTAGTTTTGTCTTTCCTCTGGTTTCCATTTTCCTATGTTTGCATTCTTTCTCTTTCTAGTTTCCGTGTTCACAGTTTTAGAGAAGCGCTTTTGTTTCCTGGTTTGTTTCCTCATTTCCTAAATCTTCCCATGTGTTCTGTGATTCCTAGTGTTGCCTGTATCCTGGTTCCATATTTCCAAGTGTTCAGAGTAAGTTGATTTCTGTGTTTCCTTGTTTGAGTGTTGTGTGTTTTTGTTGGTTTCAGTATTGTCTGTGTTCTTTGGATTGGTTTTTTTAACCTGATTTCCTTTTTTCCTGTTTGTGCTTCCTGGTTTAAGTGCTCTGTTTTCCTTGGTTTCTGTGTTTCCTGGTTTGGAGTTTCCTTGTTTCAGTGTTTCTGCGTTGCCGGTGTGGTTTTATGTCCTCAACATCTTTCCTTGTTTTTGTACTTTTAGGTTATTGTGCTTGACTGAAGCATTTTTTGTTGGTTAGATTCTGTTTCCTTACTTCCTGTATGTGTTTCCTGGTTTGAGTGTTACCTAATTCCTGGTTTCTGCATCGTCTATGTTCTTTGGATCATGTTTTTTTTTCTCTGTGTTTTGTGTTTCTTGGATTCTTGCTTTCCTTCCTGGTTTCTTGGTTTTGAGTTTTCCTGTTTCAGTGCTTCCTCAGATTCATCCATTTTGTTTCCTTGTTTTTTCCTGCCTCATTGTTTTCTATTCTTCCTGTTTGCTCTTTTTTTTTTTTGGTGCTGGATGATCCGGAGCCTGCGCTAAAAGTAAAGACAATTATTGCTGGTGTAACATCAGCATATTATTGGTTCACTTTTTTTTGTCGCATTTTATGTTCTGTGTTTTCCATGAGGACCGCTGAGAGATCTTAGGCTGGCCAGGAATGCAAGGCTTTCTGGGAGACGTTAAAGAGCTTCAGGCTGGATGAGTGCCTGTAGAGTGAGCAAGAAAAGAGAAAGAAGAGGTTTTTATGGCCGTCTTGCCCTTGAGCAGAACAATGGCGTCCCTGCGTGAAGCGCTTCAGTAAATATCAGGCTGATGGTGATGTATAATCGCCAAGCACTTCTAAAGAACCTGATTAAAAGTCTGGCCTAGGGGTGTGTGTGTGTGTGTGTGTGTGTGTGTGTGTGTGTGTGTGTGTGTGTGTGTGTGTGTGTCAGACTGCCTGATGTAGCAACAGATAGAGAATGTTTATAGGGGGACAGGAAGGGGTTGATATAGTGTATGTGTGTGTAATGAGTGCAAACCCTAAAGATAAAAAAAGAAAAATGGCACCCAGATGCTGTATTCATCTGTCACTGCATGTTCTTCCTTCTTCTTTGTCTTTTGCTGCTGTTATTTCGTCCTCTCATTCATCACCGGCCACTGTAGCGGACACGGCGTCTCTGTGTCTCGTTTTCCTGGAAGCGCAAAAAAAAAAAAACCCGGAGCTTTTTGTGTTAAATTTGTCTTAAATCTAAATAAAAATCAGCTGAACAACATGTCAAAAGTTGTAGATTGTACAGAGTGGGTGGAGCTAGTGTAGAGCTCATTATCATATTTCCTGGTTTCACTTTTTCCACATTTCCTGGTTATGCGTTTCTTCTCAATATCTACACAGTGTTCCACATTTCCTGTTCTGGATACGATCTTTGGTCATTTCCATATTTCCTGGTTTCTTTATTTTTATTGATTTCCTTGTTTCCTGGTTATGATGTCACAGTTTTACCTGTTTTCATTATTAATTGCTGTATTAAATGCTGTTTGCTTTCCTGGTTTAAGTGTTCTGTATTTGGTCATTTCTATATTTTCTCTGTATGAGCGTTTCTCAATTTCTGTCTTGACTGGTTACTTAGTTTCCTGGTTTCCTGTTTCCATGTGTCCTAGTTATAGCTTCCAGGTTTTCACACTTACTTATTTTTTTTATTTTTGATTTTCCTCTTTCCTTTTTTATGACTTCAATGCTTTCTGTGTGTCTGTGTTGAGTTTCTGTGCAAACATCTCCTGATGTCTGCATGAGTTTCTTCAGGATCTCCAGTCTCCTCGCTCTTGTTGGTGGACCCGTTTCGGGATAGAACAGGAAGAACTTCCTGTTTCCTGAAGATGAATGAATGAAATTCATCAGAGCCTGCTGCTGTCATGGCTTCTGGAAATAAGCATGGCCATTTTGCCCATGCTGACTGAATATCTTGCCCATGTCAGTCAGCTGCTTCTGGCTCTGCTACTGGCTCCAGCAAGCGAGACCTGCGGAATATTCTACAGACGTCACGTGTCTTTAACGTTGGCCGAGGTTCACCGTGTACCTCTTGTGTTTGTTCTGTTAGTAATTAGTGTTGCTGTACGACTCAATAAGTAGCTTAAATTGTTAATAAGTTGGAGAACAGTGGCAGGGCTTAGCCTGCAGCAGCGATTAAGCAGAAAGGAATGGAGAGATCGAAGATATGTCATGTGTTTGGCTGTAAATGTTGTTGTAAGATCGGCTAATACACACACACACACACACACACACACACACACAATGTGAAGAAGTGCTTAGGCCAAGCATTGCATACAACCATCCAGTCTTGTGTGTGTGTGTGTGTGTGTGTGTGTATATGCGTGCATTCAATCTAGAAAGTGAATTCTTGATGATTCATCTCCAGTATCACATGACCGCTAAGAACTTATGCCAGCCATAACGCATTAACACACACCACCGACATACACACACACACACACACACACAAACACACACATGAATGACTGTCTTTATAGTGATAGGTGGGTGTCAGGACAGATGAGTTATGCATTGGTAGTTGTCGTCGTGGCAACTTTTACCCTCCAGTGATGGACACAGGGTCACATCATGGCTGTCAATCAAGATAACATGCGTGTGTGTGTGTGTGTGTGTGTGTGTGTGTGTGTGTGTGTGGTTTCTACTACACTGCAATTCTCTCACCTGTCCATCCGTATTTCTTACTTTTCTCTTTTTATTTCTCTGGTGCATAACATTCTTTTCTTTTTTTTCTATTACCTTGTAAAAGTTCCTTTTCTCTCTCTCTCTCTCTCTCTCTCTCTCTCTCTCTGTCTCTCTCTTACGTGCTTTCTCTTACGTGCTTTCTCTTTATCTCTTTATCATTTTCTTTCTTGATCTCTCTCTCTCTCTCTCTCTCTCTCTCTCTCTCTCTCTCTCTCTCTCTCTCTCTCCCTCCCTGTTTCTCTCTTACGTGCTTCCTCTTTACCTCTTTACCTCTTTATCATTTTCTTTCTTGATCTCTCTCTCTCTCTCTCTCTCTCTCTCTCTCTCTCTCTCTCTCTCTCTCTCCTCCCTGTTTCTCTCTTACGTGCTTCCTCTTTACCTCTTTACCTCTTTATCATTTTCTTTCTTGATCTCTCTCTCTCTCTCTCTCTCTCTCTCTCTCTCTCTCCCTCCTGTTTCTCTCTTACGTGCTTCCTCTTTACCTCTTTACCTCTTTATCATTTTCTTTCTTGATCTCTCTCTCTCTCTCTCTCTCTCTCTCTCTCTCTCTCACTGTCTCTCTCTCACTGTCTCTCTCTCTGTCTCTCTCTTACGTGCTTTCTCTTTACCTCTTTATCATTTTCTTTCTTGATCTCTCTCTCTCTCTTTCTCTCTCTCTCTCTCAATGTCTCTCTCTCTGTCTCTCTCTTACATGCTTTCTCTTTACCTCTTTATCATTTTCTTTCTTGATCTCTCTCTCTCCCTCTCGCTCTCTCTCTCTCACTGTCTCTCTCTCTGTCTCTCTCTTACGTGCTTTCTCTTTACCTCTTTATCATTTTCTTTTTCTTTCTCTCTCTCTCTCTCTCTCTCTCTCTCCTCTCTCTCTCTCTCTCTCTCTCCTCTCTCTCTCTCTCTCTCTCCTCTCTCTCTCTCTCTCTCTCTCTCCATCACAGGCTCTCTCGATCTCTTCATTACGCTCTCTCTCTCTCTCTCTCTCTCTCTCTCTCTCTCTCTCTGTCTGTCTTACATGCTTTCTCTTTATCATTCTCTCTCTTGATCTTTCTTTCTCTATCTATCACTCTCTCTCTCTCTCTCTCTCTCTCTTTTCTCTCTCTCTTTATCTCTTTATCACGCTCTCTCTTGATCTCTCTCTCTCTCCCTCAAATATCCCTCATAATCTCCTCCTCTCTCATCAACTATTTCCTTCCTCTTTTCCCTTTCTTTATATCTCCTTTCCCTCTCTCTTTCTCCATCTCTCTATGATCTCTCTATTTCTCTCCAGTGTGTAATACATGGCTTTCTCACGCCCTGTCTTTCTTTCTCTTCCTCTTCCTCTCTCTTCCTTTCTCTTATATTCTCACTAAACCTTTTTTTTCTTTCTTTCTTCTCACGTTCTCTCTCTTCCTCACTCATTATTACCTCCTTTCCTCTCCCTCCTCTCTTCTCCATTGCTCGTAAAATCCCATTTCCATCCCTTTTCTCTCCATCTTCCACGCCTCAGCCTACGTCATGTGCTTTTTCTCATTCCCTTATTGATTTTATGACGTGTAATCTCCTCATCTCCTTCCCTCGTCTCTCTCTTTATTACTCATAAAGTCCCTCTCTCTCTGCTCTCATCAAATATTCTGTTTCTCTCTCCATTTTTTTTCTTTTTCTTCCCACCAAAGTGCTCAGGGAAACGCCATTTCTCTTTTTTTTTTGTCTTCCTTTACGAGCTCTCGTTCCAACCCGTATTTTTCTGATAGAGCGAAATAAAAGTGCATGAAATCACACATCATTCCACGTCCCTCTGACTGGTTAGGCTGCAAACCGCCAATTCACGAGCGCCCAGTTAAAATCTGCATGTTTTCGAAACTTCACAGCGCTCCAGACGCTCGCTGTTGTGTCACCGTAGTAATGTTCGGTCTCCTTATTACAGCTCGGAACACTAAAGTGGCAACAAAACCCTACCGGTTTCTATCTGCACACTCTTGTAATTGGGAAGTGTTGAATTATGAGTGTTTCATGAATAACGCTGTTCAGGTCATAGCATTTAAACACGTTTCCTATAAGAGTCTGGGATTATAGTTCAGGATATTTAGTTTTCTGTTCTAAATATAGTTCTATAAGGCTACAAAGACACCATTAATGATGTAATGAAACACAACCAGGATTACGGTTATATAATGCTTTTTAGCTGTGTCCAAAATTACATACTGCACACTTACACTATGCACTGTGTACCTTAGAATCTAGTGTACGTCAGCTAACTTAAAGGATATTTCTAAGACGTCTTGTCCGTCAGAGTGTCGGCGGCCATCTTGATTTTTTTTTTTCTGAATACGTGCATCATCTGGTTACTTGACGTTCTTCTTGTTCACTGTGAACACAACACGCAACAGCTCAGAACACCGCGTGTGTGATTTAGGACGTAGCACCTGACTCAATAAATCAATAAATAAAAGTCTTCAATAAATCCCATATACTTTGCTTCTTTGTAGAATCTTACATTAAAGGCGACTGTTAAAACACAAATGATGGCAGCAACTATTTTGCACCCAACCTCACACCCAAGCCCCATGAAAATACCTCTATTTTGTACTATTTTGTTTTTAAGCTGCTGCTCATGCTGCGTAAGACAGCTATCTGCCCTCTTCCACATACATGAGCTCACCGAGGTCCATGATTGGCTAGTGTTGCTGTGATTGGCAGTAGAGAGAGAGAGAGAGAGAGAGAGAGAATGCCGCCCATTCAATCCAGACAACACAGGCAACAACCGAGGGAAATAAAAATGATTAGCATTGGCAAATTGGTTATGGTTACAGATTCTTTTCCTCTAACAGCACGTCCTCAATCATTTCATTCCTTATATTGGAATTCATTCATTCATGTATTGTCTTCCACTTATCTGGAGCCGGGTCGTGGGGGCAGCAGTCTAAGCAGGGATGCCCAGACCTCCCTCTCCCCAGACACTTCCTCCAGCTATTCCGGAAGGACCCCGAGGCGTTACCAGGCCAGCCGAGAGACATAGTCTCTCCAGCATGTCCTGGGTCTTCCCCGCGGCCTCTTCCCGGTAGGGCATGCCTAGAACACCTCCCCAGGGAGACGTCCTGGAGGCATCCGAAACAGATGCCCGAGCCACCTCAACTGTCCCCTTTTGATGTGGAAGAGCAGTGGATCTACTCCAAGCTCCTCCCGGGTGACAGAGCTCCTTACCCTATCTCTAAGGGAGCGCCCCGCCACCCTACAGAGGAAGCTCATTTTGGCCGCTTGTATCTGGGATCTTACCCTTTCGGTCATGACCCAGAGCTCATGACCATAGGTGAGAGTAGGAATGTAGATTGACTGGTAAACCGAAAGCTTCGCCTTCCGGCTCAGCTCCTTCTTCACCACAACAGACCGGTTTATAGACCGCATTACTGCTGCCGCTGCACCAATCTGTCTGTCAATCTCACTATCCACCCTTCCCTCACTCGTAAACAAGACCCTGAGACTCTTAAACTCCTCCACTTGAGGAAGGAGCTCCCCTCCAACCTGGGGTGCAAGCCACCTTTTTCCGGTCAAGAACCATGGCCTCAGATTTGGAGGTGCTGACCCTCATCCCAGCCGCTTCACACTCAGCTACAAAACGCCCCAGTGCATGCTGTAAGTCCAGGCTTGAAGGAGCCAACAGGACAACATCATCTGCAAAAATCAGCGATGAAATCCTGTGGTCCCCAAACCGGACTCCCTCCAGCCCCTGGCTGCACCTAGAAATTCTGTCCATAAAAACAATGAACAGAACTGGTGACAAAGGACAGCCCTGTTGGAGTCCAACATGCACTGGGAACAGATCTGATTTACAACAGGCAATGCGAACCAAGCTCCTTATATAGAGACCGAACAGCCCTTAACAGAGGGCCACGGACCCCGTACTCCCAGAGCACCTCCCACAGAATGCCACGAGGGACACGGTCGAATGCCTTCTCCAAGTCCGCAAAACACATGTGGACTGGTTGTGCAAACTCCCACAAACCCTCGAGCACCCTATGGAGGGTATAGAGCTGGTCCAGTGTTCCACAACCAGGACGAAAACCGCACTGCTCCTCCTGTATCCGAGGTTCAACTAACAGTCGGACTCTCCTCTTCAGTACTCTGGAATAGACTTTCCCTGGGAGGCTGAGGAGCGTGATCCTCCTATAGTTGGAACACACCCTCCGGTCCCCCTTCTTAAAAAGAGGGACCACCACCCCAGTCACCCAGTCCAGGGGCACTGTCCCTGACTGCCACGCTATGTTGCAGAGACGTGTCAGCCAAGATAGCCCCACAACATCCAGAGACTTAAGGTACTCAGGGCGAATCTCATCCACCCCCGGTGCCTTGCCACCAAGGAGCTGCTGAACTACCTCAGTGACCTCAGCTTGGGTGATGAATGAATCTACCTCTGAGTCCTCGGCCTCTGGTACCTCTATGGAAGGCATGTCAGTGGGATTGAGGAGATCCTCGAAGTATTCCTTCCACCGTCAAGGTTTTCAATTCATTCAAATTCATTGAAATTTCATAAAAAAAATTTTTCGTCACATACACAACCATACACAGTACGATATGCAGTGAAATGCTTACACGATTGTTTGTGACCTTGAAAATGAAAAAGGAAATGCCAAATAAACTAAATATAAAATATAAAATCTACAATTCAGTTGTAATCTACAATAAAATAAAATAAAGTATAGGTAGAGATATGTAAAAATATATAAAGATGTAAAAAAAAAAGTAAGAACTGTATAAATAGACTGTATAAATAGACTGTATAAGTACGTGGTGGTCATGGAGTGTGAAATGATGAGCAGCAGTGGTATTGTCCAACTTTAAAGTGTAGTAGTGCAATATTAGTCCTGTTTCTATATGTAAAAAGAACCAGAAGTCATTCATTCATTGTCTACCGCTTATCCGATCTACTCTCAGGTCACAGGGAGCCTGTGCCTATCTCAGGTGTCATTGGGCATCAAGGCAGGATACACCCTGGATGGAGTGCCAACCCATCGCAGGGCACACACACACACACTCTCATTCACTCACGCAATCACACACTACAGACAATTTAGAGATGCCAATCAACCTACAATGCATGTCTTTGGCCCTGGCGGAGGAAACCGGAGTACCCGGAGGAAACCCTGAGGCACGGGGATAACATGCAAACTCCACGCACACACATACACATATATATATATATATATATATATATATATATATATATATATATATATATATATATATATATATATATATGTTTGTTTACTTCAGTCTTGTGCAATGTGCAAATGTGTAAATGTTCAAAGTGGTTGGTTTTGGTGTGTTCCAACACATGTTTGAAGGAAACGTAGCAAGTCCAATGAGTTGAGTCCTATGTGGAGTTCTGGTTGAGAGTCCGTATAGCCTGCAGGGGAAAAAGCTTCTCCTCAGTCTCTCTGTGTTGGCCTTCTCGAAGCAGAAGCGCTTTCCTGACCGCAACAGAGAGAACAGTCCATTGTTGGGGTGGCTGAGGTCCCTCATGATCTTCCTGGTCTTGGTCCAGCACCGCTTGTTGTAGATTGAGTGCGGCTCAGGGAGCTTGGTACGGATGATGCGCTCAGCTGATTGCACCACCTTCTGAAGAACTCATCTGTCCTGCATGGTGCTGTTCCCAAACCAGGTTGTGATGTTTTCCATCAGGATACCGTCTATGGTGCAGGAGTAAAATTTCCTGAGCACCTTAGAGGGCAGTCTAAAGTCTCTCAAGCCTCTGAGGTGGTAGAGACGCTGCCAGGCCTTTTTCACCACGGTGTTGATGTGAGGACCATGACAGGTCCAGCGTGATGTGAACACCGAGGTATCTGAAGCTGTCCACTCTCCACTCCACTGTCATTGATCATGGGGGTCTGGTAATTACTCTCCTGCTTTGTACTGAAGTCCAGTATCAGCTACTTTGTATTACTGACGTTAAGGAGGAGGTTGTTCCTCTGGCACCAGTTCTCCAGATTGGTAATCTTCTCCAGGTAGGCCATCTCATTGTTGTCAGAGATCAGTCCGACCACAACTGTGTCGTCAGCAAACCTGATGATGGTGGTGGAGTTGGTAGTGGCCACACAGTCATACGTGTACAGTGAGTACAGCAGGGTGCTCAGAATACAACCCTGGGGGGCTCCAGTGCTGAGATTGAGGGAGGCTGAGACATATCTGCCCATCCTTACTGCCTGTGGTCTGCCAGTTAGGAAATTGGAGATCCACTGACACAGAGATAGGCTGAGTCCCAGGTGCTTCAGCTTGGTGGTGAGTTTGGAGGGAATTATAGTGTTAAACGCTGTAGTCAACAAAGAGCATTTTAACATAATTCCCCTTTCTAGTGTCCAGGTGAGTGAGTCTTATTGTTTCAGGCTTATTGTTATCTTATTATTAATTCAGTCTTATTGTTATTTATTTCAATAACGGGGTACTACTGTTTATTTAATGGTGATTTTATCTTTCCCAGATCAAGAGCTGTTGGAGGACATCCTGATCGACAGCAGCTTCTATTCGGCTAAGACAGTGGTGAGGGGGTAAAGTAGAAAATACCTAAATGTCGGTTTGTTAAACATGGCAGTATGGCAGATGCTTTAGATCAAATTTTCATTTATTTATTTATTTTTTGTAACTAATTTGGTGTGTGTGTGTGTGTGTGTCTGATTGTGGTGTCCAAAAAGTGCTCTATTTTTTTTATTTGGTATTTTTTGTGATTTTTTTTATAAAAATGTTATTAAGGAAAACTCCTTGAGTTGTTGAAATCACAAGCACATGATTCTTATTTTAAACTACTACCCATGAAGACACAGATGTAATTACTATCTATGATAGCTACACTTGTGAATTTCGACCTTTTCGAGCATTTTTGAATTTTGACCCTTGGCAGAATCGGATACTTATCTATTTAAGTCTAATAGCTAGCAGTAGATACTAATAGTGTGTTTGTGTAACCCGCCCGGGTCCTACTCGTGACCGCTCCGAGCGGGTCTCGGGCGCGCTAACAAGGAGGCTGAAGACTGCAGCCACTAGCGTCAGTGTGCCTCTTGAGATCAGAGGAGTGAGGTTTACCTACACAGCAACTACCGCTGGCCTCCGTTACACTCACCCCCGCTAAACCTCACTCTCATCCAGGTCACGGCACCAATGTAACCAGCTCGGGTCCTACTCGCAACCCCTCCGAGCAGGTCTCAAACCAGGTCTCCAGCATGGAAGGCGGGCGCGCTAACAAGGAGGCTAAAGACTGCAGCTACTAGCGTCAGTCGCCAGTGCGCCTCTTGAGATCAGGGGACTGAGGTTTACCTACACAGCACCTACCGCTGGCCTCCATTACATTTGCATTGGAGTGGTAACTCATTTTGCAGTATTGATGAGACAAATCAATGAGCCTCATCTCAATCTTTTGTTATTTATTTATTTATTTATTTATTTATTTATTTATTTTAAACTTAATGCACATTTAACAGGAATACCACAGGTATGAGTACTACACATCATCAAAGTGATTTATGGTACCATTTAGGAAGAGGCCCATGCGCTAAATACCTCTCTTAATGCTTGAAATGCGTGCAAGTTGCAAAATGAATCCTTGGATGGTGTGCTAAAAGTTTTCCAAACACACACACACACACACAGCCAGCTTTGACTGCAGAACGAAGCAGGAAGTGTTGTAGCATTGAGTTATCGCTGTTGGTGCGACATTGACTGCATAACCGATTAATCTTTTATCTGACTTACAGTTAATCACAGACTGCATTTTATCCACCAGCTGAAAGTCCATCTGGCCTTATTAATCATTAAGGTGTGTGTGTGTGTGTGTGTGTGTGTGTTCAAAGAGCTAATGAATGATCTGTGTGCTCTAGCAGCAGTCACGTCACTCCTAATGGAGTAATAATATGACCGAGCACGCCGTGTCGGAGTCACACTTGTGTGTTTCCGAAAGCTGTGAGCTTTAATTCATTACCTGTTTCACTAGAACCTTTTTTTGTTTTTTTTTTTGTTTTTTTTTTATGAGATAAAAATGATCTTCGCTTTTTAAGACAGCAATTCTCTGTCGACTGCTCGAGTAAACCAAGGGGTTAGAAAAGACATTTCTTAATATCTGTAGTGAATTTGATTCCAGACGTTAAGGTATAAACCTTAAAAGACTAAATTCCCCCACGGGTGGCTGAGATATGAGGTTATATAATGGTGCACATCTGCGCAGAGGCAGAATTCAGAGGTTGATTCAGTTGTGTGGTCTTGTTGTTGTTGTTGTTGGTTAATTTCTGGAGGAACTACAGAGGAAGTACTATTTATGATACACTGAAAATATGCAGTATAGTGGAAGTCAGATTAAGAAAAAATCTATGTAGTTTATGTTAAAGTATTAGAAACAATACATGATTTCATTATATAATAGATTCATAATAGATTGAATTATATGCAGAGGGATTATATGCCTGATTAAGACCATGGCCCAGGTTCGATTACCGGGCAGGGAGCTAATCCATCCACTGAAGAGTTAACTCTCAGTGCCGGTCCCAAGCCCGGATTAAATGGGAGGCTTGTGTCAGGAAGGGCATTCGGTGTAAAACCTTTGCCAAATCGAAAAATGCGGACTAAATGATCTGCTGTGGCGACCCCAAAACAGGGAGCAGCTGAAAGAACAACAACAACAACATTAAGGCATGTAGCATTAATGTCAGTTATGTTGTGAAATTTCTACATTATTAAATAATAATAATAATAATAAAACACCAGCGCCTTGGGTTCGAGGCTGGGCGCGGGGTTGTGTTTTATTCAGCGCTTTGAAATTCTGTGATAAAATCATGTCCAAATATAAAGACAAAAGTGACACTAAATGTGGCAAGATATGACATCACAATACTCGAAGACTTTATCTTCAAAATAAACAACACATCCAGAACAGTACAGAGTTTGTAGGCGGCGGTACAAAAAGTTATTCGAAGAGTGAATTATGACAAACTATCACAATGTCGATGTTATATTGTCATATTTGCCCCCAACACTAATCATCACATCCCTAAAGTGAGCAGTCTGTCAGGTCTGATGAGGGAAGTCTCAGCTGTCTGTGTGATAAACAACAGTATCAGTGTGTGTGTGTGTGTGTGTGTGTGTGTGTGTGCGTGTGTGTGCGTGTGTGTGTGTGTGTGTGTGGGTGGGTGTGGGTGCGTGTTTGTGTGTGCATCCTCTCCCATGCCTCAAGCAGTCTTACCACAACCTACACACACACACACACACACACACACACACACAAACACTCCGGAGACAAAATATGGCCATGGTGAATGATGAATTTTCCCGTGTTACGACTTGGCGGGTTGTTACTCTGCATCCTGGGAGAGAACATAAAATCACTGCCGCATATTTTCACTTTCCTTCTCTCTCTTTCTCTCTCTCTCTTTCTCTCTCTCTGATTTTCTCATTCATTCAGCCAAGCTCTCTTTCGCACATGCTCACACACACCACACACACACACACACACACACACACACACACACACACACACACACACAGCATTATTCCAGTCTGAGATTTTCAGCACAAGCTGACTGTAGTCTGGGAACCGATTTTAAACCCAGCCTTATTTCCTGTAGCCTGAAAAAAAAAAAATTAGCAAAACCATCATCAGCTAGATCCCTAATAAAACCCCCAAGCTTCATAATTCTAGGGTTTTTTTAATATTGCTGTGACTGATATCATATAACCGAAATTAGGCTTTAATACCGTTTTCTACTACAGTACAATATGTGTGTGTGTGTATGTGATCGTATGTATAATGAGTTTCAGCAGGACTCCATCTGTTAGCTTAGCGCTTAGCCACGTCCCATCAGGGAACACCGTTACCGGGCGACATGTGGCGCGGAACCTCAGAGGTCCTGTCTGCGACCTTGGTGAAGGACGAAGGAGACAATGAGAGAACGGAAGAGGAGAAGGAGAGAGAGAGGGAACTCTTTCAGAATATCTTGTTCGGTCGTAATTTCACATATGAGCGTAGCAATGTGTTATTCTGTTAGAATAAGAAGAGCCAGTGTGATTTAGGAATACTGCGGTGTGATTTCTGTTCACTTCAAATAATATAAAAAAGTTTGTATTCATATGTGGATGTAATAAATAAGTATATGAGTCTCTCTCTCTCTCTCTCTCTCTCTCTCTCTCTCTCTTTCTTTCAGCCGGACGATCTGATGAGTTTGGTGGTCGTCATTTTGTACGACTTACAGGACCGCAAGTTCCTCCCACGTAAACAACCGGCCAATCAGGAAATGCAGGAGGAGGTGGCTAAGGTCAGGGAAGTGGAAAACTGTCTGCTCAGGTAATGGGATAAAGATCACACCAAGAATGCAAGTGAGGACTGAAATGTTTGTGTCATATTGAAATTGAACACACTGTTGTGTCATGTTAAGTGAAAATTTTCAACATGAGACATAACTACTGTACAAGCAGGTACTACATAGTAGATATAAATTTGGCGATGACAGTAACTTTGCAGGGATAGAGTTATGTTGCGCTTATAACATTAACTTTGTGGGGATGACAGTAATATTGAGATAATAACAGTAACTTTGCAGTGTTTAGGTAACTTTGAGATAATAACAGTAACTCTGAAATAATGACAGTGACTTTGAGATAATGACAGTAACTCAATTTAATTCAATTCAATTTTATTTGTGTAGCACTTTTAACAATGGACATTGTCTCAAAGCAGCTTTACAGAACATAAGAAACATATTACAAAAGTCCTAGATGTTAGACAAAATCTTCCCTAGTGAGCAAGCCTGAGGTGACTGTGGCAAGGAAAAAGTCCCTTAGATGGTATGAGGAAGAAACCTTGAGAGGAACCAGACTCAAAAGGGAACCTCATCCTCATTTGGGTGACACCGGAGAGTGTGATTATAAATTATTATAAACACCAGAGAGTGTGGTTATGAACAATGTTCTTTCTACAGTCATGCATAGTCAGTTGTAGTTGTGTGATGCAGATACAGCATGTGTAGAATGTTAGTGTGTGTATTAATTAGGAGGTTGTTGCGGACTCAAAGTCCACATAGGGTTGGCAGCGTTGCTTTGAATACCCAAATCCTCACGAAGCAGAATCCAACTGTAGCTGGTCCATCTCTGGATGCCTCAGGATCCTTGCAGGGTTGGCCTCTTCTCACTGAAGGTCTACTGGAGCTGGCACAATCTCTAGATGCCTCGGGATGGGTAGAAAAAGGGAAACAAGTGGAGAGGAATTAGTGTAGCTGCTGTTCATAACATTAACAAGCATTAGATGATAATGTGCATTTAATCGGATGTACTGGGGCAAAAAGTTATGGGATGTATTATGTCTATGTCTGTAACTTTGAGATAATAACAGTAACTTTGTTTTGATCACAGTAACATTGCAGTGATTAGGTAACTTTGAGATAATGGCAGTAACATTGAGATAATGACAGTAATGCTGAGATAATAACAGTAACTGAGATAATACCAATAACTTTGAGATAATAGCAGTAGTTGTGTAGTGATTACAGTAACTTTGAGATAACAACAGTAGTTTTGTAGTGATTACAGTAACTATGTGATAACTATCATTGTAGTGATGACAGTAACTTTGTGGTAATGACAGTAACTTTGAGATAATAACAGTAGCTTTGTAGTGATTAAAGTAACTTTGAGACAATGACAGTAACATTGAGATAATAACATAACTTTGTAGTGATTGCAGTAATCCTTTGTAGTGATTGCAGTAAGAGATAATAACAGTAACTTTGAGATAATAACAGTAACTTTGAGATAATAACAGTAACTTTGTAGTGATTACAATAACTTTGAGATAATAACAGTAACTTTGTAGTGATTACAGTAACTTTGAAATAATAACAGTAACTGAGATAATAACAGTAACTTTGTAGTGATTACAATAACTTTGAGATAATAACAGTAACTGAGATAATAACAGTAACTTTGTAGTGATTACAGTAACTTTGAGATAATAACAGTAACTTTGAGATAATAACAGTAACTTTGTAGTGATTACAATAACTTTGAGATAATAACAGTAACTGAGATAATAACAGTAACTTTGTAGTGATTACAGTAACTTTGAGATAATAACAGTAACTTTGTAGTGATTACAATAACTTTGAGATAATAACAGTAACTTTGTGGTGATTACAGTAACTTTGAGATAATAACAGTAACTTTGAGATAATAACAGTAACTTTGTAGTGATTACAGTAACTTTGAGATAATAACAGTAACTTTGAGATAATAACAGTAACTTTGTAGTGATTACAGTAACTTTGAAATAATAACAGTAACTTTGAGATAATAACAGTAACTTTGTAGTGATGACAATAACTTTGAGATAATAACAGTAACTTTGTGGTAATGACAGTAACTTTGAGATAATAACAGTAGCTTTGTAGTGATGACAGTAACTTTGTGGTAATGACAGTAACTTTGAGATAATAATAGTAGCTTTGTAGTGATTACAGTAACTTTGAGATAATAACAGTATCTATAATAACAGTATGGCAGTGACCTGTAATCATGACAGTAACTTTGAGATAATAACATTAACTTTGCAGTGATGGCAGTAACTTTGTAGGATGACAGTAAATTTGCTTCATGTATGAATTACACCACCCTGTCTATGACTATTTGCCTATATCCTCACACTTCCTAGTACTTTGTTCCTTAAATAATGCATGGTGTGAGACAGAATAACAGATTCATGTCCCTCGCTCGTAAATTTTGTTGTTATTATTGTGTCTCAGGTTTAAGACGAAGCTGGCGGCATCTTTAGCACGATGCAGAATCAAACACGACCTGCTGAGCATCGACTGCATGCTGCCAGAGAGCATCAGGCAGAGGCAGGAGAGAGGGTCTAATCTGCCCATCTATGCCTGGATTAATACACTGCGCACTAGGTATAGACGCACACACACACACACGACAATGAGAGAGAGAATCCGTCACAGTTTGAAATAAATAACACGGCAAAGTCCTTTATGACATGCTGCCTTAAGGTTAACTGGAGGATGTTGAACAGTGTGAGTGTGTGTGTGTGTGTGTGTGTGTGTAAAATAGTTTATTGTCCTGTTTTGCTGCTGGGATTCCATTAACGCTGTTCTCCTATGTTTAACCTCCATTCCACACTGACGCATCTTATTTCATACAGATCTGTATGTGTGTGTGTGTGTGTGGGTGTGTGTCTGATGGTCGTAGCTCAAGCAAGTCCTCAGGCATGCTGACCATGGGCAGATAAATTGTACCGAACCACAGACAGATGCAATCAGAGCTTCTGGACCACACACACACACACACACATACACAGATTTCTCTCCATTTTTAAAACGCTTTATAATTAAGAATGTTTTTTTTGTATAAATCACAAAATAAAAAAGTACTAAAATTCTGGGATGATGTGATACACCTTTGTGATCTAAATAAAGAGGTTACTTTTCATGTTCACATAAAATCACACCTACATATAGTATGTATGCTGCAGGTGTCTTAAGACTATTAATTACCTCACACGCAAAGTAAAGAGAGAGAAACCATATGTAAATTTTTTCCAGTGTGCTATTTGTTCTTGATGCAGCGTGTTCCGATCCCTGGAGACTCCCTGAAGAACAAAGGGGAAACTTGCTCCATTCGCATATTTACTTGTTCAGGATCACATCCGACTAAAAAAAAATCGTTCGGAATACAATAAGCCTCGTTTATCAATCGTTATGACGACAAAAGTTGTGTGTTTTGCGTAAGCGAAATCGAAGGCAAGATTTCCGTCACATTTACAAACGTTTCAGAAACAGGGATTCGGTTCATCTTTATTACTGAACAGTGTACAACACAGCTCATTTGCGTTTGGTGACGCCCACAAAACTCCATAAAAGTTAAAGCTCAAAGAAGCATAGAAATATGAAAATGACTACCAAACCAAAAGTTCATGTCATCATTTATTTAAGTATTCTTACTGTGTATAAACCTTCTTCTCCGTGCAGTATGCAGGAAGTGTGTGATGTGTTGAAGAGTGCAGGTTTCTCCCACGTTAAATCCATCACACAGCTGGAAGGACAGACGTTCTGCGAGGACATCCAATGCCTCGACCTGCTGGTGTTTCCCATGTGCGCGAAAAGAGAACTACACAAAACGAATCTGTTGAAAGATTGCAGGCTGGTCATCCAGGTGCTGTAAACACTATAAAGATACCACACACACACACACAAAACACACATATCACACCGATCAGGCATAACATAATGAGCAGTGACAGGTGAAGTGAATAACACTGGTTATCTCCTCATCATGGCACCTGTTAGTGGGTGGGATATATTAGGCAGCAAGGTTTTAGGTAAACATAAATAGCTGGGGGGGGGGGGCACGGTGTCTTGGTGGTTAGCATGTTTGTCTCACACCTCCAGGGTTGGGGGTTTGATTCCCGCCTCTGCCATGTATGTATGGAGTTTGCATGTTCTCCCCGTGCCTCAGGGGTTTCCTCCGGGTACTCCAGTTTCCTCCCCCAGTCCAAAGACATGCATTGTAGCTTGATTGGCATCTCTAAATTGTCCGTAGTGTGTGATTGCGTGAGTGAATGAGAGGGTGTGTGCCCTGTGATGGGTTAGCACTCCATCTAGGGTGTATCCTGCCTTGATGCCCGATGATGCCTGAGATATGCCTGAAAACTAAATAGCTAGGTAGCTCATAGCACTAGCTATTGCTGTTTTTAGGTAAACAAAAACAGCCAGCAAGCTCAATGCACTAGTTGGAGTTTTTAGCAGAAAAATAAATAGTTAGCTAGCTCATAGCACTAGCTATTGGTGCTTTTAGATAAACATAAACAGCTTGCTAGCTCATAGCACTGGTTATTGGTGTTTTCAGCTAAATATGATAGCTACATATTGGATTGCTGTTGATGAATAGCTAACTATCTACCTTATAAAAGCTAGCAATTTTAATTCTATTAATTGTAGCTAGTAATTATAATGTTGTAGTTGAGGATTCATGGCTTTTCTGCTTTTGTTGTGTTTGTAGGATAAGTCCTGCTGCATTGCTCCGTGGGCATTGCGGCCCTTGTTGGTTCCGGACGGAGACGTAGTTATGGCCGGATCGTTCTCCGCAGCCACCGTGGCTCATACAGCTGCCATCGTCACTTCTGCACACACTCACATGCACACAACTCATCACTCCAGCAAACAGGCTCGCAGCATGCGGGTGTTTGTGTGTGGGGGAGACTGCACAAGTGTTCAGAGAGATGAACTACAGGGGGTCCTCAGTAGCATGGGCTGCAGCAGTGAGTGTGTGTGTGTGTGTGTGTGTGTGTGTGCTTCAGATATGAATACTCATTGCTCTATAGAGTTATTGAAATGGTATGTACAATGTTTGTGTGTGTGTGCGCCCGCGTGTTTTAGATGTGAAGCTACTGCCTGAGTCTCTTCACACTCTGGATGTGTGTGACACGCGTCTGCAGAAGGTTCATCTCATCCTGCTGACTCCGCAGTGTTCTCTCTCTGCAGTCTCAAACCCTGTAGATTACCTTCTGCAGGAGAACGGAGGTATACACACACACACACCACACACACGCACATGTACGCACATGCACACACACATGCACAAACATACATGCACACAAACATACTCCCACATACACACATGCGCACACACACATGCACATATGCACACATACTCCCACACACACACATGCACACACACATGCACATATACTCCCAAACACACGCACATATTCTCCCTCACACACACACATGCACACATTCTCACACACACACACACACACACACATGCACACACACATGCACGTACACACATGCACACATTCATTCATTCATTCATTGTCTACCGCTTTGTCCGAACTATTCTCGGGTCACAGGGAGCCTGTGCCTATCTCAGGTGTCATTGGGCATCAAGGCAGGATACACCCTGGACGGAGTGCCAACCCATCGCAGGGCACACACACACACACTCATTCACTCACACAATCACATGCTACGGACAATTTAGAGATGCCAATCAACCTACCATGCATGTCTTTGGACCGGGGGAGGAAACCGGAGCACCCGGAGGAAACCCCCGAGGCACAGGGAGAACATGCAAACTCCACACACACATGGCGGAGGCGGGAATCGAACCCCCAACCCTGGAGGTGTGAGGCAAACGCACATGCACACATACTCATGCTAATTTTCTAGACATATATTTTTCAGCATTATCCCACTACATTATTCCATGTTTACCTGAAACTTCTCTCTGAACTCCACCTCTGAGTCTCGGCAGAGTTTCCTCTTGCACTCGAGCTGGAATTCCGTCCTTCATGTTGTTTCCTCTTTAATGAATGCATTATTAATGGCCCACTCTTTATATTCTGCCTACTTAGACAGCCTCCTCCTAAGTGGAACACTAGTGTGTGTGTGTTTGTGTGTTCATGATAACAGCATTATGTGTCAATTATCTCTGTAATATTGTGTAATCAGCACATGCCTAATTTCACTGTAGGAACACAAATATATATTGACAATGTGGTGTGTGTGTGTGTGTGTGTGTGTGTGTGTGTGTGTGTGTGTGTGTGTGTGTGTGTGTGTGTGTGTGTGTTTCAGACAAAGAGCTGCTGCAGGATCTGTCCCAAGGCTATGTCTCGCAGTCCAGACTGCAAACGCTCATTTCCGAACAGAAGCGAGACCTTCAGCATGCCCTCCGCTGTAAGTGTGTGTGTGTATGTGGGGTGTGTGTGTGTGTGTGTGCTCACCATATTTAATTAATTAATCAGTTGACTCCAGAGAAGAGAATTTTAATTGGAAGTTTGCATTGACCTAAAAATTGATTTGAATCAAGAACTGTAATGAAACTTTATAACACATGAAGGATACACACACACACACACACACACACACACACACACACACGCCTTGCCTTGTGTTTTGTTCTTCACATTCATTATTCTGTGTATTCTTTTTGTTTGATGTGCTACGTAATGACCTAATGTCTCTAGAGAACAGGATTGTGTGAGTGTGTGTGTGTGTGTGTGTGTTGTTAGTCAGAGTGTTATCGAATGTACAGTCCTCTCTCTTCTTCCTTGCAGCTCGTTAAAGTGCTGTTAATTAACAAGCAGGTGCTGATCAATTTCAGCCAATCAGTGAAGAGTCAGACTCTCTCTGATGTGTGTGTGTGTGTGTGTGTGTGTGTGTGTGTGTGTGTGTACATACCCAGGAAGACGCTGCATCAGCGGATTTTTTTCTACACGCACAGACACACACACACACACACACCTAGCCTCCTGCTTATCCTGTGCATCTTCGTGATCATAAGCTAAGTTTACATGCATCTTAATGCATAATCCATTAACAATTGTAGATAGATAGACAGACAGACAGACAGACAGACAGACAGATAAATAGATAGGTAGATAGATAGATAGATTGACAGACAGACAGATAAATAGATAGGTAGATAGACAGACATACAGATAGATAGATAGACAGACATACAGATAGATTTGATAGATAGATAGATAGATAGATAGATAGATAGATAGATAGATAGATAGATAGAGAGATAGATAGATAGATAGACGGACGGACGGACGGACGGGACAGATAGATAGATGGACGGACAGATAGATATACAGACAGACATACAGATAGACAGACAGACAGACAAATAGATATACAGACAGAAATACAGACATACAGACAGACAGACAGATAGATAGATAGATAGATAGATAGATAGATAGATAGATAGATAGATAGATAGATAGATAGATAGATAGAGCATTATACTGCATGACGATGTAGCAAAATAATCCGTGACAGGAAGTTAACGTCGCCGAATGTCCGTCAAAGAATAAAGTAGTTTCTGTTGCAGCTTATGTAATAGCAGCTGTAAGGTAAAGTGTCTATGCAGAAACTGTGAAGGGACTTTCAGTTATAAAGACAGTCCTGTGTCGTAAAACTCACAGCTTTATAAAGCGCTGACACTGGAGACTCCTTCCAATAAGGCAACGCATTTAAACTCTGTGTATTAACTGTTTGTTTAGAAATGATAATGCATTAAAATAAGCTCATTATAAATAATAAAGCTGTGAATTGCATTAAAAATTCAGAGTTTCTGTTATAGAAAATGAACCAATCAGAATCGAGAATTCTTTAAACCAGCAGGAAACTTCTTGTAGGCGTGACCTGTACCTCTCTTTTAAACTGAAATAAGAAATGAAATCCAAAATCACATAAAAATGCTAAGAGCAGCAGCATTTTTTAATGCTTGCAAACTGAGTCTTAGAGGTTTAGTTTCTACTGAAGTCTGTCAGTGGCCTTTGGCTCAATCTCTGCCTCGGGGACGTATCTGTGGACAGATAAATCAATGACTCAAGAAAATTCTGCTGGCTTTGCAGGGAAAGGATTTCTTATCCGTTGTTCAGTCTTATGCATTGCATTGAGTTTTTTTCTGGAAATTACCCCCGAAACTGTCAAGATGAGCCTGGAACAGTGGTGTTAAAGCACTCACTCTAGGCAGTGGCGGCTAATCCACAGGGGCAGGAGGTGTGCTGTGGTATCTGGCACCAAGACGTTATCCTGTAAGTCTGTTAGGTTGTGAGATGGACCGTCGCTTCATGGTCCAGTTCTGATGCTCATGTGTCCATTTTTCATTGGGGTTGAAGAGCACACACTAATAGTAATAGCTACACCAATCAGCCATAACATTAAGTGAATAAGACTGATTATCTCCTCATCATGGCACCTGTTAGTGGGTGGGATATATTAGGCAGTGGACATTTTGTCCTCAAAGTTGATGTGTTAGAAGCAGGAAAAATGGACAATATCTATAAAAAAGTGGTCCAAAAAAGGGACAGTGGTGGAACCGGCGACATGAGCGGCCAAGGCTCACTGATGCACGTGGGGAGCGAAGGCTGGCCCATGTGATCCGATCCAACAGACGAGCTACTGTTGCTCAGATTGCTGTAGAAGTTAATGCTGGTTCTGATAGAAAGGTGTCAGAATACACATTTCATCGCACTTTGTTGCGTTTTGGCAGCAAAAGGGGGACCAACCCAATATTAGGCCGGTGGTCATAATGTTATGCCTGATCAATGTGTTTCAACATGCAGAAGAAATCAGTACCAGCCTCATCGCCAAAGAACACCAAGGAACCTCCTGCGGAAACAACAGAGATCAAATATTGAACATGGAGTAGCCTGAGCTTGAGCTTTTTAAAGCAGCTGCACATGACAAGCACAGTTTCACGAGTTCCTGCTTCAAGACATCTTAAAGTTACAGCTTTACTTCTGACTGTTTCAAAGCACTGACACTGGAGACTCCTTCCAACGTATTAATAACTCTAGACGTTCATTTACTAGCCTGTGTTTAAGTTAATACTAACTCGAAACCTGTGGAAGCTTCTGACCAATCAGAATTGAGGATTCAAGAGCGCTACTTCCTGCTGTTTCACTGGAACTTCATAAGCAAACAGTTAAATTTGTATGCAAATGTCTAGTCATTTTTTTCTGCCATATTGTTTCCCTAGTTCCCAGAGTGCGAGTCGTGGTGTACTCCACCTGCTCTTCACTACCAGAAGAGAACGAGGACGTGGTGAAGAGCGCTCTGACGCCCACAGAGCAGAGCAGAGACAACGCCAAACTACAACCTTTCACGTATGTGTTTGTGTTTCCTGTGTACTCACAATCTCAGACCTCTAATTTTATCAAGCTGTGTGTGTTTTAGAAAAAAGCTATATAAATGCTAATACCTATGGCTTATGTGTTTGGTTTATAGATGATGACTGTGTCTCTATTATGGCTTTTGTGTGCATACTACAAATACTGTGTGCATTCAAACGTGTGTGTGTGTGTGTGTGTGTGTGTGTGTGTGTGTGTGTGTGTGTCACTGTATATGGTTCTTCTGAAGTCGTACATTCTCTCATTCTATCCTGTGTGTGTGTGTGTGTGTGTCACTGTATATGGTTCTTCTGAATTCATACATTCCCTCATTTTATCCTGTGTGTGTGTGTGTGTGTGTGTGTGTGTGTCACTGTATATGGTTCTTCTGTATTCGTACAATCTCTCATTCTATCCTGTGTGTGTGTGTGTGTGTGTGTGTGTGTGTGTGTGTCACTGTATATGGTTCTTCTAAATTCATACATTCTCTCATTCTATCCTGTGTGTGTGTGTGTGTGTGTGTGTGTGTGTGTGTGTGTCACTGTATATGGTTCTTCTGAATTCATACAATCTCTTATTTTATCCTGTGTGTGTGTGTGTGTGTGTGTGTGTGTGTGTGTGTGTGTGTCACTGTATATGGTTCTTCTAAATTCATACATTCTCTCATTCTATCCTGTGTGTGTGTGTGTGTGTGTGTGTCCCTGTATATGGTTCTTCTGAATTCATACAATCTCTTATTTTATCCTGTATGTATGTGTGTGTGTGTGTGTGTGTGTGTGTGTGTGTCACTGTATATGGTTCTTCTGAATTCATACAATCTCTTATTTTATCCTGTGTGTGTGTGTGTGTGTCACTGTATATAATTCTTCTAAATTCATACATTCTCTCATTCTATCCTGTGTGTGTGTGTGTCCCTGTATATGGTTCTTCTGAATTCATACAATTTGTACATTCTTTATTGTGTGTGTGTTTATGTTGATTATCTCTCTAATTATTGTATAATCAATATTGTATAATAATTGCACTGTAGGTACAAAGATAAAGTTGACACTGAATGTCAACATGTGTGTGTGTGTGTGCGTGTCAGGTTTAGCCGCCCATCTCTCCTGCTCTGTGATAAAGATGACGGCAGTGGGGAAAAGAAGTCTGACTTTTTCAGGCTTGAAGCTTCTGATCAGAGTAACGGCTGCTTCTTAGCGGTACTCACACGCCAGGTTTGTTCCAAATAACACACACACACACACACACACACACACACACACACACACACACACACACACACACACACACACACACACACACACACACACACACACACACATATCTCTTGATTCCTACACTTACATACCTGAAACTCTTAATCACAGGGGAGAGATGGAGGCTGAGTAGCACAGTCCTCACTCGTATATTCCAGGCTAATAACATAAATTCCATTAACATAAATTAACTATTAGTTATTAACTTCAAAAGTTCCTTTAGAAGTAATTTCTGGGAAACGTCATGCACAAGGGGTTTGCGATTATAAATAAAAATAATAAAATAAAAAATCAGGCCACTTTAAATTTATGGCTCTAATTGAAAACCAAGGCAGCTGTTTGTGTGTGGCTCTGAGGTCTGGGTCTTTTTATATGCACAACAGCAGCTTTGACAGTGTTACAGGCTATAATTCAAATCACATGCTCATGTAAATGCGCTTATTCTAGGTTCTGTAACAACTTAAACACATGAATTGCAAGGTGATTGTCTAATTTAAAAGGTAAGTTTGTCAACATGGAGAAAAATCTGTCTGATTACTTCAAGAGAGTTCATAGCTATATAACATAAGTGATAACAGGAACAGGTTCCAGGAATTAAAGGTAACTACACTGAACAGGCATAACATTATGACCACTGACAGGTGAAGTGAATGTAGTTGCTTTCGGCTGCTCCCTGTTCGGGGTCGCCACAGCGGACTAACTGGTCCCCACAACAACTTGGCAAATGTTTTATGCCAGATGCCCTTCCCGACGCAACCCTTCCATTTTTCCAGGCTTGGGACCGGCACTGCATCCTGTGGCTGAGTCATTGGCTGGGAATTGAACCCAGGCCTTCCACATGATAGGCGAGAAACCTACCACTGAGCCACCAATGCCCCATATGACAGGAGAAGTGAATAACATTGATTATCTCTTCCTGTTAGTGGGTGGGATATATTAGGCAGCAAGTGAACATTTTGTCCTCATAGTTGATGTGTTAGAAGCAGGAAAAATGGGCAAGCGTAAGGATTTGAGCGAGGAGTTTGACGAAGGACCAAATTGTGATGGCTAGACCACTGGATCAGAGCATCTCCAAAACTGCAGCTCTTGTGTGGTGTTCCTGGTCTGCAGTGGTCAGTATCTATCAAAAGCAGTTTAAGGAAGGACCAGTGGAAAGGAACTCATTGATATATTTTTTTTTTATTTTAATTTTAACCAACATACTTGATCACTTTTATGGAAATTGTCTTTTGCACTCATCTAATATCCTGTGACTGACTCAGATGAAAAAGGCTAAAGAAAAGGTTTGGACAGAGAAAGAAATGAATACAGTGGAGCGAAGGAATAAGGAGAGACAGATAGGTGGAACAAAAGAGAGAAAGAAAAGTAGAAAGATAAACAGAATTAGAGAGGGAGAAATAAGGATAAAAACACACACACAGAGACACCATTTGAAGTTTCACGCCTTTTGGAAATTGCTCCTCTTCTAAATGAAGTGTTTGTGAAGTGATCTGAACACATACATTCCCCTTTAATTGACAGTGGCTTTTATCCAAAACAACCTCGAACTGAGGCAAAATGGGAAAAGTACAGCATTGTAGAACGGGAGAGTATTTCTAAAAGACGCATGAGGTTTCGGAAAGCACTAAAAGGCAGCAAACACACGACACATTAAACGCTGAAAGCTTTCAAAGACTAAAACTTCAAAATACTAAAACGAGTGCATCACTCAAACTCGCAACATGCTTATGTACGTTATATGTTTTTCTTTTTCCACGTGTATAGCGCGAGCGGCGCCGTCATATTACGCACATCAGTCATGTTCATTTCCGCATCTATGCACCTGAACAAATGTAATCAAAGCAATTTAATGGCTGCTTTATCTCACATTCTCAAACACATCCTGCTGTAAAGCACAGTAATAAAGATTATTGTGGTGCACTTAAAAATGCCTCATAAAACCTCAATTAGACGCAAATTTCACCCGCTGCTGTTTCTCTCTGCAAAATCTGTTCCCTCTTAACCATAGCGTCTCTCACTCTGCAAACAAGGCCAATAAAATGGACTTTAGTACACAAATGCAGAGGAGGACACCTCTAATTCAGCAAAGTAGAGCGCTAAAAGTTTTGAACATTTTCCATATATACAAAAATTTGCACTAGGAAAACAGCTACACTATATTGCCAAAAGTTTTGGGACCCCCCTCTAAATCATTGAATTCAGGTGTTGTTTTTCAGGGGTTGGACTCAGCCCCTTAGTTCCAGTGAAAGGAACTCTTAATA
The DNA here is from genome assembly GCA_033459395.1 of Hemibagrus guttatus. Taxonomy (NCBI): domain Eukaryota; kingdom Metazoa; phylum Chordata; class Actinopteri; order Siluriformes; family Bagridae; genus Hemibagrus; species Hemibagrus guttatus. Next base: position 20,158,591 of record JAUCMX010000016.1, on the reverse strand, counting down.
CTTCAGCATACCAAGACATTTTGGACAATTTCATGCTCCCAACTTTGTGGGAACAGTTTGGGGATGACCCCTTCCTGTTCCAATATGACTGCACACCAGTGCACAAAGCAAGGTCCATGAAGACATGGATAAGTGAGTTTGGAGGGGAGGAACTTGACTGGCCTGCACAGAGTCCTGACCTCAACACCTCTGGGATGAATTAGAGTGGAGTCTGCGAGCCAGGCCTTCTCGTCCAGCATCAGTGCCTGACCTCACAAATGCACTTCTAGAGGAATGGTCAAAAATTCCCATAAACACACTCCTAAACCTTGTGGAAAGCATTCCCAGATGTGCATGTAATATGGCAGATGTCCCAAAACTTTTGGCAATATAGTGTAGGTTGGGACTTCTGAATTGTCAGGTATGACTAAAACAAAGTTTTCACTAAAAAAAAAATGTTAATTTACATGAATAATTTGATCAGAGTAGATAGCATTTTACTCTGTTTTTGATGTTTGTGTTATTAATGTTTGAAAAATTATGATTAGCAGGTTAGCTGACATCATCATGCGGTAAAAGTAATGTGTTCATGAGTTGTAATGAGTTCATCAGTAATGTAATAGCTTAGTGCTAACAGCTGTGTTGTTTTAACCATGAAAATGCTGGTTATAGCTTCCATTTTATTGAAGTTGTTTAGATAGCTAGTAAAAATCCTTTAGTTTTTATAGCATTTTTGTGAGCAGGGATGTGTTTAGGAGCTTTGACACTAAGTTGCTAACAACTGTGTAGCTATTGCCTACTCACCCAGTGTAATTAGCTATTGCGTTAACCAAGAAAATATTATTTTACACCATCTATATAGCATTTTTGTGGGAGCAGGCAGCTTTGTCACTGAGCTAATAGCTTGTAGCTAACAACTGTGTGGTCACTGTGCGGTTTTAGCTCTTGTCGAGAAAATATTACGTTATGTATTTAAGAATTACACCCTTTTGATGAAAATACTTTTAATCATTTAGCAAAGTTATCTAAAAAGTTCTGTTTCATGACAAATATAGAAGAAATATAGAGCATTTGAGAATATTTAGCACATGCTCAGACCTATATGATAGAAAAAAAATCAATGTTTTTTCACTAGCACTGAGGATTGTATAGGCACTAACTTGTAAACATTTTTGGTTTAATAGGTAATATTTAAAGCTAATTTAGTTTACAGAACTATGTTGTGAAGGCTTTTTTTTTATTCAGAGACAGTGCTTGGACAAATTAGACTTGGAGAAAGCGTATGACAGGGTGCCAAGAGAAGAGCTGTGGTACTGCATGAGGAAGTCAGGGGTAGCAGAGAAGTATGTCAGAGTGGTACAGGACATGTATGAGAGGAGCAGGACAGTGGTGAGGTGTGCTGTAGGTCAGACAGAGGAGTTCAAAGTGAAGGTGGGACTGCATCAGGGATCGGCTCTGAGCCCCTTCCTGTTTGCTATAGTGATGGACCAGTTGTCAGAGGAGGTCAGACAGGAGTCTCCATGGACAATGATGTTTGCAGATGACATTGTGATCTGTAGTAAGAGCAGGGAGCAGGTGGAGGAAAACCTGGAGAGGTGGAGGCTTGCGCTGGAGAGAAGAGGGATGAAAGTCAGTCGTAGTAAGACTGAGTACATGTGTGTGAATGAAAGGGAGGGAAGTGGAACAGTAAGGTTACAGGGTGAAGAGGTGAAGAAGGTACAGGAGTTTAAGTACTTGGGGTCAACAGTCCAGAGTAATGGAGAGTGTGGGAAAGAGGTAAAGAAGCGAGTGCAGGCAGGTTGGAATGGGTGGAGAAAGGTGTCGGGAGTTCTGTGTGATAGGAAAATATCAGCGAGAATCAAGGGGAAGGTGTACAGGACAGTGGTGAGACCGGCCATGCTGTATGGTTTAGAGACAGTGTCACTGAGGAAGAGACAGGAGTCAGAGCTAGAGGTAGCAGAGCTGAAGATGTTGAGGTTCTCTTTGGGAGTGACAAGATTGGACAGGATTAGGAATGAGTACATCAGAGGGACAGCTCATGTTGGACGTTTGGGGGACAAAGTTAGGGAGGCCAGATTAAGATGGTTTGGACATGTTCAGAGGAGGGAGAGTGAGTATATTGGTAGGAGAATGTTGGACATGAAGCTGCCAGGCAGGAGGCAAAGAGGAAGGCCAAAGAGGAGGTATATGGATGGAATTAATGAGGATATGAAGCTAGTGGGTGCAAGGGTTGAGGATGCAGAAGATAGGGATAGGTGGAGAGAGATGATTCGCTGTTGCGACCCCTGAAGGGAAAAGCCGAAAGAAGAAGAAGAAGAAGACAGTGCTTGGACAAACAAAAGGTTTTGAGAGAGAACTACGTCTCCCATCAGCCACTGCACACCACCTGATCGCGACACTCATGTCACATGACTGCGTTGCACCTGATTCAAGTTTATTTTAAGTAGCATGAGCGTTTTTATTTTTAGTATACAATGTAGTACTTGAGTAATAAATTAATGTTGTACTTAAATACACTCTTGTTTGCTATGTTAATGACAAGATTCCAAACAAATACTGTTTTATGTTTCTTTGTATGGTAAAACCCATTGATGCTGTTAGCAGTTGATGCTAAGTTTAACTCCTGTGTTATTTCAGTAATTTACTTTCTTTTTTTAGTGATTTAACAGCACATCTGAGTGAAATGTTAATATTTCAGATATTTTTGTCTTGTTTCCACAGACACTGCAACTTTACATTGTCTTAAATCCAAGACTTAATGGCTTTATGCTAACTAGCTAAATTGCAGCACGCTGTTAATAATTATTTTTTATTTGAGTTGCCTAGCAACAGTTTTCATGATTTTAACCACAGTGAGTGTTTTGTGGTAGCCCTTCCATCCTGAATGCTCAAATTCACAAGTTTCATTTTTGGCAGTTGGATTTGTGTGTGTTTGTGGTTGTGACCTTGTGTTTCGGCCGTTTGTGATCATAAATATCAGTTTTGTGACTTTATGGAGAGAGAAGGGAAGCAAAAAAAGGGAATGAACGACAGAAAGAGAAGCAGGACATTAGGGAGGACATATTAAATATTTCATCGCACCCTTGTCTTCCTGTGTTAGCATCAGCGTGGCAAGCCATCACGACCCCAACACACTCTCTAAGAAAGATTGAATTATTCACACCGAGTGGGTAGGTTTCCGCTGAGACAGCAGGAGATCCAGCAGGGTGCACAAACACACACGAGAAGCAGGATCCATGCCAAGATTAGACAGTTCTAATTAGCATCTTAAATGATGTATTTTGTGTACTATCAGTGTGAGCAGCATGTTCATACAGGGAGACTATAAAATACCTGATGTGCTAAAGCCACCGTGAAATGAAGAGTGGAATTCTGGAGATGTTTGTACTTGCATGGTCACAGCCTTCAACATTATGTCAGGGTCAGGACTAGCAGAAGCCACTGCAGTTAGCATTTTTGCGAAATATTTCATGCGCAGAGTGAGAGGCAAATTCTAATCTGATTGGTCAGAATATTCTAGAACAGCAGCTATGGCTATAGTTTGGGCTATAATTCAGATCACAGTATAGTGATTTGAAGTAACATACTTTATTTACAAATCAAGTATGTGATTTGACCGCTGTATAGTGGACACTCGACATGCTCAACAGTGAACAGAGTTTTAAAAATCTGGTTATTTGTTAACGCTTTCTTTAAGGAGATGTTTAACATTTATGGAAGGAGTCTCCAGTGTCAGTGTTTTATGAGTTGTTCATCCTTACTGTCTTACTAAAGAGGTAACAGTTTACAGACGTTAGTGATAACTGGAACGTCTGGGAGACGAGCTAGTTCCTTTCTCGATTAAGATGTATGTGTTGCCTTAAAGAATGTAGTGGTTAATATGCAGTTTACAACACACTTAATATACCTCTGCATCTCCTGTACAGACAGAAGTGACTGAGACGCCACAGGAAGTGATAGCTCGTGCCACCACTAGCGGCTTGCTGGACGGGATCCAGGCAAAACAACCGATCAAGAAAGAGGGTCGCGGCCGACAGACACGTAAAGCTCATCAATCTCGCGGCCGACCTCACGTCTCCGTTAACAGCCAGTCGCAGGTGGCTGAGTTTCTGAACCGTGAGGCAAAACTGAATATCTCGGCTCCAGCAGCGGCACAGGAGAGGACAAAAGACACATGCTCGCCTTGGGGTAACACGTGCCTCAGAACAAGCACCCTCGGGCTAAGCTTTCATGATGGCACAGTATCTGTGTTTTTCCCTTGCTGCAGCTTGTCTCATTGTGTCTCATTTGCACTGTGTTGCTCACTCCACCCACTTAAGCTCACCAGGTCTAACTATAAATGAATAGCTTCTTCACCTCACCTTATTCCATGGTCCTATAAACTTGTATTTTTTTATAGCATTAGACCTGTGTTCAGCCATAGACAAATCATAGCATATATACACTGTATGGCTAAAAGTTTGTGCACCCCTGACCATCACACCTATATATGCTTGTTGAACATCCCATTAAGTCTCGCTTTTACTCGTATAGTAAGCTCCACTCTCCTGGGAAGGCTTTTCACTAGATTTTGTAGAGAAGCTTTGGGGATTTCTGCTCGATCAGCTACAAGAGCATAAGTAACGTCATCCCAAAGGTGTTCAGTGGGGTTGAGGTTACAGCTCAATAGGCTACTCGAGGTCTTCCAGTCCAACCTTGGCGAACACATGTCTTCATAGAGCTCATCCTGTGCGCACAGGGAACAGACTTTCTGGCAAAAATTTAGGCAAGAACAGTCAGGGGTGCACATACTTTTGGCCATATTGTCTAAGCTTTGGTAACAAGTGACAGCTGTCTCTATTCCTAAAACTTTCTTATCTCTTTCACAGTCTCAAGAAAATCCAAACCAACTCCTCCAAACTCGTGTAAGCCCGCCTCCTCCAGCACAACCTCCACCTTCTCCAATCCAAGCCACACCTCCTTAATTACAGGAGCCACCTCCTCCTCATCCTCCTTCACTGGCCTTATCTCTTACACAGGCCCTGACTACTTTGTTACAGGTGCAGCTTCCTCTGCTCCCTCCAACACTGCTACCACAGACTCCACCTTATTCAACACAAGCTCCGCCTCTTCCATCAACAGACTCTCAGTCACATCCTTTACCAAGGGCCCTACACCGTCCCATAGAACTCTGAATCGAACCAATGGCTGTCGAGCTGCTGCTCCTGTAGGTCCGCCCCCTGCCCCACCCAGAGGCAGACAGGAAGTCCTACATCCTGTGCTGATTTCTTTTCCTCCTCCTCAGTTTCCATCCCTGTGTCCAGCATCTGCTTCGGTTAAGATCAAAACCCCTCAAAACTGGAGGAACTGGACACGGCCTGCCCTGATGACACACACACGACTGAGGAGCAGCCTGCACCCGTGGTTCTGAAACACACACACAGTAATAGTGCCAAAATGATCACATTTGTCTATTTTTTGTGTTTCCACTCGATGTTCTATTTTTGTATAATTATTAATACCCATTTTATTCTCTAGGCTGAACCGTGAGTATAGATCAAAATTAAACTGTTAACACAGCTGCATGTTTTTTGGAATGCCTTTATTAGCACAGGGACATTATGGACATTAAATACAGTGAGTCAGGGACACAGGTGAGTTACACTATGCTTACTGTATTTTCCAGATTGTAGAACAATTCTCTTTCGTTTTTCATACACGCCAACAAAGTGAGAGTCAAGCATTTGTCGCCTGTGTACGCTTGCTGCACTGTGCCTCGGTTGCAGGGAGTTTATTTTAGAAAAAATTTCCACATTACGCAAGTTGGTTGCGACGCGTTAAACAATTAGTGCTGGTAAAATCTCCCGAACAGTCCGCACGTCTGGGCTTGTAGTTCTCGTTATCGCAGTGGTGCCATAATGGAGGAACGTAACTGTACTTTCATCATGACTCGGGGTATTATAATATTAAAAAAAATAATTATGCAGTAGGCTGAATATAGTATTTGATATTTCTTATCGGAATTTAAAAACAGCCGGACATGCCACACCCACAAGTCGCTACACGTCCATACGAAAACAGACCTTAAACAAAAGGATACAAATAATGTTCATCATGTTTACATTAGCTTAGTTGTTCATTGTTGCTTAGCTTAGTTGTTAGGTGTAGGTTACATTAATTTCACACTAGTCACATTGAGGGGGGAAAAAAAAAAAAGCTCCGTAGAGATGGAAAAGATGTTCTTGCAGAAGAATTAAGTGTGGTGATGTCAGAATTTTGAAAATGAGTCCAGAAAATGTTAATTTCTTGTCAAGTCGTCATCTTGTAATTCAGACGCACCAAAATTGGATCCGGAAACAGTACTGAACTACGGCAAAACTAATGGGACGAACACTACACTAGACTTTACCAAGGGGCTCTGAAAGAAGTGCAGTTTATGAGACAGATATCATAAAAAATAATAGTAAATCACGTGCTACATATGCTTTTCTTAAGGGGGCGTTTTAAGGGTGTGCGGGTCTGGCACTCCCCCAAAAAAAGGATCCTTTAATCATGTGCAAGAGGTTCTCTAACCCGTTTCTGTATTGTCAGCCTAATGGGGTGAATTACAGCATCGTTTTCTACCGAGGTTAGAAGTCGGTACTTAACACGGCGAGACGATCAGGACAGCCGAAACGGTGTAACGCTGCACCGGTTTTAACGGGATTATGCCGTCAGACATGAAAATGAGAATGAGTCACCGACGTCAACATGATGGTAACAGAGTAATACACATTGTGGTTTTGTGTCTGTTGGCTTAAAAATGAGCGTAACTGTGTGGCTTTTGTCCAAGTCATGCTTCAGGGAGCGCCTAGAGACGGTCAAAGTTCAAAGAGCTACAGGTGAAGCTCCACCCATAAGGTCATCTCGCTTCCTTTCCACTTCCTGGTTTCTGATCATATGTTTCTCCTTGGCTGTACATAGTGTTTTTATTTACATGTCCTGCCGGTGACCATAGACGAGCTGCACCGTCATTGGTGGGGCAGCTCCGGGGCGGGCTTCTTTTTCAGAGTGTCTATGATGGACTGGACGCCACGCTTCACACTGGTAGTCACACGGCGAGTCATAGAGTCTGAAGAAGATGGAGACGAGCAGGTAGAGGATTTCTGAGAGGAAGAGTGAGAGACCAGGCATTTCTGATAGCGCAGCTGAGAGAGAGAGAGAGAATCAGAAAAGGAGGTTAGTCTTCCAGATCAGTAGACATCATGTTTAGGGCGAAAGTGTTCGAGTGTGTCATAAGTATTAGCACCCTATACACCTGATATTTTATTCTAAACTATTAAATGCACTAGCTCATCTGCGGACATATCCTAAAGAAGCTGCCGCTACTTAAAATCTGCTGGACGTATAAGTAGCTAGTTTATGATCATTTAAGCATCAAATTCAGGCTGGAACATGAAGGGACAAAATGAGTGCCATAGCATAATATGACAGGAAATTATGATGTCACACAGAAACATATGGGTGTGTGTGAACAAGAATAAGTGAGTGGGTTTGCGTTGTGCGTGTGAGGTTTACCATGCAGGCAGATTGCACAGCTTCGGACACGCTTCCTGCGTTTGGCTCACACCAGAACACGTGACACTGAAAGTGCTGGTTGCCCGTGTCCATGATGAAGGCAAACGTGTGCACGTCACGGCCGACGCCCATAAACGACAGGAAACGCACGCGGCACTCCACCAGCACTTCCTCCTCCTCCTCCTGCACCCACACACATACACACGCAGAGTTACTGCATTCATTTAATCTTCGTCTTAGCTATGGGCTGTAATCAACAAAAAAATGCAATCAACATTTTTTCAGCGCTCCCACTTCCTTGTGTGTGTGTGGGGGGGGGTGCAGAAATTGACCTTCTCTTTGATAACGCTGACTGTCGCATCTTCCACATTCAGCAGAACTGCAGTCCAGTCATCTTTCCCCGTGGACGAGAGCAGACTGTCAATCGCTCCGTTTATAATGTCCATCCCTGTAAGAAAGAAAGAGATGCTAAACTATGATTTTGTGTGTGTGTGTGTGTGTGTGTGTGTGTGTGTGTGTGTGTGTGTGTGTGTGTTACCTATGGGACGAGACACAGAGGTCATTCCCAGGTAGAGAACATGGAAACTCTGTTGTAGTTCAGTCTTTGGTGTGGGAAAGTCTACTGAGAGAAAACACACACATGAGGCTGAGAACATTACAGAGCTACAGAAAGCAACATTTACTGAAAAAAAAGGCAATGAGAAACTGGTCAAAAGAACAAAATATTTTTTAAAGAGACTGAAGTAAAAAATATAAAAATTTTTTTTAAAAAGTTTAAAAGATAGAGACAGGAAATATAAGAATAAACAGTGAAACAAAATGAAGGGCTAATGGAGGAATAATCAAGGCAAATAAAACTGATGAAAAAACACCAGAATGAATGATGCAGGTAATAAAGATCAAAATGAAAAAAAAAAATACTACAAGAAAGAAAAATAAATGCTGAAGGAAGAATGAAAGTGATTAAAAAAAAGAACAAGTAAAAGATATAAAGAACAAAATTAATGTAGATGGAAAATAAAAAAAAAATAAAATAAGATAAAAAAGGAAGCTTAACGGAAAATGCAGCGGAGAGGAATAAAGGAAAGACGAAACCCAAAAACACTGGGGTTAAAAGAAATAAAGCGAAGAAAGAAAAAGATGAAGTAAGGTACGGTTCACGTATAAAGAATACAGGTAAAGATGCAAGAAAGAAAGAAAGAGACAGGGTTAAGAAGAAAAGATGAACAACAAGCAGGAGAGCTTTTAAAAAGCCCACGCTTCACTGTTCGCTAAATCTTCCCTCAGCTCATGCTGCGCCTTTACCTTGTAGCGGGACGTCGGTGCTGGACAAGGACGAGCCGCTCGCCGTTTTACCGTTCTTCTTCTCCGCCATAATCTGGAGAAATACAGTACAAGTTTCAGGTGACCCCTGATAAAAAAAAAACACTTCATGTAAGTGCACACTTGGGACATCAGTCTTACACCCGCTGGCCTTTTGATGTCAATTTATAACAGCTATAAACATAAAACATTTAAAGCTTCACTTGTGCGCTGACACTGGAGACTCCTTCCATTATAGCTAAATAAACATCTCCTTACAAAACACTAACCATACTACCATACAAGTGCCTGCGGAACCTGTTACTATGGAAACAGTAACACATTAGTGTGTTAATTATTAGATATTAGAGGAATAACTGCTATTACAATATGCCGAGAAACTAGAAATAAAATATGTGAACTTGTCTGGGAAAGGCTTAACTGAGCAGCTGGAATCTGACCAAAAATACAAAAGCCATAATTCAGAGCCCCTCAAAAGAAGCTTATCTGGTTTTGTCAGAACACAAAGAGTATCTCACCCTGGAGCAGATCTGGTTCAGACTGGCAGCGACGGCTTCTGCAGGACTGTCACACTGGAACACGTGACATTTCAGCACATGTGTGTTTTTATCCTGAGCCACATACGCAAAATCCCTGAAAATGGCAAACAAACAGATGCTGAAACGTTCAGATCGGTCCAAGTCCCCCGACGTCTCATAGCAGCGTTAATTAAGTACTGTGCAAGAGAAAAAAAGAGCAAGGAATACGTTCACGTCGTCGTATCGCACGAAAGGCAATATAGACGTTTACTGTATTTGCTTTCTGACTTTGATGTTCACAGAGGAAAAAACATTTCTGCAAAAGTACATTCGAATCTTGTGCATCAAAGCTATCCGTTCTAAAAATAACCAAACACAGATGTGAAATGAGGATAGAAAGTGAACTGGGTGCACTCAGGGATTACACACCAGCACTTCCTTACAAAAAAGTGAATATGTTTTCTAGTTTATTTTCTCCCTGTTTTTCATATACAGCATTCACACCCACCAACAGTGCTGTCAACTCAAAATCAACTGCAACCGTGCACTTAACTCCTCAATTTCTGGTAGATGAGTTGTATGCATGTTTACTGTAATAAAAGAACACTGATTAGACATGAAATTGCCGGACACGGTGGATGAGATGCATAATTTCAGGTATGAAATTAGTTGCCGAAGGTAAGACAATAAAATGGAAGCAAGGATGCAGAAGTAAGTAGTGTAGCAATAGTCACTGAAATAATACTAGTTTACCGAAAGGTATGTGTTCCCACCCTAACCCTGTCTCCCACAGAAAGTCTGACCAGTCCTGCCCTCTGCTGCAGAAAGGTTGATCAACTCCTTTTCCATTCCATTTCCCACGTTAAATCCAAACACTTCACCTCCTCCAACAGATTTGACCAACCCTGCCTTCTGCTGCAATAAGGTTGATCAATCCCTTCCCCAGAAGGTTTGATCACTCACCCTCTCACTCACCCTCTGCCATCTCCTGCAGAGAGTCTGTCTAAGCCTGCCCGCCACCCACAGAATCTCACCCTCTCCCACTGAAGGTTCAACTTGTCCTGCTAACCCCTGCAGAAGGTTTAACCCAATCCTGAAGAAAGGCTGTCTACTCCTTCACTCTCCCACGGGGGTTTGTCCAGTCCTGCCCCCTTCTTCAGAAAGATTTTCAAGTTCTGCCCTCTCCTGCTGAAAGTTTGTCCAGTCCTGCCCTCTCCTGAAGAAAGATTTTTAAGTTCTGCCCTCTCCTGCTGAAAGTTTGTCCAGTCCTGCCCTCTCCTGAAGAAAGATTTTCAAGTTCTGCCCTCTCCTGCTGAAAGTTTGTCCAGTCCTGCCCTCTCCTGAAGAAAGATTTTCAAGTTCTGCCCTCTCCTGCGGACAGTCTGATCATTCCACCATCCCAGCAGAAGTCCCATCCCAGTCTAACAGGTCTCACCTTCTCCCACCGAAGGTTCTGACCAGTCTCCTATAGAAGGTTCAACCAAGCTTGCCCATTACTCCACATAGATTAACTAATTCTGCACTCTTCTGTTCTGACAGATATTTTGACCAGTCCCAGCTATTCCTGGGGAGATTTGACCGCCCACTCCCACAAGTGTCCTGCAGATCCTGATGTATTCCTCTAGTTTACATGATGGTTCACTATGATACTTCATGGGAACTATAGTTATTCCGTCAATTATGTGTTTGATACTTCCAAGGTGGTACTAAATTAGCCTTGCCTATTATACTCTCCTAGACCCTGACATTACCAAGACTAGCTAGGAAATTAGCTTGTACAGAAACGTATTTAGTAACATACTCTGTTAAGATGGTGACATTAAACGGAAGAAGGATGGAGCCATGTTTCCCAATGAATAGGCCTGCAAACACGAATAACAAAATAAACAATAAATTATTTATACCGTAAAATAAAATATGCATGGAGCGAGCGTGTAGCGAAGCCGTTGTGATGGGAAAAGCTGTTGAGTGCTGAAGAAATCTAGGCATAAGAGTCACCCTGAGACTAAATCTGAGAATCCACGAGTCCCTCCAACTTAATGACTTTCCGGTCCCTGAAAACTGGCTGTTATAAAGCGCAGACACTGGAGACTCCTTCCATAAATGTTAATCAGATTTGAGAATACAACAGTGCTGCGGTATAAGCACAACTAAATAACACAAGAACAAAGAATCGACTGCTCAACTGTGAGCTTAAGCGAAGCTGCTGATTCGTCGGCTGCTATAAAAGCAATTATGAGGTCATAGCTGGAAATATTCTGGATCACAAAGAGTAAAGTTTCTTCAAAACAAAAGTCCCCGAAGCACACACACAGTAATGACGAGGGAACGTACAGCCAAACCGAACACTACAAATTCAGCAGACTTCAAAGCATGCACTGAATTATGGGATATCCAGAGGGGGACTGAGTTGCCTCATAGAGTGGAGTGGAAATCTAACCTAAATACACAGCAGGTAGAAGAAACATCCATCTTGTTAGCAGTACAAAGTGTGTGTGTGTACGGGATGACTGACACACACTGCAGTAGCACCTACCCTGGAGCAATGCATGCTGGGAAGTTCAATCCAGGTAGATAGAGGGCGGAGAAACGCAAGATGCAGCAGATGCTATTATTAAACTCTGTGTGCGTGTGTGTATGTGTGAAGACCTTGGCTTTATCGCTCTAGCCTCCAGCTGTATTTATGACTCTATTACCTGCCATGTCTCTTCTTAATTGTACAGACAAATTTAGAGTCAATAGTCCAGTGTGTGTGAGATTTACAGGGCTCTGGACTGCGAAGACTCTCATCTTCTTGTTTCAGAAATTTGTGCGTGTACAAGCTTGTGTGTGTGTGTGTGTGTGTGTGTGTGTGTGTGTGTGTGTGTAAGCGGAGATCTCATCTCTGTCTGTTTACGTTCCATTACTGCACTTCCACAGAGACACACACTCATTACACAGCTACACACCTTGGATATTTGACAAGCAGAACACACACACACACACACACACACACACACACACACGATACACATGCACACTGCGTGGCTCAGTAAAGCAACCGAGATGCATTACATTACATGAGTAGGTGAAGAATCTAATTAGAGGCAAGATATGAGAGGAGAAGAGAAAGTGCATGGACTTTTATATAAAAAGCACAAAGCACAAACAGACGAGGGTTCTATCCATCACTCGTTTATGATAAGGTTCTCTAAAAGGTTCTGTGTATCTCAGATTCTTCTAATTTTGCATAAGGAATAAAACAGTTACATGCATGCTGTTACAGCAAACTAATCCAAGACAGGCTGCAATGTTTCCTGTAACAGCACATCCAACATATACAACTATTTATTCATTAAAGAATACCGTTGTATATTTTTATCCATTTATAGTTGCTTTTAATATTGTGCAGCATCTTTGAAACAAGTTATCGCTATCTCTTATGTTACAGCAGCTGTAAAGAGTCTGAAATGAGAGCGGATGTAAAGTAAAAAGGAATAAGAAATAGAGGAGAAAACTGAGCAGGAAGTGGGAAAAGAGACAAAGGAAGTATATGAGATGAAATGGAAAAAGAAGAACAACGTGGAAAAGGAAAAGAGCATGGGGGAGGAGGAGATGACGTGAAGAAGAGATGAGGGAAAGAAGGGGCGAGGAAGATAATGAAGAGGGGCATAAAAAAGATGAGCAATGAAAAGAGAGAGGGAGAAAAAGAGATTTGCATGTGAATATAGAGGAAAATGGGACAAGAATGTTAATAGGAGGAAGAGAGAAGGAAAGAAAAAGAGGAAAAGGGAAAAAAAACCCAAACAGGACAGGAAGAGAGTGATGTAGGAACGAGGAAGAACAGAGCGAGATTAGATAAGAGGGAGGAAATTGAGAGGGAGATTAATGAAGAAAAAAAGAGGGGAGTATTGGAGCAAGGGTGAGAAAGAAAGGAGTGAAATTTGAGATGAGAACAAGAAAGAGGAAAGAGAGGATAACAAGAACGGCAGTGGCTGAGGGTGTAAGTAATTCATTTGGATGTATTGTGTGTGACTGTGTGTGTGTCAGACAGGCCTGCTAATCAGTCCCTGTGTTGCGTTTATTTAAGCGAGTTCGCCTCTGCATCGTCTCATCAATCATCTGCACTCGTTTTCCCCTCTCCACTCGTTTATTTCACTTGCTGTTCTGTTCACTTGTCTGCAGTAATGAAAAAGGACAGCGAGCCCCGAACCAAAAGTGCAGACACTAAAAACCCAAACATTTGTCATTGCTATATAAATTATGTAATAATGTGCTGCATAAAAATAAATAATTGCAACATTTCTTTCCACTGCAACACGGAGTAGCAAAGACTGAGCTATATGCAGCAGAGAGAGAGAGATTTAAATATGAATAATCTACTTAAAGGAAAAGAAAGAGTAAAAGGAAGAAGGAATGCAGTAAAGAAGAGATGAAGTGAAAGGGAAGTGGAAATAAATGATATTAATGAGATGAAAAAGGAAGATAAACTGAAGATATGGATGACGGACTTAGAGGAAAAGGGAAATAAGAGGAAAAAGGAGGGGAAGAAAGATGAGAATGAGAACAGGACAGGACGATGTGTTCGAGGAGGAAGGAATAAAAGGGAAGTGAAAGGAAGACGCGAGGAAAACGGGGGGAAGGAAAAGAGGAAAAAGAGCACAGGACCGTCAGATGTAATGCAGAAAGATGGGGAAAAGAGGAAATTAAGGAAGCTGAGAGAAAAACAGGAAGAACTGAAGATTCAGGAAGAGGAGAAGATGAGGAAGGAAAGGTGGAAAGAAGGAAAAAGGAAGAAAACATGAGGTAAGGGCTAGTAGTAGTAGTAAAAAAATTTAAATAAATAAATAAATAAAATAAAGCAAACACAACACACCAAGACCAGCATAATAATGGGCTGTGTGTGTTTATATCTTGGAGTGTACCAAATGTTGCAGGAATGTAGGAATATCTGACAGTTTTGACCTTGCGGGGACATGCGACTGGTCCCCACGAAGAAAACTGCAGCTTTTATTTAGTTCTATATTTATTTTTAATAAGTGTTAGGGTTAGGGTTATGTGCAGGCACTGTATTAATCAGCTACAGAAATAATTGTCAGTTGAAGGTCCTCAGAAGGAGAAGACGCCATAAACGTGTGTGTGTGTGTGTGTGTGTGAGAGAGAATTTGTCACGGTCGGTGGTCATTAGGCTAATATCACTGCTTAATTACCCATTAACATTGTAAAGTTGTTTACATGACACACTCATCTGCTCTCCTGTCGCTGCCGCTCACCTCCCTGACTGTAAATCAGCCTGAACCCCATTACCCATAAGCACCTGCTCAGCGCATACATTAGCTAGAAACCCGTTCTACCCCAGTTGAAGTAGGCAGCGACTGTAAGACAAACACACACCAAGACACATGACTCGATCACAGAAATCCAGGGTAAATTGCACTAAAATGTGCAGCAACATGGCAGGAAACCTCACCAAAACCGCTAGTTAGCTTGTCCATGACATACTTGCATGACATAGAGAATCAGAATAGCTAGAGGACAAAGGAAGAGAATAAAAAGAGGAAGGTAGAAATCTCCTAGCGAGGCTAAGCAGCTACAGGAATTGGGTTTGCAGTATAATAAAAGCCTAATAAAGTTAACTTTCACAGAAGAATACGTTGTTTTGCCCCATCAATAAAAGAAAATGAAATCTAAATCATTAAAGTCTAACCAAATTCATACTCGTTTAGCGTCACAATATAGTGTCAAAGTCCTGCGCACATGTAACAAGTAGCAAAAGTTAGCTTGTTGTTAGCAAGTTCGTGACCTGACTTGTTGTGTAGGACTCAATACTGAATTGTCAAAATTTCCATATGCGACTGATAAAGCCATTTATTTTGTTTATAGATCAATCTTCCCAAACAGCACTGCAGCAGATACTGAGCAGCCTCCAGGGCAGTGTTCGGAACATTTATTTTTAAACTCTGCAGCAAATTAAGACTAAATGAATATAACTGGCTGGAGAAGAAACCAGATTCCTGAGATATCATTTTTATCCCCCCATTTGAATGGGTTTTCTTAGGAAAGCCAAAATATTTGTGTGAAATCCGCATTAGAGAGCGAACGATATTTTATTGTAGCGTTACCGAAGCACTAGAACAACTTCCACAGGAACCATCATCCGACTGTCCCAAAATATCCACAGCAAAATGTTTCACTGCCAGTTTTCCTCGCCAGTGTTCACATGTTCTAAATTCTGCTGAGTGTTTCCTGGACAAAAGTTTAAATTTATCAACCAGTAATTATCAACAAGCTTGGGTAGTCCATTGGGTTAGGTTTATGTACACTGGATTTGGGTATGCACACTGGTTTAAGGTTATGCACACTGGGTTAGGGTTATGCACACTGGGTTAGGGTTATGCACACTGGGTTAGGGTTATGCACACTGGGTTAGGGTTATGCACACTGGGTTAGGGTTATGCACACTGGGTTAGGGTTATGCACACTGGGTTAGGGTTATGCACACTGGGTTAGGGTTATGCACACTGGTTTAGGGTTATGCACACTGGTTTAGGGTTATGCACACTGGTTTAAGGGGTTTTGCACACTGGTTTAAGGTTATGTACACTGGTTTAGGGTTATGCACACTGGTTTAGGGTTATGCACACTGGTTTAGGGTTATGCACACTGGTTTAAGGTTATGCACACTGGGTTAGGGTTATGCACACTGGGTTAGGGTTATGCACACTGGGTTAGGGTTATGCACACTGGGTTAGGGTTATGCACACTGGGTTAGGGTTATGCACACTGGGTTAGGGTTATGCACACTGCTTTAGGGTTATTTACACTGGTTTAAGGTTATGTACACTGGGTTAGGGTTATGTACACTGGGTTAAGGTTATGTACACTGAGTTAAGGTTATGTACACTGGGTTAAGGTTATGTACACTGGGTTAAGGTTATGTACATTGGGTTAGGGTTATGCACACTGGGTTAGGGTTATGCACATTGGGTTAGGGTTATGCACACTGGGTTAGGGTTATGTACACTGGGTTAGGGTTATGCACACTGGGTTAGGGTTATGTACACTGGGTTAGGGTTATGTACACTGGGTTAGGGTTATGTACACTGGGTTAGGGTTATGTACACTGGGTTTTTTTTGGGTTATTTGTACACTGGGTTTGTGTTATGTACATTGGTTTAGGGTTACGTACACTGGTTTAGGGCTGTGTACACTGGTTTAGGGTTATGTAGGTTTGATTAGGGTCATGTATGTTGGGTTAGAGTTAAGTACATTGGGTTAGTCATGAAACATAGTTTTTGATCCTTTGCACTCAATTGTACAGATTTCATATAAGAGAGTGCGTTTCCACTGTAGGTCTACATGCTTGACAAAAAATAAACAGTTTTACACATCATCTCATATCTCATGTCTCATGTCTTAGAAATCTGAGCCTGTTACACACTCGTCCCTGGATGCTGCACACTTCTAAGGCATGGGGGGGGAAATTAACAAGGGCACATCAAATTCCTGTGCCTATATAGAAAGATCTCTTTCCCTCTCTCTCTCTACACACACACACACAAATTCTACTGACTCCATACTTTCTGAGGTCAGATTTATAGACACACTGTGAGACAGTGAATTAATGAGAGCAAGCACTAAATCAGAGAGAACGAGAGAGACAGAGACAGAGAGAGAGAGAGAGAGAGAGAGAGAGAGAGAGAGAGAGAGAGAGAGAGAGAGAGAAAGCACTCAGGTGAGCAAAGCTGTTCAATTAGAGAAAAATGGAAAGAAGGAATGAAAAATGAATAGGTGTGCATGAGAACAAGGTGCTGAATTCTGTGTGTTGGAGGACAGCGCTGCAGGGGACGGACGTGGAAGTGTGATATGGAAAGAAGGAGAAAGATGAAAGCACAAAGCTCTGAGCCCAGAAAGAGACAGTGGATAGAGTGATGAGGTGCGAGAGGAAAGACAAGAGAGAAACAAGTTCAAGAGAAATGAAAAATCTGCAGAGAGGAATCCCCTAGTCACAGTGTGTGTGTGTGTGTGTGTGTGTGTGTAGAAAAAGGTTAATGATCTCACTGTGTACTACAAGCTATATGTCTTCTAAAGGGCAACAGTATCACGAATTTTAAGTGGGCCCCACTGTTAAAAGGGCAACTCTGATTGTATTATGGAAAGGAAATTAATGCATGAACAACAGAGCTGAACAATTTGCATTTTTTTTCTTACTGATATTGCAGTTGTGACACTGTATTAAGAACAAGGGGTTTAACAGTCCACTCCAGTCCCAATTCAATTCACGATGCTGAGGAAACATCTCTGTGTCCTTGACAACATGTCACACCCCCTGCATGCGAGACTGGAGTCGTACCGGAGCACATTCAGCCATAGACTTCAGCCGAGACCGCCGAAGCCACAGGAGGTCTTTCCTACTCGGTAACTCCTCCCCTTTCAGTAGGAAGCAGAGCTGACCAAATGAACACTGATAGTATCAAAATTCCACAATAATTACAATATACGTTAATATAATACCATGTGCGAGATCATATTATGTGCAATATGTTCTTAGTTCCCTAGCACCTTCTTTGTACTTTTGAACACATTATGTATATATAGGATATTTCATTTATATTTATTTCTCTTGTATTCTGAAACAATCTCTGGAAAAAGAATTTCCTTCAGGATTAATAAAGTTCTCTCTCATCTTATCTTGGCTTCACAATTTCGATTCACAGAATATTTTGAACAAAATTTGAAGGAAGAATAATTCTGACTTAACACACAAAAATGCAAAATGTGCATTTTTTTTTTGTATCTAAATATATTAAAATTTGCTATGAACTGGGGATTATTACTGTAAACAAAATATACTACCTGTTCACCATATCTTGCGCAGTCTAGCTGACAGAACCAGATATGGTCTTCTGCTCTTGTAGCCCATCCACCTCAAGGTTTGATATGTTGTGCCTTCTGAGATGCTTTTCTGCTCAGCACGGGTGTAGAGAGTGGTTCTTTGAGTTATCGTAGCTTATCGTGTACTAGAGTTTTGTCAGCTCGAAACTGCTGCTCGACACGTTATGCTTTCTGACATGATTATACACTATGTTGCCAAAAGTTTTGGGACATCCCTCCAAATCATTGAGTTCAGGTGTTGTTTTTCAGGGGTTGGACCTGGCCCCTTAGCTCCAGTGAAAGGAACTCTTAATGCTTCAGCATACCAAGACATTTTGGACAATTTCATGCTCCCAACTTTGTGGGAACAGTTTGGAGATGACCCATCGCAAGGTCTATAGAAGACATGGATGAGCGAGTTTGGTGTGGAGGAACTTGACCGGCCTGCACAGAGTCATGTCAGCCAGTCATGTTCCAGCACACCAAACTCAAGCCCAACCTCTGAAAAACAACACCTGAATTCAATGATTTGGAATTAAAATTAACAATTTTAACAGAGTCTATCAAGATTTCTTTGCTTTCATTGCAAAGTGGGCGGAGCTAATGTTGCTAATCTCACAGTGAACTCATTCTGGGTTTCCTGAACTGAATGTTTTGGTTTTTGTGGACAAACCAATACACAACACATTTATGGATTAGTCTCTAGGATAAACCTCCACACACACACACAAAACTCTTTACGCTCCAGCATGCCTTTATATATTACTCAATACAGAAGAGTTTCAAGGAGAATAATAGAGAATGAGAACGAGTGGAAAAGAGAAAACAGCAGGTAAACTTCACCCATACTATACTATACTATACTATACTACACTTTAGTATACTATACTTGTCTATACTATGCTGTACTACATTATACACTATACAATAGTGCTGCTCACGTCCGCTCTCCAGGCTTTACACAGCCGATCAACAACGGGGAAAAAACAAGATGTAGGGATGAAAAATACGTATATTATTATCAACAACATTAGAATTGTTAAATGCTTTCTAAAACTTAACATGGTGAGAGAAAGAAAGAAAGAAAGAAAGAAAGAAAGAAAAAGAAAGAAAGGATGAAAAAGGAAAAGAAAGAAAGAAAGAAAGAAAGAAAGACTGGATCTGGGAGGAAAGCTCTAAGGAGAACTGAAGCTGCTGGAGCTTTATTATGACATCATAAGCAGGCAGATACAATCAGATCCACACACATTCCCTCTCAGTTTCAGCTGAACAGAGATTGAGGAGGAAGGAGGAGGAGAGAAGAAGAAGAAGAAGAAGAAGAAGAAGAAGAAGAAGAAGAAGAAGAAGAAGAAGAAGAAGAAGAAGAAGAAGAAGAAGAAGAAGAAGAAGAAGAAGAAGAAGAAGAAGAAGAAGAAGAAGAAGAAGAAGAAACCATAATGCATGAAGATGTGAGTTGCGTGTCTTTTGTATGCAGCTTTTCTCTTCCATCCTCCAAATCCTACCCCACTCTCTTTCCCACTTTTCCCCTGAGCTGCTCACACACACACCTCCATCTTTCCTATTCCTCTATGGAGATGAGGAGAGTTCATCTTTCATACATGTCCTTCCTAATATACTCCACTGAGACACACACACACACACGTAATTCTGCAACCCAGCAGAAAAATTACTCACACTAACCTGTCTCTATCTCTCTCACACACACACACACACACACTCTCATTCTGTCTTACACACACTCTTTCTTTCTCTCTCATACACTCTCCCTCTGTCTCTCTCTCCCTCACACACACACACACACACACACACACACACACTCTCGCTCACTCACACACACACACTCTCTCTCTCTCGAACACACACCTGGCACCTGCAGATGCTTTAAGCAAAAATGCAAGAACACAAAAATCGTCAGAGAAGGAAAAGCAGCATGAAGAGAGCGAGAGAGAGAAAGAGAGAGAGAAGAAGAGAGAAAAGGAGAGGAAAGAAGGTTTGATGAACAGACAGGAATAAAAAGGAGGACGGGGCAGACATGGACATGGGGAAAGAAACAGAGAGACGGACAGAAAATGATGGACAGTAAGAGTGATGGAGGGATGCGGACGGAGGAATGTGTACTCACCGAGTCGGACATCTCTATTAGCACCAAGTGGCTCCCCGGCTCATTATTCCCACACGCGCACACCGCACATTCCTCCGTCCTCCACTCATCCGTCACAGTTCCTTCTGTGCTCCCCTTCCCCTTCACTATCCCCTCCGTCTCTCTCTCTCTCTCTCCCTCTCTGTACGAGAGCCTTCCTAACACACACGCCTCTCACATCACTGCAAGAACCCCCTCTCTCTCTCCCCCACTCTCTCCCCCACTCTCCCCCCTCTCTTCCCTGTCCTATACTCCTTCACTCTGCTTTTCTCTCTCCCCATCTCTTCTTTTTTCTTTTGTTTTTTTTTATTTATTTATTTATTTATTTTCACAACATATAAGCACATTAATGTCAATTCTTTTTATCACATATTTTCAAAAAAAAGAAAGAAAAAAAGAGTAAGGAGAGAAAAAGTGATGTGAAAACAATGGGTAGAAAGAAAACCAAAAGAGAGAGAGAGAGAGAGAGAGAGAGAGAGAGAGAGAGGGAGGTGAAGAGAAGAACAAGTGGTCTAATTAATGCAGGTGGGGGAAAAAAAAAGAGGGATGAAGGGAGAGGAAGAAACGTGGAGGACAAACAAAAATGGAAGGAATATTAAGGAATAAAAAGAGAGAAGGACTGGAGTGGTGCGAGAGAAAGAAGGGATAGAATTGGAGAGATATGGAAAAAAAGGTGAAAGAAAGGAAACAGAGCGAGAAGAATGATGAAAGGGGGAAAAAAGAGGTGAGAAACTAGAAGAGCGATAGACAGGAAGAGGAGAGAAAAAGAGAGACAAAGGGAGAAGGAAAGGTTTATAGGAACGATAGAAGGTGAGAGAGACAGATGGAAGAAAAGAAAAAAAGAGTGAGAAGGATAGTGTGTATTGTGTGTAAGAGAAACTGAGAGAGAGGAAACTGCTTGGAGCTCCATGTTCCTGAGAAGCTCCCCACACACACACACACACACACACACACACGGCTGAGTGCTCCAGAAATAGAGCTGTGAGTTGAAATCCCATGGAGCCTCCATCCCCCTGAATCTCAATTCATTTTGTGTGTGTGTGTGTGTGTGTGTGTGTGTGTGTGTCTGGTGTCTGTCTGTCTAACTGTCCACTAGGAAGAAAAATCCTCTATGCAGAAACACGGCTCATTAACACTCAGAACGCGCAGTTCATTCAGAATGCTGTCTGCACCGCCATCTTGTGGCCAGCTTGCACACTGCACTTCAACCACCAATGGCTTACTTCCGGTATTTTTACCCTTTAGCACGGGCTATCGGGTTAAAAAACAAAAAAACAAAGTTGGCATTAGTGAATGAGAAACGATAGACAAAATAGCTAAACAAAACGAGATAATACACTGCTCAGTGTGAATTTTGTTTACAGTTAGTCACACGCGAGGCTTCGTCTTAGCTCCGGTATTCAGATTAACTTAGCAAGACAAGCTAACTGTAACGATCACACAGAGGCACCAACGATCTCTGCTACTTCACTCCAAACTTCCTCCTGATTTCTCTTGGGACAAATGTTATAGAATATCAGTTATGGGATTTTTATTGGAAATATACCACACACACACACACACACACACACAGTATAGCATAAAATACAGCATCAACCAAGCAAGCACCAGAATCTTTTAGATGGAATCTTACAATCTAAACAAACATAACAGTGTTTTCCTTTATACAAAATGTCATTAATTATATGACAGAATATGTACCCAGATAATAATAATAATAATAATAATAATAATAATAATAATAATAATAATGCAAATTAATTATGATAAGTGACATTTTAGGATGGAAAGGGCATCACAGGGCAGTGTAACACACTCAGAGGAAAGAGCTATCTGCCCTCTTCTGCATCTACTATCTAGCGACAATTAACAATGAACTTAAATCACAACTGACCTGCTGTGTCCCCGCCCAACTCCCCACACACTGATGCTGCCGATTGGCTGAGAGTGGAGGAGGGTGTGGTCTACAGGGTCGATCAGGGTCAGAGTGGCATCCTGCAGCACTAACAGCATCGCTTTTCCCTAAGAAAGAAAAAAAAAGACCGAGCATGAGATGTTGCTATATCTTCTAAGATATCTGCTAAGTCTTGTCCAAAGATGTTTATCATCTTTTACCTCCTCCATTTCCCCTGCGCTCTCTCTTTCTCTCCGGCGCAGTGTGTGCGTGTTAGAGTGTGTGCTTGATTGCTGGAGGAGTCGGATGCAGTCGCTGATGACAACGCTGCTGGACACCATGTCGGCCTCGCACACTTCCATCCAGCCGAGAGAGCGCACACGAAACACCTGCGGTATACATGTACACACACACACACACAAAACACACACACACACACACACACAATTCCTCATTTTGTACATCCCATAAATCATCACTTCAATTATTTCCTTTTTTCTCTTTCCCCTTTCCTCTTCCTTTCCCTCCTCTTTTCTCCATTTTCTTTTCCTCTCCTTCTTTTCCCTTTTATCCTCATTTCTCCCATCTTACCTTTCCTTTTCTTTTCACTTCCTCTTTTTAAGTCCAATTCCTCCTCTCATTCCACTCTTCCTCTTCATTTCCATCGTTTCCCTTCTCATCTCCTTCTCTTTCCAACCTTCCTTTTTCCTTCTCTTCCCTCAGAGTTCCTGCACTGCTTCTCTTTCCTCTTTCCTTCTGAAACTTTTTGCCACTGCATCTTTGTCTCATTCTTTTCCTTATCTTTATCTCTTCCTCCTCTTCTCCTGTACATTTTCCTTTATGTTTTGAATACCAGCAGGTGGCAGCAAACCATCTTATGGTCAACGTTACAGTTCACCTCTGCAACCACATGATGGCGCTGTGAGAACTGATTATTAATAGAATTATAATGAACCAGTTTTACACAATGTACACAAACTCACGTGTGTCTCGAAGTCATTGATGGGGATCACTGTATCAGCAGGAGGAGGAGGAACTTTAGCTCTGGAGAGAGAGAGAGAGAGAGAAGGGGATAAGGTCAAAGTGTAATGAGCAAGGAAAAAGAAGGAAAGAGAAAGAAAAAGAGGGATGGGAACAAACCATGGAATAGAGGGAACAAATAAAGAAAGAGAAAGTGGTAAATATTCATGGTGTGGCAGAGAACGACAAAAACTTGTTTTACTTCCTTGTTCCTCTCCTCCAATTCCTTCTGTCTTCCTTTTCTCCTTCCTCACCCTCACTCACTCACATCCATGTTCTTCTTCCTATCTCAGGCTTTTCTTTTCTTTTCTTTATCCCTTCCTTTCTTTTACTAATCTATTCTCTTTCCATTTTTTGCATTTCTTCTCTTTCACCTTCTTTCCTCTCCACTTCCTCTCTTGTTTGCTTTTCCCTGTCGCTTCCTCAATTTCATTCGTTTTTTCTTCCCTCATCTGTTTCCATCTCTTCCCTCATCTGTCACTTCTTCGACTCATTCCTCATCTCAAGCCCCTCTGTTCTTCTTTTTTACTTCTTCTATTTCCTTTCCTTTTTCCTCCTCCTTTTTAGTTCCCCATCTCTTTAAAACTTTACAGAAAGTCTGATGTACATGCCTGGTGTATCTCAGGTTTACGTAGCTGTATGGCATGCAGCGAGCCCCAGCACACTCTTGCTCCTGTCGCTCCTCTCCTCTTGCACTTTCACTCTGTCTGGAGTCGGAAGGGGCAGCAGTCTCCTTCAGGTCCTGTAAGAAGTGCAGTGAACTTGAATCGATTATATATGTGGCAGCCAAGGACAACCACACAGGCAGTGACCATCAGATCAAGAACTCTGTCTTTGTAGGCCACAGTGTGTTCTGGGAAATGTGAGGTGAAACATGGCCACCACAAACTATATTCCCCAGCTGCATGGATAAACATATGAATGGACTTGCAAATCGATAGAGGAAAGACAACATGGACATATGCATATTGGATGGCTGGATGGATGAGTGAGTAGATGGATGGATAGGTTGGACAGATGAATGGATGGATGGGTTGGATGGAGGGATGGATGGATGAGTGACTGGTTGATTTGATGGATTAGATAGATAGATAGATAGATAGATAGATAGATAGATAAAAAAAAAACAGACAGACAGACGGCCATGGGTAGAATGGTTAGGATACATGTGACATTTTCTTCTATATATAGTTCTAAACACAAACAAACAAAAAACCTACAAGCTTTCCTGAACTGAAATATCTTAACTCCCCAAAAGAGAGATAATTAATCTACTAATCATTTCCATTTTTCGTGATCAAAGACCTAGTAAAATCACACTTTGCTAGAAACTTCATTCACTTTCATTCATTTTGCATTGTTTTAAACAGTATCACACAGCAGCTGCATTAATATTAAATTACTAAGTGCTTTCATGCTCCCCAACCACCACGTCAACCAATATCATTTCCCATTACGTTCATTCATCCTTCTATCTAGGACATGATTCAGAATAACAGCTCCAGTCAATAGCGTAGGCCTTTAATGAGTGCCGCACTTATAAAGACTTGCATCCTGCCGGACATGACCGACTCATGGATTCTGAAAATCTATGAACGCTCTGAAGTGCAGCTTGATGGGTTTATCATCCTGTGTGAATCCTTTTCCACAAACACACGAACCATACGAAACATATTAAAGAAAGAAAGACAGACAGTTGCACTCAGTTTAAGCAAAGCTGTTGATCAGTCTTGTATAAAGTACGTGTGTGTGTGTGTGTTACCAGGTAGTTGTTATTAAGGAAGCTTCCTGTGGTTGCTTCGTAGCAGAGTGAGGATGAGGAGGGTGAAGAGGCAGCAGATGAAGGCACAGGCTCCACAGAACTGTCTGACACGATACTACTAGGCCTCTACACACACACACACACACACACACACACACACACATCATTACATATTAACTGATATAATTTACCGATATAAGAACAATTAGAGACTGACCACACCCTTCTTATGATCAGCTATAATATTGTGTGTGTGTGTGTGTACCTCACACTGAGTCTTAGATGAGGGAACACACAGCGAGCTGCCCCCACCCTCC
Source organism: Hemibagrus guttatus (assembly GCA_033459395.1). Classification (NCBI taxonomy): domain Eukaryota; kingdom Metazoa; phylum Chordata; class Actinopteri; order Siluriformes; family Bagridae; genus Hemibagrus; species Hemibagrus guttatus. The sequence goes on along the minus strand of JAUCMX010000016.1, from coordinate 20,133,249 downwards.
TGCTTCGGTTTGCTATCAGTTACGGGTTGGTCCTGTTGCACGTTGCTGTGCCAGAGATAAACATCAGACGCCACATCATCCTCCTTCTGCCAAACAGGGGGCAGCGCTGAGTCACTGCATGGACCTGAAACCCGACGCACATGCAGAATAAACACACGCATATAGCATATCTATATATACCCTCACACACACGATATGTTGTCATGGTAACACCATTTGGCTTTAAAGACTAGATTTAGCATAAGAGACTGAATCACACACACTTGCAAGGGAATAAGCACAGATATTACAAGTGTTCGTGTGATAAGGAGAGAGGCGATGAGAAACGAATGTAGGATGTGTGAAATGAATCAGAAACAAATTGTCCAGTGTTCAAGGAATCCTTATCCGAAATGATAGTTGCGGCAAACTGATGGACATATAAAAGTCTGACAAATGGACATACAAAGATGGATAGAATGAGGGGTGGATGAACATATAGATAAATGGTTGGACATGGGTGAATGGATGGGTTGATGGATGGGTTGATGGATGGGTTGATGGATGGGTGGGTTGGTGAATGGGTGGGTTGGTGAATGGGTGGGTTGGTGAATGGATAAGTGGGTGGGTGGGTTGGTGAATGGATAAGTGGGTGGGTTGGCGGGTGGGTTGGTGAATGGATAAGTGGGTGGGTTGGCGGGTGGGTTGGTGAATGGATAAGTGGGTGGGTTGGCAGGTGGATGGATGGATGGGTGGATGGATAAGTGGGTGGGTGGCGGATGGGTGGATGGATAAGTGGGTGGGTGGCGGATGGGTGGATGGATAAGTGGGTGGGTGGCGGATGGGTGGATGGATAAGTGGGTGGGTGGCGGATGGGTGGATGGATAAGTGGGTGGGTGGCGGATGGGTGGATGGATAAGTGGGTGGGTGGCGGATGGGTGGATGGATAAGTGGTGGGTGGTGGATGGATAAGTGGGTGGGTGGTGGATGGATAAGTGGGTGGGTGGCGGATGGGTGGATGGATAAGTGGGTGGGTGGCGGATGGGTGGATGGATAAGTGGGTGGGTGGCGGATGGGTGGATGGATAAGTGGGTGGGTGGCAGATGGGTGGATGGATAAGTGGGTGGGTGGCGGATGGGTGGATGGATAAGTGGGTGGGTGGCGGGTGGGTGGATGGATAAGTGGGTGGGTGGCGGGTGGATGGATGGATAAGTGGGTGGGTGATGGATGGATAAGTGGATGGATGGCTGGATGGATGGATGGATGGATGGATGGATGAATGGGTGGATGGGTGGATGGATGAATGGGTGGGGTGGATGGTTTGGGTGGGTGGATGGATATAATCTGGAATGTGCAGGCTGATGTAAGGAAGGTTGGAGAGATAGACATTTAAATGCAAGGATGGATAAAAGGGATGGCTAGATGCTTGGGCAGATGAATGTATGGAATGTTGATGGATGTATTGATAAATGAGTAAAAAAAAAAATGGAAACATAAGCAAATAGACAGATATGGAGGACAAACAAATATAAAGGACATCTGGATTAATGGAACATAATTAATGGATATATAGATGGATGGAGACTGATAAGCAAGATGATAAACTCACCCGTTTCCTGTGGTGTCTCTAAAGATGGACTCTCCTGAGACAGAGTTGTCCAACTTGAATCGTCATCCTCCTCCTCTTCTTCCTCCTCCATCTGTTTGCCTTTTTGTTGTGCCACAGTAAGTGGAGCCATAGGCAGGGAATTAGGTGGAACCAGGGACCGAGCTAAAGGCAGGGAAGTGGGCGGAGTCTCTTTTCTTTCACCTGCAAACTGTGGTTTGGACATAACCTTCAGCCCACCGTCTTTGCCTCTGTCCTCCTTTACACACTTCACAGGAGTGTGGGCGGGGCTCAGGTGAGTGTGGGCAGGGCTCAGGTGAGTGTGGGCAGGGCTCTGGTGCTCTTCCTCGTCTTCATTGGCCAGGAGCAAGAGGTGATTCTGAGGGAGAGTTAGATGAGCCTCCACCCGATTTTCTTTTGCCCAGTTTTGGAGCTCCAGCTTGGGCATGCACGGTTTCTCTTCGTCTGGTGTCTGGATTTCTTTTGCAGGAGATTCTTCTTCTTCTTCTTCTTCACGGTGATATTCCAAAAAACTTTTTGTCCTTCGTCTAAAGGGCACGTTCTTCTCGTCATCTTTGGCAAAGGTATCTGGCCTATCGCGCCCGCACTCAGCTGTGATGTCATTGCGGTTTGTGTCCTTTCTATTTAGGTCGAATTGCGTCTCCTTCAGCTGGAGATTGGTGCCATTTTTTGCCAGTTTGGGGTTGGATGGAGAGAATGACAGAGAAAAAGAACATAGGGAATTGGAAGAGGCAGATTTTGTGGGAAGGGGTTTAACCCTTCCATGGGCAGCGCTTCCATCCAGGCCCATAGCATTCTGCAAGTTGGCCAGGGCATATTTCTGACGGTTCTTTGGGGGAACAGCAGAACCATGTGTCTCCACAGAAACTCCTCCTCTTATGATGTCACGGCCCAGTTGTTGATTGAGAGAAGAGCGGAGATTGAGGGATGTGGGCGGGGTCACTAAAGGGCTGCCACGATTGGTTGATTCTAGTGTAGAGGCACTGCGTCTGAGGGCAGGTTTGTGCAGCGACATCCTTGTCTGGTTGGCTAGATTTGAGGACAAAAAGAAATTAAAATTTATTTTGGATGTTAAAATGGGCGGGGCCAAATATCATGCATTTTATCTGCAAATTGTCATTTCTTGCATTTACAATGCAAAGTACATTACGTAAAATAAGCTAGGTAGCTCATTTTTATTCTGGATTTATTATGTAGCTATGCCAGTTTGTTGTATTAATTTAGTTGCACAACAAAGTTTAGTCTTAAGTGTTATATCTCTTTATATGTTCTCCATAAGTTTGTGGCAGATTTTAAGGGTGTGGCACATTTGAGTTTCAGCTCAGGCGAATTTTGTGCACTGGCCATTGTTGATCGTTGAGTCCATGTAGTTCCACAAGCAACAACACAACAACTTTAAAATGTGTGTGTGTGTGTGTGTGTGTGTGTGTGTGTGTGTGTGTCTGTCTGTCTGTCTGTCTGTCTGTCTGTCTGTCTGTCTGTCTGTCTGTCTGTCTGTCTGTCTGTGCGTGGGATAAAAAGGCTCAATTACTGTTTACCTCTCAAAAGACTGTCAGGTCAGCAAACCACCTAAAGTACAATCTCAACAAACATATATAGCATACATATATCCACACACACACACACACACACACAGTATATACATAAAATTTCTGCAATCCATGCTGGTGGAAAGTGTGTTAGCAGCAGATGTGAACTGATCTGATCTTTTTTCAAGGTGATGAGACAGCGCTATTGTAGCAGCATTGTCCTAACCCCTATAAACAGAACATATACCCACACCCACACACACACATGCAACACCGTTGTCTTGGACATGTTGCTAATTTGCAGAGTTTCGATCATTCTAATCAAAGTAGCATTTTTAGCATTGCCATACTTGAGGCAATTAGCTTCACCACTAACCTCTCTTTTCACTTCTACAGCTCAATGTGACACTAGTTATCATCAAATTACAGCATGTTTAACAACACCAGCTATACAGATTTTGAAAAAAAAAATAATGCAATAAAATACAACTTATAATTAGGTAGCTAAGGTGTTTGCTTAACTAGCCATAGCTAGATTTTATAGATTTTATAGATTTTATATTCACTGCTGGACAAAAACTGAATGTACCTCGGCAAAACATTTCTATTTTTCTGATAGAATCTTGCTATTTTGCTGTACGTTTACTAGTACATTATCATCAGCAGTTCACAGAGAGAACGTGTGTCATGACGGGACAGATCTTTTTGTTTTTGCAGTTATGGCAATAAAGGAAATCACAGGTTTATATTAATGCGCTCACAAACATATCATTTCTATAGTAAATAAAAAACCTGTAATTGTTTATATGGTGATGTTCCAACATTTTTCTAATATTACATCTTTCTCTTTAAGGTTTTTTTGTCCTGTTAATGTCGAGAGAGAGAGTTTGGTGAAGGAATGGATGTTTATAGCTGCTATAACCCTAGCTGTTTTGCATACACTGCATACGTAATATTAAATTTAACTACAAATGTATTTTTTTAAACCAATTTGAATAAACTAATAGCATTCCAAATGGTATAATAATTCCAAAATTCTATAATGTTTTGTGCAAAAATAAAACATCACCAAAGTGCAGCATGGTGGTGGTAGCATCATGTTTTAGGGCTGCTTTTCTTCAAGCTTTTATTAAGGTGAAGGAAACTTCATGACTAGCTACAAATACCAGTCGATTTTAGTACAGAAACTTGTACCAGGTGTCTACTGGTAAGCTAAAGATGACCTAAACCATACACCGATCTGGCATAACATTATGAGCAGTGACCGGTGAAGTGAATAACACTGATTATTTCCTCATCATGGCACCTGTTAGTGTTTGGGATATATTAGGCAGCAAGTGAACATTTTGTCCTCAAAGTTGATGTGTTAGAAGCAGGAAAAATGGACAAGCGAAAGGATTTGAGTGAGTTTGATGAAGGGACGAATTGTGATGGCTCTTGTGGGGTGTTCCCGGTCTACAGTGGTCAGTATCTATCAAAAGTGGTCCAAGGAAGGAACAGCGGTGAACCGGGGACAGGGTCATGGGCTGCCAAGGCTCATTGATGCACGTGGGGAGTGAAGGCTGGCCCGTGTGGTCCGATCTAACAGACGAGCTACTGTTGCTCAAAGTGCTGGACAAAAAAGTCCGATCCATGGAGGCCCACCTCGCAATTTACAGGACTTAAAGGATCTTGGTGCCAGATACCACAGTACACCTTCAGGGATCTAGTGGAGTCCATGCCTCGACGTGTCAGGGCTGGTTTGGCAGCAAAATGGGGACCAACACAATATTAGGCAGGTGGTCATAATGTTATGACCTGATCGGTGTACAGCCGAATCAACCCTAAAGACGATCAATGTTTTTGCAGACCGACTACAAATCTGTGGGGTGACCTGAAGCGAGCTGTCCACAGGAAATGTTCTTACATTGTTCTTTAAAGGATCTGGAATGTTAAAATATAGTCACGTCAGGATGCGCCATGCTGATAGACTTTTAACTTAAAAGACGATTGGATGATGGAATAAAATCAAAAAGTGCTTCAATGCAACAAGGGTATTTTTCCTTAGATTTTTCCCCCCACTTAATTTGCATTTGTTGTAATTTCACACTGAGGGTAGAAGTTGTTTTATTTTTGGTTTTATTTTTGTTCCCACAAAAACCTGCCACTTTACCAGGGGTGTGTAGACTTTTTATATCCGTATGTATGCATTTTTCACATTTCACCATTTGTTTTGTTTTTTTCAATTTGTGCATTAGAAGGCATGTGAAAGATGAGACCTCTAGACGGATCTAATCTATTTATAAGCGCCAATGTCCACTTCCTGCAAGTACATCAATAGCCTGTACTGTAAGCTAGGTTCAATCCAGGATGGAAAATAAAAACCGAGTTTAAATTACAACAGGGAGAAAAATACTTAAACCTAAAAGGGATGCTCGGGCTGAAATCCAAATTAATCTCGGTGTATCTTTTTGCTGGATGTAAATCTTGAGCCACTTTGGGAAGACACGGAGTCTGAATTTTAGCTTCCGCTAGCCATCTAAAGCTATTAAGCTTATACGGAATACAGGACGCCATTTAGCAAGTGCTAGAAGTGCTTGCTGCAGCTATAAAAGCTGTCTCATATTATCCCTGTTAGTAACGGACATGTTCCAAGACAATATGTTAAACCCAGTTTTTTTGCTATGTAAATGCAAATCTTTCAAAACCAATGCACACCTCATACACAGCAAACCAAAACAACGATCAATAAATCACAGTATACGATGCAGCTAATATCTGTTCGCTTAGTTAAACACACATTTTCAAGGAACAAAACAATCAATGGAGTCCGGGTTATAGAGGAAGAATCAATTGAAGGGCTGTATCATGTGACCTGAAGCTAAGTTAACACCCTACAGTTGATCAATTTCCTATAACAGCTCTTCATAACGTGGTTTATTCGACTTAAGCTAACAGCAATTGACCAACAAGGGCAAAAAAAGCTGTTTACAGCCATGACGTCATGATTTTCCACAAAACATGCTAGCTCATGTTATCACTTATGACATCAGGCATAACCTTATGACCACCTGGATAATATTGTGTTGGTCCACCTTTTGCTGACAAAACAGCCCTGACCCTTCATGCACTGTGTATTCTGACACCTTTCTATCAGAACCTGCATTAACTTCTTCAGCAATCTGAGCAACAGTAGCTCGTCTGTTGGATCACGTCCATCGATGAGCCTTGGTTGCCCATGACCCTGTTCCTTCCTTGGACCACTTTTGATAAATACTGACCACTGCAGACCGGGAACACCCCACAAGAGCTGCAGTTTTGGAGATGCTCTGATCCAGTGGTCTAGCCATCACAATTCGGCTCTTCGTCAAACTCGCTCAAATCCTTACGCTTGCCCATTTTTCCTGCTTCTAACACATCAACTTTGAGGACAAAATGTTCACTTGCTGCCTAATATATCCCACCCACTAACAGGTGCCATGATGAGGAGATAATCAGTGTTATTCAAAAAAGGAAAAAAAGAGAAAAAGGAGAGGATCAACAAGCAACCACGCTTTTAATCTGTTTATTTTTAAACAACCATGCGGCTTCGAGTAATGTAAATTATTAGAACGAGCATGTAACCCCTACAGCCAAAATAATAAATCAGAGCTGCTGGCCAATCAGAAGCAAAGATTTAATACAGAAGTAAAAATTCTATACTTTTTTCTTTTTCCATAACAACAGCACGTGAAAAAGTGTTTTTAGTGCAAACAAAACAAAAACAAAAGCATTTGAATTGTGAAGCGTGTTGATAGTGGAATATCATGAAATAATCAAGAGTAAAATCAGAAATTGAAATTAAACGTTTTATAGAAAAAAAATGTAAAAAAAAAAAAAAAAAGAAATTTTTAAATCAATCAATATTTAGCAAATTAATAATCTGTTTACGCTTGCAGAATATTTTTATGTTCTATTTTTTATGCTCTAATTGTAGCAGCTTCATTATTATTATTATTGTTGCTATTATTATTATTATTATTATTATTATTATTATTATTAGATTTAGGTGTGACTCAGGCCAGAATCCTGATCTTCTTGCAGATTTCAATATTCCAAATTTTAACAATTATCTTATGATTATATTGTGCATGTCTACACAACACAACACACACACACACACACACACACACCCGCATCAGCTGCAACCTGACTGGCATTTTCCATTAAACTGCAGGCCCGTCTGTTGCACTTCACACTAAAGCATGACACAGCAATAAGGAGGGGTGAAAATCACACTCGTATACACACACACACACACACACACACACACACACACACACGTGCATATTTTGGACTAATTGTTATTTAAACGCGTGTTTGTTTTTTCCTACAGTAGGAAGCATCACACAGCATCATCACAATTGCAGAAAGTTGTCGAATATAAAGCGCCGGGCGCTGCCCCTTGCTCCTGCCACAGCCTGGCATCATCCTCATCCTCATCCTCATCCTCATCATCCTCCCCTCGTGCACATCAGCAACATGTTTCAGCAGGAAGAAAGACACTCACCTCCGTCCAACACAGTGACCCGATGAAGCGATCAGTCCCCCAAAATAATCTCGTAATAGCGCGAACTGCAGTGTGTGTATTGCTTTTCAAGCCAGTTTCCTCCGCTATCCGTCATCAGAGTTTCTCTCCTCCTCCCTCAACACCGCCGCTCTGCTTCCTGTGGAAGGCCATCGGAGCCACAAACACTCGAGAACACACCTCACTACGTCGTGCATCAAGCCGGTTAATTACGCCTACGTTTTTAGGTTGAACATTGGAAGTGACATTGCAAGTGATATGCTAAATTGCAGCGAGTTAGCTAACTCGCTACAACATATGTACAGTGTTGTTAAATAGATTAAACCGTATTACTACCTCCTAAAACTATTTTTCCTTTCTTTTCTCTCCATCATTGACTTCATGCTTAAGTCCATTCCCCCAAATAACTCATTCCTGTGCTCAAATGCAACACATCATGGCTCCATAAGCAGTTACGCTGAAAACTCAATGGTATACATTTGCAGTGTTAATGAACCTTTTGGCTTTCCGCACCCTGATGCTCGCTCCCGAAAAGACCAATCAGCGCGCCGAGCGCAGGGTGCGCGCACAGCTGAGCGGATGACATCATCGAGTTAAATCACTGCATGGACGTGTTTGGACGACTGATTTGATGTCATCTGTATTTGAGCTAAATGAGCCTAAATCAAATTGTGCAACTTGTTGCAGTCCAGGAGCCTTTCCAATATATTTTTAAAATAACAAAAAAAATTAAATAAATTTATATGGATTTATGCAAACATTTAATTTATAATAATTTAATAATACAAAAATAATAGAATTATATAATTAGGCAGACTATTCTATCACTATTCCTTCTCATCCCTCACTTCCTTGTAGCTGCTAATACATATATATATATATATATATATAGTGGTGTGAAAAAGTGTTGGCCCCCTGCCTGATTTCTTATTTTTTTGCATGTTTGTCACACTTTAATGTTTCAGATAATCAAACACATTTAAATATTAGTCAAAGATAACACAAGTAAACACATCATGCAGTTTTTAAATGAAGGTTTTTATCATTAAGTGAAAACAAAATCCAAAACTACATGGCCCTGTGTGAAAAAGTGTTTGCCCCTGATAGATCGGTAGGTTTGTGACCTCAAGCTGAAGCGAACTTGGGTTCTGCAGCAGGACAATGATCCAAAACACACCAGCAAGTCCACCTCTGAATGGCTGAAGAAAAACAAAATGAAGATTTTGGAGTGGCCTAGTCAAAGTCCTGACCTCAATCCGATTGAGATGCTGTGGCATGACCTTAAAAAGGTGGTTCATGCTCAAAAACCCTCCAATGTGGCTGAATTACAACAATTCTGCAAAGATGAGTGGGCCAAAATTCCTCCACAGCGCTGTAACAGACTCATTGCAAGTTATGGAAAACGCTTGATTGCAGTTGTTGCTGCTAAGGGTGGCCCAACCAGTTATTAGGCTTAGGGGGCAAACACTTTTTCACACAGGGCCATGTAGTTTTGGATTTTGTTTTCCCCTTAATAATAAAAACCTTCATTTAAAAACTGCATGATGTGTTTACTTGTGTTATCTTTGACTAATATTTAAATGTGTTTGATTATCTGAAACATTAAAGTGTGACAAACATGCAAAAAAAATAAGAAATCAGGAAGGGGGCCAAGACTTTTTCACACCACTGTGTGTATATATAAATATATATATATATATATATATATATATATATATATATATATATATATATATATATATATATATATATATAAAAAAATAATATATATATATAAAAAATAATATATATGTGCCTAATAGAACATACTTGAAGGTGCAATTTTATTTGATCGTAAACGTCAGATTATTACCAGCTTTTACAATTACACTGCATACGTAAGTCTCTCCACAAATAAATAAACACACTGAGTCCACTGGCAGAAAAAGTTTCTTTATTTGCTAGGAAGCTGAAAAATTGTGCGTCAAACAGGCTACAGAGCTTAACAGGGACATGATCACAGTAAACAATACAATGAAAATAGCATTCAGAGTTTTGGAAGCAAGGCCAAGCTCTCATTATATCATTATTAATGCAATCAAGGTGCACTTGTGTTTTGTTTTTTTCTTCAAAACAAGGCACATTGTAGAAAGAATATATAATATATATATAGGCTTATACTAAACATTCCGCCACAATGAAAGTTAAAGCTAAGTGCAATTATTATATTGTTGAAGTGTGTAGGTAGGAGGCGTGGCCTAATGTCCCGGAGAAGTGATCTGGATAATATAGCTGCTAGTCGATTCCTATGTTTAATCTTTACGCACAAAAGGTGTGTCCCAAATCACTTAAGTACTATTCTGTGCTGTTGTGTAGTATAAATAGTACGAGTGGTGTGTTCACAGTAAAAACTCCAAGAAGAAGAAGAAGAGCCTGGACGATGCGCTTATTTAGCCAGAAAATTTTGGACGCTTAATGCATTCAACACTCACAGCTTTGCTTCTGTATCAGAAAAGGGGGCGGGGCTACCAAGCGCTGACAACACTCTGGTGCACTTACAAATGCCTTTTAAATTAACCTACGATTTATTTACATATTAAAGATTCTGCTAAAGCTTACACATTACGTGTCACTTGCCATCGAGTGAGAAACGGCCTCTTTTAGTAAGAAAAAAGGTTCACACGCTAGACGCAAGAATACACAGATCATAGTTTAAGTGCATGTGATTTGGGACACAGCTTTAGATTTGTGTGCTAGTAGCTTCAGTGACAAACCACTGGAATAAGGTGTAGAGGTGTAACACCTCCGTCACATCAGAGTCTACACGAGGCTTTCCATACATCATTATACTGGCTTGACAGTGACATTTTGGCTTGAGAACACGTTTAAGCAATGGGTAGTGGACAAGGGCGTTAAAATGTTTTCACGCTTACATTCGAACAACCTCAAGCTCCTCCTCCTATATAAAGACTCATATAACCAAAATACAGAGAAGGGCCTCGCAGGTCCATAAGACACTCTATAAAATAAAAACTAATAAAATAACGTTGCTGGTTTTCCCCTCACCCAATAGAAACTGTTTTGCTGAGAACATTCAACACCATTACCACAGCTTCATCAGTTTGTTCTTGTGCGCTCAATATCAATGCTTGATTGACAGTGTGTCTGTGTTTGTGTTTGTGTTATCCCACCCCTATAATCCAGCCTCCACTTCTACAGCCAGCATTGAGTGTGTGAGATGTAAAAAGGGGCGGAGCTATGAGGCTGCCCATGCTCTGCGAATGTGGAAGCGGCTGAGTCGGCGATTCCACCTGTTGCTTTGTTTCCGGTGCTGGAAGAAACATGGAGCTCAAAGGAAGACGATCCAGGTCCGAGAGACAAGGAGCGGAACGGATGGAGCGCAGGGCTAGAGAGAAAGACATGGAGAGAGAGAGTTATTTATCAATGTAATTATTAAAAAAAGGGGTGGGGTTTGAATGAGCATACACTATGTTGCCAAAAGTTTTGGGACATCTACCTTTACATGCACATGAACGTAATATGGAGTTGGCCCACCCTTTGCAGCTATAACAGCTTCAACTCTTCTGTGGAGGCATTCCACAAGGTTTAGGAGTGTGTTTATGGGAATTTTTGACCGTTCCTCTAGAAGCGCATTCGTGAATTCAGGCACTGATGTTGGACGAGAAGGCCTGGCTCGCAGTCTCCACTCTAATTCATCCTCAAGGTGTTCCATTGGGTTGAGGTCAGGACTCTGAAGTTCCTCCACACCAAACTCGCTCATCCATGTCTTTATGGACCTTGCTTTGTGCACTGGTGTGCAGTCATGTTGGAACAGGAAGGGGTCATCCCCAAACTGTTCCCACAATGATGGGAGCATGAAATTGTCCAAAATGTTTTGGTATGCTGAAGCATTACGAGCACTTTACTGGAACAAAGGGGCCGCTCCCAACCCCTGAATTGGAGGGGTGTCCCAAAACTTTTGGCAATATAGTGTATGTGTGTGTGATGTTAGGATGGAACATTTACTCACAAACAAACTAATGATTCAAATTAAAAAGCAAGCAGAAAAAGAAGCAGATCCAAAATAGGGGCATTTATGCTACACAAACATGACTCGGTTGAACAGACACGGCAAGGTGACTGTGTGTGTGTGTGTGTGTGTGTGTGTGTGTGTCTGTGTGTTTACCTTCTCGTTTATGCAGGTCGAGTTTGTTCTTTGCCTGCTGGTTTCCTTTAGCTGCTGCTTTCTTGTAATACCACACTGCAGTCGTGTAGCACAGAGGGACTCCGAACCCTCTCTCATAGCACTGTCCGAGAAACAGCAGACCAGCACCGTCCTACACACACACACACACACACACACACACACACACACACACACAGTTCAGAACAAGTTTTCCTAGATCAACTGTAAAATTAATGCTTTAAACAAAATTAGTCTATGAACAATACACAAACACACAACTTGCTTAAACCATCTGAGCTGTGTGTGTGTGTGCTCTTACTACACACTACACACACTATGCATAGACTGAATTTGTTTATTCATTCATTCATTGTCTGCCGCTTATCCGAACTATTCTCGGGTCACGGGGAGCTATGCCTATCTCAGGCGTCATTGGGCATCAAGGCAGGATACACCCTGGACGGAGTGGCAACCCATCGCAGGGCACACACACACACACTCTCATTCACTCACACACTACAGACAATTTAGAGATGCCAATCAACCTACCATGCATGTCTTTGGACTGGGGGAGGAAACCGGAGCACCTGGAGGAAACGCCCGAGGCACAGGGAGAACATGCAAACTCCACACACATGGCGGAGGCGGGAATCGAACCCCCAACCCTGAGGTGTGAGGCAAACGTGCTAACCACTAAGCCACCGTGCCCCACTATCTGAATTTGTTTACACACACACACACACACACACACAATTTGTCCTTATAAATATGCATCTGTTATGTCATGTCAACAACCAAAAATCAGTGTAGTGCATGGTGTTGGTTTGTGTGTGTGTGTGTGTGTGTGTGTGTGTGTGTGTGTATCTCACTCACTCCATTCTCCGCTGCCATTCGGAAATAGTGAACCGATTCCCTTCCGTCAGCTTCTGGATCCTGAGAGAATAACACACCTAGATACAGCTGAGCCTGAGTGTGTGTGTGAGAGAGAGAAAGAGAGAGAGAGAGAGAGAGAGAGAGAGAGAGAGAGAGAGAGAGAGAGAGAGAGAATAAAGAGACCAAAGAAGAAAGAGTCAGTCAAGACAGAGGATGACACTGCTGGGAAAAGGTATTTCTGTCCTCTCTCGGTACCTCAGTGAGTCCGGCAGCTGCAGCGCTCTGCAGAAGGGAGATGGCTGTGGCTGTAGCAGTGCGTGTGTCCATGACACTCTGCTGCCTCCTGCTAGTCAAGAGAAGTTTTGCACAGCGGTACTGAGCCTGTGTGTGACCTGCCCATGCTGCACACTTGTAATACTGCAGAGCCTACACACACACACACACACACACGACATAAGCTACAGTTTTGTCCTCAAACATCTTTTAATCCTTTATTGGGAATAGAATAAATGGTCATGCTTTTTTTTTTTTTATCGTAACATTTGTCCATTTCATCCTGGCACTGGACCACCAGGAGGCCAGTCATTGGTCATGCTTGTTCGTCCAAAATAAGGGACCTTGTTAAGCAGTCGCCTTTCACACGACAAGCTTTGCCTCAGAGGCCACATGTTGCCTAACAAATGCTGACTACTGACTTTTACAACCAGAACGATAGAAATCTGGTTATCAAGCATAACGTTATGACCACCTGCCTAATACTCTGTTGATCCCCATTACTACCTCTAGTGGAGGCACGGACTCCACTAGATCCCTGAAGGTGTGCTGTGGTATCTGGCACCAAGATGTTAGCAGCAGATCCTTTAAGTCCTCCAACTTACAGGACTTAAAGGTCACTTTTGATAGATATTGACCACTGCAGACCAGGAACACTCCACAAGAGCTGCAGTTTTGGAGATGCTCTGATCCAGTCGTCTAGCCATCACAATTTGGCCCTTGGTCAAACTCGCTCAAATCCTTACTCTTGCCCATTTTCCCTGCTTCTAACACATCAACTTTGAGGACAAAATGTTCACTTGCTGCCTAATATATCCCACCCACTAACAGGTGCCATGATGAGGAGATCATCAGTCTTATTCACTTCACCGGTCATGTTATGCCTTTTCGGTGTATATACTTCACTGAAATATCTTTGTATGTATGTGTGTGTGTGTGTGGTATGTACCTTACTAAGGTCTTTCCCGACTCCTCGGCCCATCTCGTAACACACTCCGATGTTAAACTGAGCTTTGCTGTAACTCTGCTGTGCCGAAGCCCAAAAACACTCGAACGCTGCTTTATGATTGCCTGCTTTAGCATTTTCAAGACCTGACACACACACACACACACACACACACACACACACACACACACAACTTGGTAATGATATATCTGGCAATGTAAGTCTGTCTAGTACAGCTGGTAAAGAATAAAACATGTTCAGCCATTCGCTTATGGGAAAATAATCAATGACAGAAAATCCGAAGCAACAGAAGTAACTGAAAGAACTGTTATCACACCAAAGCTAATTCTTTTCCGATAACAGTGTTTACTTTCTTTTTATCTTACTCTTCCATCAAAACTGAAGCTACTATTTATCTGAATAATAGCAGGTGATGCTTTTTGTCCATTTTAGAGTATAAATTGAATCACACTCCAGGCTCTTTCGATAAATGTTAAAATAAAAGTCTCCTCGCAAACGTTACCATGGCAACAAGAGTACGGGTTTTCAGCTCTAATGTACGTGACCCGTCCTCTGACATTACTATAGCAATGATTTTAGTATTCGGTGCTTTTAACTCATTTCATCAAAATGATTAAAGCAATACATTTAGAAACCCAATAATCTATCTAATCTTGTGAAAAGCACTAACCCGAAGTAAAAAAATGAAAGCTTTTAATAAACCGAATAGAATTTCTTCATGCTTTTACCGATGATGTTGAGGATGACGGGCACGCTGTTGCCTGCGACGTCTCTCAGATTCCGCTCGGCCTCGTCCAGAGAGCAGGACGTCTGTGAAAATATGCAGAAAGGTCAGAGGTGACAGCAGATGAGAGATATTTTAAGAGGTCGTCTCTTAAAATAGCAGGAAGCCCACCTTGTGTTCTTGTGGTATTTCACATTCGGAGGCTGCTGTCTGAGTAACGTTACAGTCTGTGAGTGTTTCTAAATAAAGCACAGGAATTCAGGGAAATGTTTTTTTTTTTGTAAAAATCTAACAGCGGCATGTTCTGTATATACAAGTTACATATGAATGCATGGTTCTGTTATGATAAACTGAAAAGGCATGACCGTAGAGTAACCTGTGATATTAAGGTGAAATGTCTCCCCCTGCTGGTCAGTGATGGGATGTGCAGGTTCAGCAACAGAGCTGTAATTAGAATTATAATCACTGCTACTGCTGCTGCTGCTGCTGCTGCTGCTGCTTTGCTCTGGACTTGTTAACGCCTTATTCACACCCATCACACACACTCCACGGGGCAGCACAGTGTGTCCCGACACTGTGAGAGGAGAAGAGAAAGGAATGCTGTAAAAATTGTGATTAAATAAACAAACTCTGCTATGTGGGTTACGACGTTTGAAGAAGAATAACGCAAATGGATTTTTAGATCTGGATGTCGATTAACTCATCTCCTAGTTTAGAAGCTTTTCTCTGATAATTAGCAGGACTGTTGAGGATTTAATATGATTCTAAAATCATAATCAGCTAAAATCTACCCAAAGGCAGGCTTTCTCCATGTAAACAAAATTAAAAATTGGCATTTCAGATGTGTTCAGTAATTACATAAAACGGTGCTATAAAATTTATTACTAAATACATCATGTCATTATTAAATCAAGGTCGAGGTTGCCTAAAGCAAGGCCAAGGTGCTCGCTAAATTTTACCCAAGCAGCTGGCTATCATAAATCTTTACATAATCTACTTACGAACTGCGGGCATACATTTATAATTGAAGTGTTACCACAGAGACGAAAGATTGCGTTTGTGTATGGTAGAACTGGACTAGTCAATTTGACATTTTGCTTTAGGAGACAGGATGAATGATTGACAGGAAACTCACGCATGTCGTGCAGGAGCTTGTGTGGGCATTTGTGGATGAGGCTCGGATCTGGGAGGCGGGACGTTCCTGGGTTCTGTTCGCCAACAGAGGAGAACCGAGAGTGGATCCTCCTGCAGATCTGCATGAACAGAACGGCCGCAGCACCCTAAACACACACACACACAAAACATATTTAGATTTTGCTCCCTATAATGCATCATTACTAATAATCGCTGAACTTCAGTCATGAAAGAGTGTGTGTGTTCTGTACCCATCCCACCACATCCAGAGCATTGTATCTCGGCAGTCCAGCAGAGCAAAACTTTGCCGTCCTTTCATTTTTCTTTCCCTCTCGATCATCTCCTCTCTGTGACCTGAAATCAAGGAACCAAACATATATGAGAATAAAATTTCAGGATACACCACTGAGTGACAGGATTACAGGCTGACTGAAAACTGCCTCCATGTTTGAAATGACGGTTTAAAATATGTAACGTCGGGATGTGACTCGAGAATGACAGGAAGACTGACTCTGTGATCAAAGGACGGAGTAATAAGAAAAGGTTACTGGCTGGTGGAGAGCACCGACGACGAGCTGACGACTTCGTCCTCAACGTGGTGGATGTTCGAGAGGCGCAAAGACGTCGTGTTCCCATGGCAACGGTTTAAAACTGGCGACAAACCGAAGGGAGAAGAACACAATGGTTTATAAGTGGCTTTACATCACAATCAACACACACAAATACATTCTACAGTACAATTAAAGTAAACTAGCTATTTTTTTTAGGTAATAAATAATTAAAAATTATACAATGTGATATATACTGCATTACAGGTTTGCATCTCCAAACCCTCCTGAGATGAACGTTCATGCTATGTTCACTCTACTGTTCAAAAATGGGTTCAAAGGGTTCCTGTCTATTTATAAAGGTTCTCATTGACGCTAAAAGTTTCTAGTTTGGATATTTGTTTTTTTCTACATAGAACAGGGTTCTACTTTTTTTTATTTTTAAAGTGTACTTACCAATAGTCTAATTGTTCCATGGCATCTATTCTGATTTGACAGCAATACAAATATAGCATTATTTTTTAACTATGCTAAGTATGTTATCACCATTATAATAATAACAGCACATATGTCAAACTCATAATATTTAATAGAACAATTGCTTTTATTAGTCATTTCATCTAACATTACTCCAAAATATCTTTAAACGTTTGTGCATGATGTTAAGCAGGAAGCAAATACTTGTTAATGCATAAGTCTTTATTACTTGTTAACTAATTTAGCTTGGTAGCTCCAGTATAAAGGTAAATAAGCAATACGTTTCATACATCAAACATGAATTTATGTCGTGGGAACATGTACACGGTGTTTACTTCAAGTTTAGTTGAACTATTCCTTTGAAAATATATGTTTCATATACTGTACTAACGATATTCTTTAGACGTTCGTTAGAATTGAAAACGTTCAGGGACCGCCTGAGTCAGTGAACGCACCAAAAACAAAACACACACACGCTGTTTGCAACTTTAAGAGGAAGCAGGCCAAGCCGTATTCCTGCATGTGTGATCAGATGTTATTTTTAAACCGTTAACACTGAAATACACTGTTAAGGCTCTGTAAACTATTTTAGCTTTAGAGCTAGTTAGCGCTATATTACTTAATATGACAAAATAACTAATGAAAATAAAATAAAGAAAACAGCGCTAGACTGTCCACAAACCAGAGGTCAAAAAACTCACCTCTCCCCACCAAGCTTTGTATTCGCCACATCTTTAGCTTGTAATCAAGGTCTCAGTTAATTTCTGTGCGTTTGTTTGCTTTTTCTAAAGAAAAAAAAATTGGTTTATTTTGTTTCTTAGGTTGTGTCCATGATGAAACAAACTGCACGCTATACAGCGGAGGAAAAAAAAATCAGGAGCCACTTCCTGATGTTATATGGGGGCGGAGCTAAAGGGAGCAAAGGGTGATGCAAGCGCACACTACTGTACTCGAAAACTGATAATAATGTTGTCAAAATGTAATATTATATATATTATTATACAATATATATGTAATATACAATTTATTATTATATATATATTTATTTATTATATATAATTTATTACAATACCAAGAAATAAATCAATATAACAACGAATCCGTAATAAATATTGCACCATAGACAGCATGCAGCAGTGGAAATATAGCACATATTTATAATAAAACTTATTAAAGATAATTCATATGAACAATTATTGTGCAATATATAAAAATAAACACAATAAAGGCGAGTCTTCTTCTTCTTGTGGCCGACTGCACTTTGCTAAGTGACCAAGAGGGGGCAGTATTGTTAATAAGATAATCATAAACTACATTGCCAAAAGTTTTGGGACACCCCTCCAAATCATTGAATTCAGGTGTTGTTTTTCAGGGGTTGGGCTCGACCCCTTAGTTCCAGTGAAAGGAACTCTTAATGCTTCAGCATACCAAGACATTTTGGACAATTTCATGCTCCCAATTTTGTGGGAAAAGTTTGGGGATGACCCCTTCCTGTTCCAACATGACTGCACACCAGTGACCAAAGCAAGGTCCATAAAGACATGGATGAGTGAGTTTGGTGTGGAGGAACTTGACTGGCCTGCACAGAGTCCTGACCTCAACCCGATAGAACACCTTTGGGATGAATTAGAGCGGATACTCCGAGCCAGGCCAAAACTGGGACATCTGCCTTTACATGCACTTGAATTTAATATGGAGTTGGCAGCTATAACAGCTTTAACTCTTCTATGAAGGCTTTCCACAAGGTTTAGGAGTGCATTTATGGGAATTTTTTATCATTCCTCTAGAAGGGCATTTGTGAGGTCAAGCACTGATGTTGGATGTGAAGGCCTGACTCAGTGATTCACAAAGTTGGGAGCATGAAATTGGCCAAAATGTCTTGGTATGCTGAAGCATTATGAGTTCCTTTCACTGGAACTAAGGGGCCGAGCCCAACCCCTGAAAAACAACACCTGAATTCAATGATTTGAAGGGGTGTCCCAAAACTTTTGGCGATATAGTATATAATTGAACTTGAAATCGAAGTGATTTTTATCGTACACTTTTTTTTGCCGTAGTGGAAGTCAACGTGAAATTAAACATCTTTATAATTCTGCACGACATGCTATAAACACATTAATAATTCTTAATAAACCGTATGAAAAAAAGGCGTTAAACATTTCAGTTAAAGTAAATTTTATTAGCATCACAAGTACAATTACTAAAGGAGCGCAATTTACTCACATAACGGTATTTAGAGTTGATTTAAACTTTTTTTTTTTTTTTACTTTTAAAGAGATATAGGGAAAAGTCTAGTTTAAATGAATTTTGCTTTCTACTTTGCACAAAAATGTCCTCAGGTTAGGCTTGTGTATTAAGTTTTGCACTGGAGCTACAAGGCTAACTAGTAAACCAACACACACAACAACACAACACACATTCAATATCTACTTTGTCAAGGTACTTACTAGCTAACCAAACATTGTCAAATATCAAATATAAACGTAATAAATTATTTTTATTTTCCTTTTATTGTGTACTCAAACAGGGTTTTAATTTTATGAAGCTCAGATAGGAAACCAAACTCTACAAGCTTCATCTGTTCAGTCATAGATGCATCTGTGTGTGTTTACCTGCTCTGTATTTGTCTATTCGATGTTGTAATATTTGCTTCAGTGTCTGTACACCATCTTATGACACACACTTGCTTACTCTAAGCCACACACCATTTCCTTTCCTGTCCAATGCATGACAAGGGCTTATTTTTGTGCAAAAAAAAAAGTAGAAACCAGAATGGTAGAAGTCACATTTTAGTGTTATTAGTATCCTATGTTAGTGGTGTTACTAGAATGTCAGCCATTTAAAGAAAGTGCTAGAGTGTTCTAAAAAACTTGTTGACATCTTGACCTTTTACACACACCACTTTGATACAACCGTGTAATTTGTTAAAACATAATGCTAACTATGTTATCTAACTAGCATTAAGGATCCATCTGACATGCTAGTCACTGATGAGCAGATGAGCTTGCAAGCTGTTAGCTAGCTACAGCAATAGACTACAATAATGCTTTTCCAGTTACTGTTTTTGATGCTGTATCTATGCACGGATATTGTTAGCATGAATTCTAATGAGATCTGATTGATTAAACTTTAGGATTTTGGAGGGCTTTCCTTTTCCCAAGGCATCATTTTCCCAAGAGGATGTCATAGCTTAGTGGTTAAGGGGTTGGACTTTTGATTGGAAGGTTGTGAGTTGCCCCTGAGGAAGGCCCTTAACCCTCAACTGCTCAGAGATAATTGTAAAATGTAAATGTAATGTTCCCTCAGCCTGATGTTCCCTCATAATAATAATATAGTGAGCAAAAGATATGTTTTGCCTGGGTCCTATGGGACTGGGACTGAACATACAGGTACATGGGAGCATACTGCCTTATACTGGTTTTCCACCAGACAATGCAGCACTTCCTAGCAAATTATCTCTGATCCCGTATTTGTCATAATTTCCACCACAATACCAAAATACCAGTGCTAAATTTGGTCACTCTTCTTGCCTATGTACAATGTGAGCTGAGCCAGAAGATACGAGTGGAGCTAAAAGTAGTGCATCATCCAAAGCTAACTTAATAACAAGTAGCTGTCAGTTGCTGACATAACGATTCTTCTGTTTCTGCTAAGGAATGCAACTGGAAGGAGTTTGGGCAGCTAGTAGGAAGCATGACTTGACTTCTACTTTATCAAATGGAATGTTTGGATGAATGTTGTAGTGATGAGCAGATTGACAGGTGCAATGTTTATGTTGAAGTTTCTGAAGTCTTTCCTGTGGAATATCCCAGAAACCATTGGAGCTGATTAAAGGTCCTTTGGCAAGACCAAACCTGCTGCATAGCTTGAACCTTGCTGCCAAATTGAATCCTGGAAGCTGGGGCTAGTGACACAAACTTTACCAATAAATTGTTGAGTCCATGGTAGCCAATACAGGATTTTTGGTTCTCTATCTTTCTTTTCTGCAAAAAGATACAGGTCTTTGACCATGTTTTTGCAATCAGGGTCATCTCAAAAGGACAGGATGTTTTTGTGCATTTCTAAATCGCATCAGCGAGGACTTGGTTTGTTGCCGGACCTTCTCCGAGCCAAGGCACTGCACAGTAAAATCAGGTTCTAGCAGAGAAAGTCCAGGCCCTGATTGATAAAGCAGATTGCTGCTCCATATCTACAAGGTTAGCCAAGAAACTAATCCAGTGCATAAAGACTGATATCTGAAAAAAGAAGAGGATATTTCTTTAACTTTAAACTGACTCTCTGATGCCTTACATTTGGTGTAATGCATCGCTGGCCTGGCGTGACAGCGGAACACAACTTGAGCTGAATTATTTTGAGTATTGGCTGGAGGAATTCCAATGATCCTGTTGGAACTTATTTAGGTTGTCATCCAGCAAGATTCAAAGGGAGATCTGAGAAATCTAAGTGAAGGACTCAACTTGTCATTTGGTGATCAGGGTCAATATTCCATTCAAGACTGGCAGTCAGGGTGAGGAACATTCAAGTGTGACTTCTCGACAGTCTCCCGTCTCCTGTCCGAACCCCTTGTCTAGATGTGTCAGCAAATCAGGTTGAAAGATATCAGGGTTGTGTTGACAAAAAAATCCACCTCAAAATATTGGATTAATTCCATGTTTGGCCAAGATACAGGAATCACGATGAAGGATATCAAGTAGATTTCTGCTTAAATAATAAATGAAATGATTTGCTCAGTCCCATTCTCAGGTAGAACCCATTTGCCCCATTTTGCTCTTTTTTTGTGCCTAGATTAAATTAAAGCCAGTTCTTGAACTATTTGTGTATGTGTATATGTGTGTATATATATATATATATATATATATATATATATATATATAATATATATATATGTGTGTGTGTGTGTGTGTGTGTGTGTGTGTGCGTGTGGTCCAGTCAGTAATTACAATTCCTCCCACACCACTGTTCCAGTACCTCAGCGCTCCTCCTTACGCTCCTTATTGAGCAGGTTTCTAAAATGAAAGTTGGTTTTGGTTTGTTTTCTTTAGTAATATGTTATACTGACGGAATACTCACATCCAGGAAGAAGAGGGAATCGGTTGAGGTTTGTAACTGGTAAATCTTGAAATGAAGAATCTCAGATGAACAAATACGTTCAGTTGTTTGAAATGGATCCCGATACCAGGCTTAGATGTGGTCACTATGGTCAGGAAAGGCCATTTTGAACTGAACCCACTGAAACCATTCCTGCGTTCCAATACCGTTTTAAATCCGCTCTCATCAACTTGCCTTTTCTGCTTCCCCATTGCCACTTAAGGTCATTCCATTACGGTACAAGGTCAACTGGAGTTTGTTAAAGGCCAGAGGGATAAAGTTGACCAAGTATTATCCAGAATTCATTGCAATCTGACACTTGGTGGAAGGTAACAATGAAATGTTAAATGGAATATTGGGTAAATTTAATTTCGAGGATGCTCTGGAACTCCCATTTAGGACTGGATGTGAGGGCATTTTGCTCCTACACACACGCACCCCATACTTTGTCCTGTAGGGGCATTCCTATTCCTAGACCATGTGGCTTTCTTTAGGGTTCTAGGATTTGTAGGTGGATAAAGGTGTGTGTCTAGGTGTGAGTTAGGTATCCAGGGAGCCCCTAGTTAAGTAAACTAAGTGCTAGCAATCTAGCTGGTGCAACTGGTCCTTACATAACTGGCTCCACATGATGCTAATAACATGAGCATACAACCTATATGTATGTGTATGACTATGTTACAGTAGGGAAGTCATTGAAACACACTGAATTGAATCATGGTGCATTTCCTATTCATTGTGTCTGGACCATCTCCTGTTTGACTCATAGAGTCGGCAGTTGATGAAGTTCAGTTTAATAGAGGTGGTTCTATATAAAGATGGCTGATTGCCGGTACCCAAATCCAGAATATGGCAACCGGGAAACAGACCAAAAGAATGCCAGGAAACCATATTGAAATTACATATCTTTGAAGACCAGAAGCCTTGATGGCTTTTGACATCCAGTGCCCTTGATAGTCTTTTATGGCCAGCACCCTTGAAGGCATTTGGCACCCAATGCCCTTGAAGACCTTTGGCGGCCAGTGCCCTTAAAGACCTTTGACGACCAGTGCCCTTGAAGACCTTTGACGGCCAGTGCCCTTGAAGACCTTTGACGGCCAGTGCCCTTGAAGACCTTTGATGGTCAGCGCCCTTGATGGCCTATGAGCACCATGTCCCTAAACCAATGATGTCCAACAGTGTGACTGTACTATGTGTGCATCTCATCCAGAGTGTATTCCTGCCACATGCCCACTTGACACTTGTCCCAGAATAGGTTAATGATCCCCCATGACCCTGACCAGGTTAAGGGGTTACTGAAAGTGAGTATACTTCAACTCCATTTAGTCTAATCACTAGTCAACCCCGTACCCATCTATGTGTTGAGTGAGAGGTGAGGGAGATACTTCTGGCCTGATAATGACTAACAGTTCAACTTTGGCCTTATCAAAGCATGAAAATGGGTCAAACCCCATAATACAGATGCTCCTTTATCTAAGCAGAGGCTGGCTGTCTCAAATAATTTCAGTAGTCTATAGTATGCAGGCTGGACACCTAACCCCTACTGTGAAATGCTACTGTACGAAGAGTATCTGCTCATCATGAGTTTTACTTATTGATTATTTATAAATGCAGTGTTATAGATCACTTTGGAAGGTGACTTTGGATGGTCAAGGATAAATCAAGGTGGTAATTGCCACTGGTGATTATGTACGATTCATAGAACCTCAGTTATGTGTTCCTCGTTGTTACCTATAATACTCAAGCATCGTTAATTGGTTTGTCAAGATCACAGTACTTTTGTATTCTATATTGTATTCTTTATTCTAATGAATTGGTGCCACCCCTTAGTCTGTTGTTGTTGCTCTTCCTTTGCTACCCTTTGTGAAGAACCTGGATATGGCACTTGATAGAGTGAAAAAGGATGAGAGCGGGAGGGGGAAAGTGGGAGGGAGCGCATGCTGCCTGAGGCTGAGAGGGGCCGAGCAAGGGAACGAGAGCTTACGCACATGTTCTCCAGCCGCTCTGCTGTAAACACTTTAACTCCAGAGGACAACAGGATGCACGCATTTGCATGTGCCTGAGGGAATTTCTTGACTACCCCATCATCATCATCACCATCATCATCATCCTCTTCACACTATTGCTTTAGGACGAACGTGAATTTCAACACAGTCCACACTAGTATGTGTTGACTTTCATCCTCTTTTTTTCTTGATCTGATTATTTTTTGTCTACTTCTTTTGAAGTCTTTTCTGTTATTACATATTTCGTCATCTCACTCTATTTCTCTTTCACGCAGTTTCTTTCTTTTTCTTGTTCTCCCTCATTCCCTTCTTTAGATTATTTCTGGCTCATTCCCCCTTCCTTTATTAACTTTTTTCTCTTTTATACTTGACTAAATTTATTTTTCTTTAAAAATTAAATTTTCAAAAAACTTTCTGTCTCTTGTCCTCCCTTTACTACTCCTTGGTCTTTCTCTCTCTCTCTCTCTCTCTCTCTCTCTCTCTCTCTCTCTCTCTCTCCCTGTCAGTGTGTGTGTGAGTCTAAACAGTGACCTGAGAGTTAACAGGAATCCCTCTCTTTCTCTCTCTCTCTAACTTTGGATGAAAAGTAGGAGTGAGTGAGCGAGTGGAGGAGGAGAGGAGAGCTGGATTGGGGGGCGGTGTAGCTGAGAGGCCACAGAGGGGGGTTCCAGCATTACTGAGAGGGCTGGACAGAGTGAAGGAGCAGAAAAGAAGGAAGAAAAGAAGCAAGAGGGGGAGAGAGAGATGGCGAGTGGAGAGATCTCCACTCTTCCCTCGGCCACGGCCGACAGCTTTCCCCCGGGCCACTTCAAAGAGCCCAAGCGGCTGTACTGCAAAAACGGAGGCTACTTCTTGCGCATCAACCCAGACGGACGAGTGGACGGCATCCGCGAGAAAAACGACCCCAACAGTAAGACTCCTTTCTAAAAATAATTTTAAATGTATGAGAGACAGAGATTGCTGTTAGGCCTCGTGTTAGTGTTTACACTCCGTCACTTCTAGGAGTTGGAGAAAAATTGAAGGATGGAAAGAATTGTAAGACGGAACAGAGTAGAAGAAAATGAGAGAGAGACAGAGAGAGAGAGAAGTGAGTATGAGAGACATAAATAGAAAGAATGAACAAGGGAGAGAAATATGGGAAAGAGTAGACAGTATTAGAGAGAGGCGAGAATTAAAGAGTGAAAGAGGGACTGAAAGAGAAATGAAAAAAAGGACTGAATGAAGGAACACAGGCGAGAAAGAGAAGGCATGTGGTTAGCCTTTAGGTTAGTGTTTATACTCTGTTATTTTGCTACATAACTCACCTTGAGAGAGAGAGAGAGAGAGAGAGAGAGAGAGAGAGAGAGGCAATACAAAGCATCTTTATGCTGTAACACGGCAGGGAAAGAAATCAGGCCCAACTTTCCGTCTGACTTCTCACTGTGGGATTTTGTCATTTCTAAACACAAGGAAAATAACTTTTTAAAAACCAATACGAATTCTTGATTCTGATTGGTCAGTATCGATATCGACATGTTCTATAACAGCAGCTCTGACTATGCGCTTCAACACTATTGTCACTATAGTAACAACTAACACAGGGAAAACAACATGCTCTTATGTAACAATGAAAACCATACAGTATAATCTTTGATATGGGGAGCATGGCGGCTTAGAGGTTAGCAAGTGCTCTGGGGTCGAGGGTTCGATTCTCGCCTCTGCCCTGTGTGTGTGCCGTTTACATGTTCTCTACATGATTCGGGGAGTTTCCTAAGGGTACTCCGGTTTCATCCTCCAATCCAAAAGATATCCATTAGACACTGGTTTCCATCTCTAAATTGCCTGTATTGCATATTTGAGTGTGTGATCTGTGATGTGTTGGCACACCATCCAGGGTATCCCTCTACCCTGTGCCCCAAGTCCCCTGGGAGATACTCCAGGTTCACCGTGACCCTGTGTAAGCAGTATAGAAAATGGATGTATAGATGGCTGGATGGATAATCTTTTAATATGGAAGAAGAATTTATTGATCAGAAACAAAGCCATTCTAAAGTTCTGGACAGTGTAAAAGCACATTCTGGAGTGATTTATTTGTCTTAAGCTGATAATTTGTTGTTTACTAGACTGGAGACAGTAAAATATCAGTAATATGTTTATGATTATTCGAAGTGTCTGCTATGTGAGTCCATGTTACATAACCTTTGCTGTAGAACCAATTCTGACGTACTACGTTTCATTTCCTTTGATCTGCGCATCATATTGTATCTGTATTTATGTCTATATTTTTTCCTTCCTTGCTCTCTCTGTCGTCTCTGTGTTTTTTTAGTACCCTCTATCTAGGTAGGTTGTTGCTTTCCTGTATTTTTTTTCTTTTGTAATTTTACTCCTCCAAACTACACAGTCCTTTCCTGTTTTCTATTTCTGTTTGTCTGTCTGTCTGTCTTCCTTTCTATCTCGTGCTCTCTCTATGTTTATCCTTCACTTTCCCTTTTTATATCTTTTTGTTTTACATCGTTCTCTTCATCTTCCCTCTGTCCTTTGCCTCCATTTCCTTCTCTCCCACTCTCTTGTCTCTCCCATCTATATTTATCTATCTATCTGCTGTATTTGTTTTTCTTCTCTCTCTCTCTCTGTCTCTGTCTCTCTCTCTCTCCGACAACCTGTAAAGCACCTGCTATGAGTAATGTGATGGAGTGCAGCTGATGGTTTTAATGACTTTTAATCATGAGAGACATGATGACCACATCGTTGTAAACACAGACAGTGGCTGTATAACACACACACACACACACACACACACACTGTTCTCTCTCAACATTGCATCCTCTCATTAGTCATCAGTAAGAAATGAACAGATGGTGAAAGTTCAGTGGGAGTGAATGAATCATATTTAATAAACTAACCTTAAATGAATGAAATGAGCTAAAAGTATGAATGAATGAATGAATGAATGAAGGAAGGAAGAAAGGAAGGAAGGAAGGAAGGAAGGAGGGAGAGGGGCTATACAGCATGATCTAATCAAAGTATGATAACTAAACAGCCCCATAATTGTCGCTTTTACTACATAACAGCTGGAATATATTCTAAAGTTGAGAGAATAAAGAGAGAGAGAGAGAGTTCAATGTGATACTCACTCTACCGTTTCACAATGATCTTTTTTTTCTATGATGCTTTTGGGAAACTCCACCCAAAATGTTAACCCCGATAAGTGAAAATATTCCAGAAGTGGAAAGATCTTAATAGATTCGATGATGTAATTACATTTTTTAACCAAAAAGATTTTAATATCCTAGTGGTTTGTTCACAAACATTTGAGGAAAGCTGCTCTACAAAATTATATTTATTATAATTGTGTGTGTGTGTGTGTCTGTGTCCAATTCAGTTCAGTTCTCTGTTGAGAGACCTGATTGCCTGAGGGAAGAAGCTGTTCAACAGTCTGCTTGTGAGGGTGCAAATGCTTCGGTACCTTTTTCCGGATGGCAGAAGGGTGAAGAGTGTGTGTGAGGGGTGTGTGAGGCCATCCACAATGCTGTTGGCTTTGCAGATGCAGCGTGTGGTGTGAGTGTCCGTAATAGAGGGAAGAGAGACGATCGTCTCAGCTGTTCTCACTATCTGCTGCAGGGTCTTGTGATCCGAGATGCAATTCCCAAACTGTCCGAAAAGGTCCCTCTGTAGAAGGTAATCAAGATGGGAGGTGTAGGATGAACCTTCCTCAGCCTTCGCAGGAAGTAGAGAAGGGGTGGGATTACATTAGTAAGTCTTTATTTACCTCATATACAGTGAAATTCTTTCTTTACATATCCCATCCTTGGAGGGTTGGGATCAGAGCACAGGGTCAGCCATAATGGAGCACCCCTGGAGTAGGGCTCAAGGGCCCAACGGTGGCAGTTTGGCAGTGCTGGGGCTTGAACCCCGATCTTCCAATCAACAACCCAAAGCCTTTGCCAAAGCCAAAGCACTTGAGCCACCACCTAGTAGTAAATCAAGGTAGTAAATCAATCAGGTCTCAAAATTGGTAGTAAAAGTGCTCAAAATTGATGTGTTAGAAGCAGGAAAAATGGCTAAGAGTAACGATCTGAGCTTCTCAGACATATTCTGGTGCCCCGATACACAGTGCCGCAAGCGTACATAAATAACACCTCACAAGACCTGCTGTTTTAGAGGCGCTTTGGAGTTTCTTACCATTGCCCATTTTTCCTTCTTCCAACACCTCAACTTCAAGAACTGACTGATTTGCTGCATAACATAACCCGCCCTTGATAGGTGGCACTGTAACAAGATAATCAGTCTTATGCACTTCAACTGTGTGTGTGTGTGTGTGTGTGTGTGTGTGTGTGTGTTTTAGTATTTAACACTGAAACTGTTAGCGGTGTAACAAAAGAAACTGCGATATTCAAAAAAAGTCATATTGAGTTCCAAAATATTAATCCCTTCACATTTCGTTAAGCTTTTATTCAACACGACTTACCCCTAGGGGATTAGAGTCTTGCTCTCTTTAAGTATGCAGCAGCGGCTCTGGGGCAGAACCTACGACTTGAGTCAAAGAGAAACTACTAGAAAATGAAGTAGAAATGATGTAACAAATAGAAATGAAAACACTAACAAACTTCATGAATGTGTCTGGAATGAAATAAAGGTCATCGCCTGTTTGTGGTTGTGTGGATGTGACCCAACACACACACACACACACACACACACACAGTCGCTGTTAAGTCAGTCTTAAGGAATTTACAAAATCCGCCTCACCAGGAGACGACTCATTTCTTGCCTTTCCAAATGTCCGTGTCTGACCAAAACATTGTTTAACTGTAAAAACAAAAAGACCACTAATTACTTCAGATTCACTTTTTAGCAAAAAACGGGCAAAAATGGGCCTTGGAGTCACGTCACTGTCTAAGTGTTTGAGCGTCATCCCAAGTTACCTTTTTAGTCAGAGTGATTTTTTTTTGTTGCTCATTTACATAAAACTATGACATCACTTATCTGTTCCATCATTAGGGTTTCAACATCTGTATAACGAGCTGGCTCCTGTTATCACTTAGGTTATAACAGCTATAAACATTTGTTCTCTCACTTTCAGCTTGTTACTAAGAAAACATGAAGCTTTCCATCCTGAAGACTTTACTATGATTGAAAAGCTAAGCTTTAATTCTGACTTTTAAAACGAAGCACTGAAGTGAAATAAAATTTCACACGTTTGTTTAAAACGTGGCTCGTCCACATTATGAGTCCTTGTATAACTTGTTACTATAGAAAACTGGCCAATCAGGTCCAAGAATTTAGCAGCAATGTGTAACCGCTATCAATAAACCAGCTAGCTGTATAACTAGCTAGAAGTATTGTTTTAGGTAAACAATGCTGCACTACCTCACTTAATTATGATATTATGTTACTATTGTAAACGTAGATAAAATGCTAAGCAGGTATCTTCAGAAGAAAAAAAACAAATCGACGATTTGTTTTTTGTTGTTGTTGTTCACTTGTGACTGACGCTTAAATTCTTCCCGTGTTTTTCAGTTCGGCTCCAGCTCCAGGCGACCGCAGTGGGAGAAGTCGTCATCAAGGGTATCTCGGCTAATCGTTACCTTGCCATGAGCTCCGAGGGGAGGCTGTTTGGAACGGTGAGTCCACAAAGAACACTGTAGTAAAGAAGTAAAGTTGATGCACCAAAATACTTTTTGCCATTCGGTAGAACGAATGAAAAGAAGTTACACCATGACAGGGTGATGTGATGCAACACAATGTTGGAGATGTGGTAGCTTAGTGGTTAAGGTGGTGGACTACTGCTAGCAAGGTCACAAGTTCAAATCCCAGGTCCACCAAGCTGCCACTGCTGGGCCCCTAAGCAAGACCTTTAACCCTTAATTGCTCAGTTGTATAAAATGAGCTAAAAATTGAAGCTGCTCTGGATAAAGGTGTCTGCCAAGTACCAGACATATAAATAACATCAGTGGTGTAGAATTTATCACTATAGAGTTATGTTGAACGTTCGGAAATTTCTAGCGTTCTGAAACTTACCTAGATTTTGACAAATAGTGCTCACATAAATATCCTCCCCACCCCCCCAACTGCCATGCCCCTCCCCCCACAAACACACTTCACCTGTATAACACACCACACAACACTTACTGCACACACATATCGCATTTGGAATCGCAAAAAAAATCACGGAAACAGGAATCCGAGGGAAAATTACTAACAGTCGAGTACTTAAGAAGTTCCACTTCGTGGCTTACCATCTGCTTCGCCAGAAACCACGTCGTTTTTGAGAAGGGTGCGTGTGGAGTAGTCATTCGGTTGTGATGATAAGGTTGTGCCTGCTGTGAGCATGTTGTTTAACCACACACACACACACACACACACACACACACAGACACAGACACACACACAGTGAACCAACGTGCCAACATTAGGCTTCCACAGGATCATGTTTACACACTTAATAACAGATGTAATGGGATTACATTGTGTTCTACACACTGGGATATTTCACTGGGACAGCAACTTTAATAGAACAACTTTCCACCTTCTTTTGCATGCTTTTCTGCTCACCACATTTGTAAAAAGTGGTTATTTGAATCAGCTTGACGCACACCTGGCCTTCTGGCTTGAATCTCCTCTGACCTTTCTCATCAACAGACGTTTCAGATGTTTCAGTTAGCAGATTGTTCCACTCAAGAGCCAGCAGAACGGAATTCAACTTACCGGATATTTTCAATCAGTATGAACAAATTAATTATTTTACTGCCACAGAGTCTGATACAAAATGAGTCAGGACTCTGTTGGCTTTCAGTGTGAGACGTGTGCTTTTCTCTCTGTTGGATAAATGTCCACAGAATTTTAGCGGTTGAAGATAAACCCCTTCAAAAGTTTTTAGATGAACAAGCACTTGGAGCATCTCAGAGAGCAGGATAAGGTTTGATATCATCTCATTTTCTGTGAGAAAAAAATAGCATTTCTATGAATATATTGCCCCTAGTCACTAAATAAAAACAGAAATAATTATGAAAAAGTCCTGTGGGTCTACTTTCATATGAACTTCATATGAAACCTCCACTGTAGAGTCTGACATTCAATGCTGAACATGTAAACAACAAACCAGACACAAATTCCATTTTTTTTTAAATTTTTTTATAGCTGCTCTAATGTAAGTGATAACAGACGTTAGAAGGACAAGCTAATAAATGTATAACAACTAAAACAAATCGGCGCTCAGGAACATAAATCAACATAGAATTTAGCTAACTTTTAGCTATCATGGTGATCAGTGTATTTGCTTCATTATTATGTGGGTTGCCAGAGAAATTTCTGGAAATAAGATCTTCTCCAAGCTGTTGGCTTGTGATTGCTGTAAATAAGTTGGATGTAAACACGTATCCAAAGTGTATTAAACTCTTGAGGAGGTAATAATAACCAGTAAATCTGGAAAAGCTGAAATTTCCACAATGGATTTGTTCAAATTTTGATTTATCAAGACTTCATATGACAAACATTTCTACTTAAACCAACTTAAGTTTCTTAGTTTAGACTTGGATACAGAAGGAATGCTGATTGGTGAACATCCTAAGTGTTTATTGTCTGTATATATGTGTGTGTGTGTGTGTGTGTGTGTGTGTGTGTGGTTAAGCACACTGTTCACAGCAGGTACAAATATATGACTCCTGTCCAACCACCCAGGACACACACACACACACACACACACACACACACACACACACACGCACGCACACGCACACACATAGCCATCATGACTGATGTGGTTTACAGAGTAACAGCTGTACCTTAACACACAAACTTTTTATGTTACTTTTCTCCTAAAAACAACAGCTGCAACATGACATCACACTGTTGTTTCCTTTGAACAATCTGTGTGTTCTGATAAACCTGAAATGTTTCAGCGTGTTAATCTTGGTCCGGTATTACGTGTTATTTATTTATTTATTTATTTACTTACTTACTTACTTACTTATTCACTTATTTAATGAAGTAAATGTGAAATTTTGAACTGATTTATATGCTAAAATTCAATGTAAAATTGAATTGACGTAAACTGAAATTAAAATGTACAATTTACCATGAACATAGACATTTTTAAATGTAGGATTTAACTATATTTATTATAATTTTATCCTTTAAACGAGGTTTTCCTAATTGAATTTAGAAAGCTGAAACTTTGCCAGACCAAACACTAACAAAATGCTAAAAAGGCAAAATGATAAAAATGTCTTTTTTTTTGTTTTTTTGTTACTATTCCAGAACATAAAACATGTAACATGAAACTTGTCCAACCTTAAAAAAATAAATTAAAAAAAAAAATTTTTTTAGTTGCCATTTTTAAAAATAAATTGTGCTCTTTTAATTGTTTTTAAAATTGTGTTCTTTTTGTCTTTTGGGCGAAATGAATTAGAATGTAAAACATTTAAAATAAAATGTTACACTTGTGTGATTCGTTTATATTATTTTATATTTTATTAAAATTGAATGATTATTTATATATTTTTTTGGTAACAATGTGAACTATTTTTAAAAAAAATGTGATTAGCAACAACTTAGGTATTGCGATCGTGGTTGAACTACATAATGAAATGAATTAAACCAAAAATATTTTCATTATTTATCAAAGAAAAGCTGCTCTAAATGTAAGGGATAACAAGAACTAACTTGTTCCACGACAGAAACAAAATAACGTTAAATAATTAAGAGTTTCTTAAGTTCGAACTTGCGATCCATAAATTGCTGTGAGGATAAACCAATTTAAAAGAAGTATTTTAATTACGTCATACAATAAACTGCTTATAATACACAGTGTACAGTAACATAACAGTTTAGCTAGCTGATAGCTCTTTAAATAATGCCACATATGATGAATATGAGAGTAATTAGTATTCCTTGGCTATTTCTGCAGCTCATATAATGTTGTCAGCCTCCTTGGTAAGCTTTTGTCTTGTCCTTTTATTCATCTTTCCCATGGACATTCATAGCAACTTATTTTCAGAAAAGAATTTTATCTTTGCGTGTTTTTACATCACAGTTTCCCTTTGTTTTTTTATCACTCATTGTACTTCCTTTCTAGAAATTTGAACTTTTCTACTTTTAATGAATCACAGCTCAAAGTTCAAAGGTCACGGAGGCGGAATCTGGTTTGAATTAAAAGTCTCCTCAAACACAGACACACACACATGCAGATTTAATTCAAGTTGTCTGGAGTCTGAGTGGAAATAGGGCTATTGTTGATTTAAGTGTTTCAGGAAGTGTATTTTCTGTATAAAATTTGTAGTTAAGGATTAAAACAAAATTCAGTAATTCAGGGAAAAAAACGAATTGAATTGGAAGATCGTCAAGCTCTTGGTGTCATTTTATAGAACTTATAAATTTGGCTTTATGTGAAACAACAAAGTAATACGCAGCTGTGTGTGTGTGTGTGTGTGTGTGTGTGTGTGTGTGTGTGTGTGTGTGTGTGAGTACTTCAAAGAGTAAGTACTTCAGTATCTATCAGTAGCAAATGCCACTTTGGACAAACATGTACATAGAACATAGACTTGCATCATAGAAATGATCAAAATGATAAAAACTGCTTTTAAAAACTGCTTTTAAAATTGCGTTCAATTGCTTTTACTTTGCAGTAAACTTTCCTTTTATTGGAATGCTTTCACTTTAAAAAAAATTTACGACATGTTGTAGCGTGTATGCTTGTGCATGTGACTAAATTTCAATTTCAAATTTAGAATTTTTAAATGATTTCTTTTTTTTTTTATTAATTACGTGAAATACTATAAGCCGTACCTAGAAAGTAATTCTTTTACGTACTACAGCTAGTTTTTTTTTTTAAACACTCTAACAATAATTCTTTCTCTTTCTTTTTTTGCTTCAGAGACGAGCGACCGACGAATGTTATTTCAATGAGCGACTGGAGGCGAATAACTACAACACGTACAAATCAAAGAAATACCCGAACTGGTACGTTGCGCTAAAAAGGACGGGGCAGTACAAGAGTGGAGCGAACACAGGACCTGGACAAAAAGCTATCCTCTTCCTCCCGATGTCAGCCAAGGGCTAAACTTCATCTGTGTGAGTTATTAGTTGATGTGAAAACAAATGTCAGGCCAGAATATGGACAATGAATCATTTTGGGACATTAATGAAAGGTTTTCCTTTTTGTTTTTTTTGTTTTTTGGCAAATTATTGAATTATTTACAAATATAAAATGATCAAATTGCTTCAGTTGCTGTTCACTAATGAATCATTTTAGGCCATTAATAATTGATTGCAATTGTGTGTGAATTTGTTTTATTTTTTATTATTATTATTATTATTTTTTTTTTTTTTTTGAACTCATCATTTTGTCTGAGATGTGAATAGAAATGTGGACAAACTAAAGAGGTTCCTAAAAAAACTTTTTCATATAGAGTATTTTTTTTTTTAAATTAACATAAATTAATTACTAACTATATATTAATAACCACAAATTCATCGGTAGAATTTTCATCAACAATTTAATTTATTAAGTCCTATTCATTTTTTTTTTTTTAAAAAGGAAAAAAAAAAGGTTATTTAAAATGCTTTTTTAAACGTTTTGTTAATCTGAAAATTTAAAATTTAACCTAGAAAAAAGGGAGAAAACGACTTAACTTTTATATTTTTTCTTTAAGAATTGTGGATAATTTATCATTTTAGGCCAGTAAAAATAAAAATAGTGACAAATTTATGTTACAGCTAGGTCCTAGCGCTGAATCTTGCCATTTAGCAGAAATATAATACTTTGTTCCGAGCAAAATTGTAATTATTTCAACATAAATTTCAACCTTCCGAATAATTTTCCAAAACCTCCAGGATGATTTTTCGCCATCTGCAACCAATCAGTGTAACTGAATCAGGCCAACAGGAAGTACTCTGTACTCTCAGTCTGGAGGTCTGCGAATTTCTGTTTTTCTCCTCAGTGTAACAGAGGCATGAATGAAATTCAGAACTTCAGGTGTATTTGTTGAAATTACGATCAAATTTATTTATTTATTTTTTTCTAAAATGTTCTACCTACTTTGCACCTACTAGAGGGTAGGTAAAAACTTTAAAACAATGTTGAAACAATTCCGAAAGTTAAAATCAGTTATGTAATTTACAAAGAAAATTAGCCAAAATTGGCCAAAAAATTTAACATGAAATAAACCATCCGATAAATAAGAATACTGAGGAAAAACATTCCCAAATTTGTGAAATTGGCAAAAAAAAAAAAAAAATGTAAATACATTTTATGAGTTATTTTAATTTTTAAAGCCTCTTGATGTTTAGGACTGCAGCTCCTGTACATTTTGAACGAATGTCCTGACTAAATAATGTGAGTTTAAAAGATGCTGCTTCTACATATATCTTCTACACATATCTTCTAGCTTTTAGCGTGTATAGATCAAATTGTGCTGTAAATGAGATTTTATGCGAGAAAGAACAAAAAACACTAATGTTTGTATGTAATTAAACTCTAACACTATTGCGATGTATTAACTTTCTCGGATATGAGGACTGTAGAAACAATATTTACGTTAAATACTGTATTTATCCAGGTATTTCAGGCAAGCACTGACTTCCTGCTTAGAAGAATTTCATACGGCATTTTCCCGGAATCCAGGCATTAATAACCTTAAAGTTTTCTTTTTCTTTTGTTTTTAATTTGAAAGCGTTTTAATATCTTTCCAGATTTCCATGTTTCATAAAACGACAGACTTTTTCAACAGAAACTGCAGTGATATCAACATTTTATTAAATGTAACATTATAAAATCCATATGTAACAGTATTTACAACACAATATTTCTCAGCTAGGTCAAATAGATGTAAAGAACAAAAGATTTTTTAAAATCTTATTTATAATCAATTCAATTCTCCAATTCAATTCGATTTTTCAACTTAAATCATGACATGATTGAATCGGTTTATGTTCACGTTTAATGTTGTTGAACAAGGCAAAACAGGTCACTTTCCTTTATTACAAATTGTTTCGAGTTATTCAACTATTCCATAAATAAGCAATTACACAAACACGTTTTAAATTAATATTATAAATATTAATTTCGGTATGTGGTGTCTCCGCCATAAATCTCTAATCTCTCTATTTAAACTAATCCCTTCATTCTTAGTTAAGTTAATGCTTTCGGCTGCTCCCTGTTTGGGGTCGCCACAGCGGACCAACTGGTCCGCACATCAACTTGGCAAATGTTTTACGCCGGATGCCCTTCCTGACGCAACCCTCCCATTTTTCTGGGCTTGGGACCGGCACTGCATCCAGTGGCTGGGGTTGAGGCATTGGCTGGGAATCGAACCCGGGCCTTCCGCATGATAGGCGAGAAACCTACCACTGAGCCACCAATGCCCCCAAACTAAGCCCTTCATTCTAAATTCTAAAAAATAAATAAAAAAAAATAAAATAAAAATTCAATCAACAAAATTGTTAAATTGTAAAAATGTGCTGTAGTCTGAATATTTAATTAGTTAACTGATTTATGCATTCAAATAAAAATTTAAAAAATGTAAAAAAATGCACATATTGAATAAATATAAC
The DNA here is from genome assembly GCA_033459395.1 of Hemibagrus guttatus. Taxonomy (NCBI): domain Eukaryota; kingdom Metazoa; phylum Chordata; class Actinopteri; order Siluriformes; family Bagridae; genus Hemibagrus; species Hemibagrus guttatus. Next base: position 20,096,788 of record JAUCMX010000016.1, on the reverse strand, counting down.
TAAACAAATACTTGCAAAGGAAAAAACAATTAAATATTAATAAAATGACTAAACTTTTACTAAAACTTTAATGTGTCTTGGGCTATCTATGGATAAATGCCTAATAATAATAATAATAATAATAATAATAATAATAATAATAATAATAATAAGCCCTAAAAAAACCCATTATTTTATATAAAATCTGAAATTAAATTTAGCTCTTTTCCCATCTAGTTTTTATTTAATTATAGTTAAAATTAGAAAAATTGAAATTGAATTTATTAATACATTTGTTTTACTCTCGTATTTAAAAAAGGCCTTGCATTTAATTGTATCTTCAGCACACTGTGAGATTTATTTATACCGCTCAGGAATTGTCCTGTGATGAATCTGATAGACTAATCCGGTGTAAATGGCGGGCAGTTCCTCCATGCTTAGATCGATGTTGTCGAATCCAGTCTCGAGTCCGTACAGCAGCAGTTTGGCGATCCGTCTTGTTATAGGCGCAGTGTCGCTAGCTTTAGCCAATTTGGCCAAATCCATCCACTCGCACTGTAAACACTCGTGCTTGCAGAAGTTAATGTTGTACGTCACCGGAGCGAGACGGCAGATCAGATACATATCCGAATTCCCAAACGCTCCGGGGTGGTGGTGCTGCTGGCGGATGCTCAGGAGAGATCGGAATTCAGATCGCACGCCGGTTTCCTCAAAAACTTCGCGGACTGCAGTGTCGCCTAATTTAAAAAAAAAAAAAAGGATTAACAAGCAATGATTCGCAAATGTTCATCAAGTCTAAACTAATGTTAAGAAATTTATATACATACTTTCTGGTAGCAGTAGGTTTCTAAAAAAGCATGCTGAAAAAAATTGACCTAAATCATAAACATAAACATGCTCATTTCCATTATTCTTATTCACTTAGCCAACTTCACTAACTAGCCAGCTTTATTACATGACATTAGCTAACATTAATCATTTAATCATGATCAAAACTGATCATTTGTCTAGCCTTGTATTATACTATACACTTATATATATAAGTTAAAGAAAATGAGAATGCGTCACTCAGTAGGTTTACACGCGACTAAATAATCTGTAGATCAATAGAATTGAAAAGACTTCATGTAAACACTTCAATCAATCTGATTGAGCTTGTTCTGGATTGAAATGTGGATTGAAAGGCCTGAAAAGGAGAAACATCAGTCATGTAAACGTTTGGACTATTTTCTCAAACGGATTTAAAAAAACCTTTGCACATTGCAGTGGTGTGAACACAACGCCGGATGCTCTGAAATTTTGTTCGGTAATATATATGAAATGCAAGTGTAAACAAATATTTGAATCAGATTGCATTGATTAGCATCTATATAAACTTTCAGGATCTGCAATCGGATTGAATTAATTCGGCTTGAATTAATTCGGATTAAAATAATTCGGATTGAATTCAATCGGATTTAATTAATTTGAATTAAAATAATTCAGATTGAATGAAATCTGATTGAATGAAATTGATTAAATTAATCTGAATTAAAATAATTTGGATTTAATTCATTTGGATTAATATAATTTGGATTGAATCAAATCGGATTAAATTTACTCGGATTCACGAAAACGGGCGCACGTGAACACTCCTAGTATTTCTAAATATTCCTATATTTCTAAACAACCCCAACATTTTCAGCTTTGAAACCACATTATTATTAAATATTCTTATTAAATAATCAAATCCAAACCTAACACTGTTTAAACAAGACCTCGAATTTCCAAATGCATATTTACTGTAGCTGTAAGTTTACGTGGAAAAGCAACGCAGGAAATTGTTTAGCTTTGGCGTGTTTGTGTAATTTCTTTAGGAATTTATGTAAAATCTTTAAATATTTCAATTTAAATCTTGTGTGTGCTCCATAACTACAATCAATAGAACTTTGTCAACATTTTTTAAATCTTTTTTTTGTGATGTAATACTCACCAATATTTTCACTGGGATTTGACAGTCCACCAGGAAACTTCCACATATTCTTAGCCTGAAATAAACAATATTGTATTTTAAAACTGTTTTTCTTTTCTTTTTAATTCCTAGCATAGAGTTATCCATTTATTGTAAATGTCTTTGATATGTTTTAATATGTTTTTATTTCGCAAACTTAAAAAAAGCTTATGCGACTCATTTATTTCCATGCCTTCGACATATAAATATTAACTTTATATTTAAAAACAACTGAAGTGTTCTACTGATGTGTACAAACATGTTTATTTAGTCATATTTAACACCAAACCAAAAAAAAAATGCTGCTACTTATAAACTGTAATTTAGTTCTTACTTGAGTAGACTTTTTATTGACATTTTAAAGCTTTTTATCTTTTTTTAATTTTTTTTTTTAAGTTAAAGCTATGTAAATTTCCCTTCCTTGTATGGTACTTTGATTTTTTTCTCTATTATATTAAACAATAAAGAGTATTTTTGTGGGGAAAATGCACTGTTGTTTCTTTAAATTATTGTTTTATTAAGAAATAGATTATTAGAAGTCATTTCTGAGCTAAATTTCATTGAGGTTGTATATACATATATAAAACTTCTGAAGGTGCCAAAGTTTTAGCCTGGAGTCTATTGACAGTGTTTGATGACTCAAAATATTTATTATTTCTACACTTGGATAACTTTTATTACTTTTAAAGCCATGGTTTCATGGAATATATACTTTGTGCAAATATAATATAGAACTTACAGAAATATGTATTATAATTATTTACTTAAAAAAATCCATATTCTCTCATAGTGTGTTTATCAGGTTGTGTAACTAGACACTCGCCCATAAAGTCTCTCAACCGCCCACCCACCCACCCACCCACACACACAATCATTAAGTAGACTCTCTCTAGTTCCTGTCACTGCGTAATGTTTTCCAGATTCTTCCGTTCCTCTTTCCTTGGCGAGATTTCCCCCCATAGATAAGTGCTAGTGTGCGAGTGTGTGTGTGGTTACAAACTAGATGCTCCAAGCCATCTTTCAGGTAATGTTTAACCTTCTCTCCGTAGTGAATCTTCAACACTGCCTGGATAATGTTTAATAAATAAGAAAAGAACTCCAGAGAGGATGACTGATAGTGTGTGTGTGTGTGTGTGTGGTTGTTGTTTATCTCTTAATGGAGTAAAAGCACAAGCATTACAAGAACAGATACTAAAAACTCCATTTAAGCCATACACACTTTGTTTTTGTCTAAGCTTTGAAGTGTCCTGATAATGCAATTATCTACAGGGGGACAGTGTTTAGACAGTGTGGATCTGGGTGTATCTTTATATCTTGGTGGGAACAGAATATCCCCACAAGGACAGGAATCCCTGACAAGCATGAGCATGTCTATTCTGTATCAACACTTTTCTTAATAAAGTTTCATACCTTGGGACAGAATTATGGCTGTCACATTTCTGACAAATCCATGAGGGACGGGTCACCTCCACACCAGCAGGAGGCATCTCCTGTCACTGCTAAGGACATTTCTTTTACTCTGCACGCTTTCTGTTCGCTTACTGATTCAGTATATGTATGAGGTATGAATAAAATCCGGATCTACTGCATACATCCACCGTGTTGGGATTGTCATGTGACCTGTGACGTCATAATAACCTGAAGGAGCCTCGTAGCTCATGTGTAAAGCTAAGTGCTTTGTGACATTTGGGGAAAATTGGGTGAAAATCTGAGCTTTCTGGTCTGCCAACCGGAGAACACAGAGCATATCAATAATGCGTATCAGTATGTAATTTGTATTATTTTCTTGCTGTCTCTACCTTGATATTTGTTCTGAAAAGCAGGACACACGCATTCCAAGATGGTATAACAGAGAGATGACAACTTTTCATTGCTCGATCTTCTCAACATATACGCTCCATGTGTCTCAGAAGGGGCTGTGTGAGCTTCGGGAAAGTTGCGCCTGACTTCACGCGTTTCCATCATGGATTTATTTTTCATCTAAAGTGTGAATCATCTGACGCCCACACATGGACAAAAAGCACCTAAAATTTAGAAATCTTTTGCTGTTGAGTCATGTGTGTGTGTCTCTCTGTGTGTCTGTGTGTGTAAATATAAGGCCAGTGGCATATTCTGTAACTCAGTATCACTGATGGATCAGAGCCAGACTGCAACCAGTAAATGACGAGGAGCAACAAGCCTAAAGGATAAACAATAAAGAGAGCTAATAGGCAAGTCAACCAGATAAAGACAGAGATTCACGGATGTGTGTAACGGCCTTGCGGAAAACACTAAATTGTGTAATTTTCCACTGGATTTAAAAGCCTGGTTACTTTTAAAAAGCCAAAATCAAGAAAATGACACTTCTACCTTAATCTAGTTTCTAAAAAGTTCCTTCGTACATGATTATCAGTATCGTCCACTTGATGTGTATTGTCATCTCAGGTTAAAGCTCACATTAAATGGTTAGCGAACTTGATTATATGAGTAACAAGTGGCAACTTTAAGGAATAGGAAAGGCATCAGTTACACAGATGCTACCACCACCATGCTTCACAGCAGATGCAGTTTGTACTGATAAGTGTATATGTGTAGCGTGAATAGGTCAGGACATTCTACCATCAAGACATTCTACTTCCATAATCATGTGACCTATGATATCATAATAACCGCATATTTAAAAAAAAGAGATTTACTCAAGGGTTGTAAGAGAAGTAACCAGACTCAGCCGACATAATGCTTTCCACCTTTTTTTGATTCTGGAGGCTCTTCTGAGCCAGTCCGAGAAACAGTAGTTGCACAGATGCTACCACCACCATGCTTCACTGCAGGGAGAGTATACTCAGTTAAGAATCTCAGGCTATGTCTACGCTAATCCTACACAGATGCTACCACCACCATGCTTCACTGCAGGGAGAGTATCCTCAGTTAAGAATCCCAGGCTATGTCTACGCTAATCCTACACAGATGCTACCACCACCATGCTTCACTGCAGGGAGAGTATCCTCAGTAAAGAATCTCAGGCTACGTCTACCAGCGTCATTTCCACCTGGCGTTTATTTACTCTCCGGCTCTTTGAAACGTCGCGGCTATATGTCGAGGAAAAGCGCCGATTTTTAATTTTTTTTAAATGGACCGACAGTGAGGTGGAGTTGCTGCTGCGAGCAACATAGGAGTAGAAAGTTGCAAAGGCGAGCGAGAATGTATTCCGAATGTATGCTGAATTGGTCACGTGACTAAAAAGGTGTCGTCGTTTTTTCCTGCATATACTTTTGCAAGCGAACAAGACCCTCTGACTCAGGAACTCAATCACACTGGATGTTATTAGGGTTTGTGAATCACACCCAATCTGGATATTTGAATTTTGGACGTTTCCGCTAACACTATATAGGCAGTGAGGCAAGACGTGAGGAATGGGAGCGATTAGCAGAAAAGCCTCGGCTTCCTCCAGTGAACATAAAGGAGTCAGTGAGTCGACTGGGAAAGTGAAACAAGGTGTCGCAGTCAACTTTGCTAAGTGTGTGTGTGTGTCTTCCATTTCCTAAACACTTCATGTTTACACACTGCTTGTTGACCTGGCTAAATTAAGCTATCAGAAAATTTCAGTGACGTCAATGACTTTTGCCAAAAAAACAAAACAAAAAAAACCCCAAAAAACAAAAACCATGGTGTGTCATATAAATGAATTCTGTGTAAGTGTGTAAAAGTGTGTGTGAGTGTGATAAATAGAACGTTTGAATAAATGTTCCGTACCCTGTTCTTGTCTTGAACAACAAGGACTTTTCCATTGGACTGGTTCACAACAGCACCTTTAAGAAGGGCAAGATGGATTAAGCGCTAAACACACGCACTCACACACACACACACACACACACACACACAAAGACAGCCTTCCTATTCCTCACTCGATTACATAACACGCTACCGTATAATAATTATTTGTGACCACATACACACTTGTATCTGTTGACAAATCCTGTGAGATTAAAGGGATAACTTAAGGAAATTATTTCATTAATTAATCAGGTTTCAGACAACCAATCATAATCATTTTTTTTTAATTCTGCCTCCTCATAAGTATGATCACTCAAAGACTGATTGTTTACACTGAATCATTCGACTCCTCGCTTACTGGTGATGCCAATAAGTTTGGAAAAATATGGAATTCTCATCCATGTCAGTCCAGACGTCACCGGTTCTGGACACGAATGGATAAATTTAGCTTTTTTTTTCTGGCTAGATTAGCAAGACTCTAGGTAAATATGTGAGAAATATCATCATTAAGCTATTAATACCGTAGGTGTTAGTTTGTTAATTCAGTTACTGACGTGAATACAACAGTGTCTAGTTTTCACTCTGGAATTTATATATTAGTGGGGACCAGCTAATTATTAAGAATGAATCATTTTGTAAACAGATTTCTCAAAAGGAAAGAAAGACAAATGTGTGTGAGTGTGTGTGTTGTAGGGTGATGACTGCACCAGGTTTCTTTCTTCTCTTCCCAACAAACAGCATCTTTCCAAAGAGACATGTTCCAACATGTTCCTACTACACACACATGCTGGCTCTCTCTCTCTCTCTCTATTTCTCTTGCTCTCTCTCACCCTCTGCTGCTCAAACCTGGAAATGTTCTACAGGACAAAACAAAACAGATTTTTTTTTTTTTTTTTCCAGAAACTACCTGAATTGGTGAAATTGCAAGCATTCTTCTTTTAAACTCCCACCAGTGTAGACAGATACACTATATTGCCAAATGTTTTGGGACACCCTTCCAAATCATTGAATTCAGGTGTTTTTCACAGGGGCTTGACCCCTTAGTTCCAGTGAAATGGAATCTTAATCCTTCAGCATACCAAGACATTTTGGAATATATATGAATTAGAACGGAGACTGCGAGCCAGACCTTCCTGTCCAACGTCAGTGCCTGACCTCACAAATGCGCTTTTAGAGGAACGGTCAAAAAATTCCCCAAAACACACTCCTAAACCTTGTGAAAAGCCTTCCCAGAAGAGTTGAAGCTGTTATAGCTGTAAAGGGCGGGCCAACTCCATATTACATTCATGTGCATGTAAAGGCAGACGTCCCAGTTTTTACCTGGCTTGTAGTCTCTGCTCTAATTCATCTCAAAGGTGTTCTATAGGGTTGAAGTCAGGACTCTGTGCAGGCCAGTCAAATTCCTCCACAGCAAACTTGCTCATCCATGTCTTTATGGATCTTGCTTTGTGCACTGGTGTGCAGTCATGTTGGAACAGGAAGGGGTCATCCCCAAACTGTTCCCACAAAGTTGGGAGCATGAAATTGCCCAAAATGTCTTGGTATGCGGAAGCATTAAGAGTTCCTTTCACTGTAACTAAGGGGCCAAGCCCAACCCCTGAAAAACAACACATTCAATGATTTGGAGGAGTGTCCCAAAACTTTTGGCAATATACTGTATGTAATTATTATCTGTGATAGAATTATCATATTATGTGACATCGTTATCATCACCACACACACATTACAGCAGAATTCTTCTCTTCACATATCCCAGCTGAGGAAGTTGGAGTCTAAGTGCAGGGGCAGCTATGATACAGTTGCCCCTGGAGCAGAAAGGGTCATTCAGTAGGTTAGGGCTTAAACCCCGACCTTTAACCACTTGAGCTTCCACTTCCCACATGATACATGATAGCTGTACTCATACTCGACACACGTGAAAGGAAGAGAGCTTCGGCTAAATGCGTGTTGTGATGACACGTCTCGGTCCAAATATTAGGAAAATATGCTTTAATTTTGAATTAATATATAGTGATGGGAACAAACATAACACTTTCTGACCCTGTACTTTGTACTTAAAACGCTAAAAAACATATATATGTATATACACCGATCAGCCACACATGGCACCAGGATGCACTATGGGAAGAAGGCAAGCCGGCGGAGGCAGTGTCATGCTTTGGGCAATGTTCTGCTGGGAAACCTTGGGTCCTGCCATCCATGTGGATGTTTGACACGTACCACCTACCTAAGCATTGTTGCAGACCATGTACACCCTTTCATGGTCTCTTTCAGCAGGATAATGCGCCGTGCCACAAAGCAAAAATGGTTCAGGAATGGTTTGATGAGCGTAACAATGAGTTTGAGGTGTTGACTTGGCCTCCAAATTCCCCAGATCTCAATCCAATCTCAATGAGCATCTGTGGCATGTGCTGAACAAACAAGTCCGAGCCATGGAGGCCCCATCTCGCAACTTACAGCACTTAAAGGATCTGCTGCTAACATCTTGGTGCCAGATACCACAACACACCTTCAGGGATCTAGTGGAGTCCATGCCTTGATGGGTCAAGGCAGCAAAAGTGGGACCAACACAATATTAGCCAGGTGGTCATAATGTTATGGCTGATCAGTTGTATATTTAAAAACACAAACTCTATGCAATTAGCCTGCATACAGTGATAGAGTCTGTGCTCGGATCTACACTATACTCAATAAAAACACACAGACACACACTCACCTGCAACCCCGATCTGGTGTGTCGCGTAATTGGGCAGACGGCTCTCTCCGTCCCCCATCCACAAGCTGAGCACGGCCTTGTCCCGAATCGCATGGTGGTAGGTGAAACCCTGCAGTGCTGCAGCCTCAGCTAGACGACTCCGACAGAGAGGAACATGCAACCAGACAGCCACACGGCCCTCGGAGCTCCACACGCACAAGGACTCTAGAACATAATGATACACAAACAACACAGTGTTTACTGTTCACACCACTACAATTAAACGTGACACGTTATACCTGTTGAATTTCGACTGGTCAGAAGATGTTGGGATAATATAAGCACGTTAAAAGACTTTGCATCTGAACGGCATCACACAATCCCATCATTTTGCTATAACTGAGCCCAGCGTGTTAGTTAATAACTATGTTATAACGTAATTAACACATACAATTGAACTACAAACTCGTACAGTGTTCACATCTGTAGTGTTGAATTGTATGTCGATGAATATCCTAATTTTTTTTAATGTTTGTTTATTTGTGTGTGTGTGTGATAAGGCACTCACTGTTTAATGCAACCATAAAATGATAAAAACGAGTCGTTCTTCAACAAATTGTTTTGATAGTGATGCTGAATTTCTGTGGTATAACACAATAACAACTATAACCTCACACAATCCCATCAGTTTGCTATAACTGAACCCAGTGTGTTAGTTAATAACTATGTTATAACGCAATTAACACACAATTAAACTACAACTTCTCGTGTCCACGAACATCTGTAGCGTTTAATTGCATATAATACAAAAAGTATTATATATATATATATATATATATATATATATATATATATATATATATATATATATATATTACAATTTTTGTTCGTTTGTGTGTGTGTGTTTTCACGACAGTCACTTGTACCACAGAACTGCTAATTGTTTGTTTGTTTGTTTGTTGTTGTTGTTGTTGTTTTGTTTTGTTTGGTGGACTTTTGGCAACCCAGCAGTGACACTGAGGTATTAAAAAAGCAAACACAAATAAATAAATGTCAATTCAACGCTGTAAGACTTGAGCTCATTATTCACCCCGCAGGAGCTCGCTGAAAGTAGCTTCGGTGACGTCGGCGGGCAAATGGTGCACCGTCACGCCGCCGTGCGCGTCCACTGAGGCGGGCAGAGGAGCTCCTGGACCTCGCTGATGTTGGTGCTGCTGATGCTGCTGCGCCGCATAACCGGAGAAACGGCACAACGATTCCCTACGACTGGGACACGGATATCGGGTTAGGAGTTTTATAAAAGAGGGGATGAAACCGCGAATAAACGGGGCCATTGAAAGAAATACACTATTGCACTTTAGACTACAGAATAAAAATAAACGTCAGTTCTTGAAGTTCATGAAAGCCGTAATGCACAGAAAAGCCGGAAATGCCGGAAAGCATTCTGTGTGTGCTTTGCGTGTGTTACATATTAATTTCAACACAATTATCTGTCAGAATATTATATTTAGAAGTCCAGCATGATATAAACTATTTGGCTTCATGAGATATTTATTTTTACTTCTTAATCACTGGGTCTTATTTTCTTTCTCTCTCTCTCTTTTTTTTTTTTAGTGATGTAATATCATCTCTCGATTAGTTTTTATACAAAATCTGTATGACATGCTATATTAATGTATTAATTATACATTGTTATATTTTATATGCAGTATTACACATCTGTCTTTAAAAACAGTTGCTGTAAATGTTTGAAATGTATATTATCTGTCATTAAAATACATTTAAACGCCCATTCATTTTGTGCTTTACGGTAAAAGACGAAGTTTGCCGAGAGGTCGTGTCGAACTTTAAACCCGGAAGTTTAATGGTTGAGTTGCGGCGTTTGACAGCACGCATGCGCGGTGCACTTCGCATGCTTTTAAGCCGGAGAGCGCCAGGGAGTAAACATGTCGTCCAAGAAAAGTAAAGGAAAGGCGAAAAAATCACAAGATGAGGAAAACATCAGTTTCGGTAGAGATGGATCGGTGACGGATTTGGATTCTTCGGGACTTCTCGGACTGTGTGTAACAGACTTTATAGAGAAAGGTAAACGAGAGTTATGGAGATCATACAGTCATGTCATCTAATACAAGAATAACTAACATCATCATCAGGGTTGCATTGATACCTATTCGTATATTAATGTTAGAAACATTTGCAATGGACAAATCCTCAGTGTGTCTTATAGCAGTCAGTAAGGGAGTCAGTACACACTTTGTTTTTGTTGCAATGATTATAAACAACTCTCGTGATCCCAGGTGTTATATTTAGGGATTCAAGCACCAAAGCCAACTCAGACCTAATAATGTGCTCTATTGGTGGAAAGATCAGGAATAGAAAGCTCTGCAGTATGTATATTTGACAGTTAAAGTGGAAAACCAGTGGCCTATGTAACTTCACTACATCGGTATGATCTGATGTCATGTACAATGCCATGAAACCACAATAAAACAACTTTGTCCCTGTTATCACTTATGTTATATTAGCTATAAGCAGTTGCTTTTCTTACCAGCCTTTTTATTCTCTCTTCTGAGCTTAATAAGACAAAATAGTAGCTACCACAAAGATGTTCGGAAAAGTAATGACACTGGAGACCCCTTCCAAAAATGCTAAATAACCCTGACCTGGAAGATCTCTTTACTTTCAGTTAATTCACTGCTTATGTCAAAGGTGAGAGCTGCTTTTACTTTAGTAGTGCTGTTAGTCCCAAAATAGAGAGGATTGAAAGGATCCTCTTTACTCAGTATTTACTATGTGAATTCATGTCCGATAAAAAGTGTGTGTGTGTGTGCAGCAGAGGAGAAAGCTCCGAAACGATGCAGATCAATTTTGGCTCAGATGAGTCTGAACACCATGAAGGGTGTTACCGCCTGTATTGGACGGCCTGTCCTCATCACCAGCCCTACAGGACGCCAGGAGGTGTGTGTGTGTGTGTGTGTGTGGGGATGTGCACAGAGATGTTCTTCTTTAAGTTGATGTTCATTCTGCCTGAGTCATTGCCTCTGTTGTTGCTGTCTCTGTTTCACTCTAGTGTGTGTGTGTGTGTGTGTGTGTGTGTGTGTGTGTGTTCAGGTGTGTGTAGCATGGCCTGCAGCCCAATTTCCTGGGAGGAAAGTAGGTCTGATGCCTGACATGCAGTGCATTCTGGGAGTGAAGACCGGAGATGCAGTCACAGTGGAACCCATCACTGGAGCTGTTCTTCATGCAGAACAGCTTCAGCTTAGCCTGAGGTACACACACACACACACACACACACACACACACACACACACACACACACACACAACCACAGATCAAATGATGCCATCACAATTCACATTCAACCAAAGCCCTCTCTGTTTCATATGCATCTGACATGAGTACAGCTATCATAAAAAAATAGTTCCATGTGTCTTCACTTGTAGGAGTTTATGAGTCATGTATCATTTACAAATGACTCTTTGAAACAAGAAGAAGTTGCTTTCGGCTGCTCCCTGTTCGGGGTCGCCACAGCGGACCAACTGGTCCGCACATCAACTTGGCAAATGTTTTACGCCGGATGCCCTTCCTGACGCAACCCTCCCATTTTTCTGGGCTTGGGACCGGCACTGCATCCAGTGGCTGGGGTTGAGGCATTGGCTGGGAATCGAACCCGGGCCTTTCGCATGATAGGCGAGAAACCTACCACTGAGCCACCAATGCCTCGACTCTTTGAAACAACTTATCTCAAATTAGGTAAACATCGAGAGAGTCGAGCACACAAAATGAGACAAATGAAATTTTTATTAAGAAGTAATCTAGATTTTTCCACACCTGAGGCAACAATCTGTGCGTTCCTGCTATTCAGGATTTCTGTTCATCTGTCGTTTTCAATTCGCAAAGGGAAAAAAACCCCGTAGCGCCATCTTGTGGTGAGACCACATCTCTGCAAGTTCCGTTGTCTTTTTTACAGGAAGGAGGACGAGTCTCTGGACACAGAAGATTTTCGAAGATTCCTCCTGCAGTCATTAGGTAAGATGAAGCATTTAAACGTACTATTTACACGCAATATTCCCCATACATTTGACTGAGTGCAGCCAAACCACTGCGCTCAGTGAGTTTAGTGAGTTACCCAGCTAATGTCACTGACAAGTAGTTGAAAATTAGGGCCACCAGTTTAGTATTGTGTCTAAATCCTCAAGATTTAGATGTGGAGCCGTCAGTGTCTCAGATGTCCTTATATCCTTTCTGAGGCAGTAGGTATGGAACTGGACGAGAGGAAATAACCACTATATCATTTTGTTAGTTCCAAATGAAATGCTTCTGTCTTGTTCTCACTCTATCTGTCTCTCACTCTAACTCTATCACTCTATCTGCCTCTGTCTGTCAATCTTGTTTCTGACTCTCTCTCTGTTTCTTCTGTTGGTCTCTCTTTCCTTCTCTGGCTCTCACTTTTTGTCTCGTGTCTACATAACTCATGTCTGTCTGTCTGTCTGACTCTCCCTCTTTGTCTGTCTGTTGATCTTTCTTTTTCTTTATCTTTCTCCCTTTCTTTTGATTTCTTGTCTGTCTGTCTCTCTTCTTTGTCTACTGTCTACATATCTTATGTCTGTCTGTCTGTCTATCTATCTCTCCCTCTTTTTCGGTCTGCCTGTCTGTTGATCTCTCTTTTTCTTTATCCTTCTCCCTTTCTTTTGATCTCTTGTCTGTCTGTCTCTCTTCTTTGTCTCCTGTCTACATATGTTATGTCTGTTTGTCTCTTTTTGTCTGTCTGTCTATCTATCTCTCCCTCTTTGTCGGTCTGCCTGTCTGTCTGTTGATCTCTCCTTTTCTCCCCCTCCTTTGAACTCTTGTCTGTCTGCCTGTCTGTCAATCTCTCTCTCTCTCTCTCTCTCTCTCTCTCTCTCTCTCTCTCTCTCTCTCTCTCTCTCTCCCAGAGAGCAGGATTCTGCTCCCAGGCAGTTCCTTCTTCGTGTCCTATTTCGGCCGTAAGTGTGAGATCAGTGTGAGGTCTCTGAAGGGTGTAGACGGAGTCACCCTCTCTCCTCCTTCTCCCCCTCTTCCTGCTACATCATGCCCTGATTCTGAGTCGGATGCTGCACCTCTGGATCTCTCTCTGCAGCTGGCTCAGCTGAACCTCACCCCATCCTGCAGCACACCAAACCGATCTGCACCCTCCACTCCTCTCGCTCCCATCACTCCACACACCCCGAACGCCACACCCTCCACCCCGAGCACCAACTTCCTGTCGGACAGCGCTCTGTCTCCTAACTTGGAAACACTTGATCAGTCCACACACGAGTCCCATAGAGACATTAAATCCCAGATGCCATCTGCTGGTCGGAATGGGAATGACACCTTCTACTTAGTCTGCAGCTCCACGAAAATCAGCTTCACGCACACTCAGCAGAGTAAGAGTGAGGGTCAGGAGAGGTCAAAGGTCACATACAGTATGATCGGAGGGTTGAGTGCTCAGTTGCAGGTGATCAAGGAGATGATTGAATTGCCGCTGAAACACCCTGAGATCTTCAAGAATTACGGTGAGAAGCATGTTATCCTATTTTAGCAAATTTAACTCGAGCTCATAGTAATCACAGTTGAACAAATATTTATTATTTCTCTATTTATTTGTTTTATTATATTTATTATATTCTCTATTATATTTTTTTTACTAGACAAAGTATAAGCTTTTCATTTTTCTTGTGAATTTGAGCTATTTGTATTACAAAGAATGAATTCATTAAATATTATTAATTTATTAAATATAAAATTTTTCAATTGAATTTCATTTATTTTTTATTTCATTTATATTTCAAATTTTTCTTTCTTTGTATTTTTTGGACATTATTGGGTTTTTTTTTTTCACTGAACACTTATTAAATAATTAAACAACAATCTTTTTCATTTATTTATTTATTATTTATTTATTCACAGACATTTTAAAGATTTTTAACAGAATCATTTATTTTATCTCAATTTTTTATCTTTTATTTTCTTCATAAAAATGAATTAATCTTAAGTTAGTGTTATGTGACAGTAGTGCTGTAGTAGACTGTGCGATGTCTCTCAGGAATCCAGCCCCCTAGAGGTGTGCTGCTGTATGGCCCACCTGGCACAGGGAAGACCATGATTGGACGAGCGATAGCCAATGAGGTTGGAGCACACATGATGGTCATCAATGGCCCTGAAATAATGAGCAAGTACGTATAAGCTAGTTTCACCAGTTCACAATTTTGTTTCAGGTGTATGATCATGTTTGTAGATAAATACCTTTTTTTTTTTTTTAGGTTTTATGGAGAAACTGAGGCACAACTGCGTCAAATATTTGCTGAAGCTGCACAAAGGTAAAACAAAAATGTGGAGAGAATGTCATGATGAGTCTTTGACATGTTTTTAATGGTGTGTGTGTGTGTGTGTGTGTGTGATGTTCACCAGGAAGCCCGCGATCATCTTTATCGACGAACTGGATGCACTTTGTCCGAAGAGAGAGGGCGCGCAGAACGAGGTGGAAAAACGAGTGGTCGCATCACTGCTCACACTCATGGATGGCATTGGATCTGTGAGTCAACTGACCAATCAATGAGTCAGTCAGTTAACTAGCCATTCAGTTAAACAACCAAGCAATTATTCTGCCAGTCAGTTAAACAACCAGCTATTTAGCCAACCAGTCAGTTAAACAACCAGTTAGTAAATCGGCAGGTCATTTATCCAACCAGCCAGTCATTAAGTTAACAGGCAATTAATTTATCCAACCAGCCAGTCACTTAGCAAACCAGCCAGTCATTTATCCAACCAGCTAGTCACTTGGCTAACCAGCCAGTCACTAATCCTACAAAACAGTCATTAATCCAACCACCCAGTCACTTAGCCAACCAGCCAGCCACTAAGTTTACAAGCAATTCCTTTCTCTAACCAGCTAGTCATTTATTAAACCAGTCAGTTATTTAGTAAACGTGCCAGTCATTTATCCAACCAGCTAGTCATTAAGTTAACAAGAACTTCATTTATCCAACCAGCCAGTCATTTAGTAAACCAGACAGTCACTAATCCTGCCAAACAGTCATTAATCCAGCCAGCCAATGATTTATCCAACCAGCCAGTCATTAATTTAACAAATAATTCATTTATCCAAGTAACCAGTCATTTATCCAATCAGGCAGTCATTTATGCAACCACCCAGTCACTTGGCCAACCAGGCAGTCATTAAGTTAACAAGTAATTCATTCATCCAACCAGCCAGTCATTAAGTTAATAAATAATTCATTTAGCCAACCATGCAGTCTCTTAGACAACCAGCCAGTTGTTAAGCTAACAAGCAATTGAATTATCTAACCAGCCAGTCATTTATTAAACCAGTCAGTTATTTAGTAAACATGCTAGTCAATAATCCTACCAGCCAGTCATTTATGCAACCACCCAGTCACTTGGCCAACCAGGCAGTTATTTAGTTAACAAGCAAGTCATTTATCCAACCAGGCAGTCTTTTAGTAAACCAGCCAGTCATTTGGTAAACCAGCCAGTCACTTAGTTAACCAGTCTGTCATTTAGTAAACCAGCCAGTCATCTGTACTTCTGCATGTAGGAAAGTCACAGTGGCTCTCTGCTGGTCCTGGGAGCCACTAACAGACCTAATGCTTTGGACCCGGCTCTGCGGCGCCCTGGTCGCTTTGATCAGGAGCTGGAGGTGGGTGTGCCGTCAGCACTGGGGCGTCTGGATATCTTACACAAGCAGCTGCACTCCGTCCCCCACAACATCACTACTGAGGAATTGCAGGAACTAGCTGATGTGGCGCACGGATATGTAGGAGCTGACCTCGCTGCTGTGTGCAAGGAAGCTGGTTAGTTTTACACAATACATTTGTGTGTGTGTGTTTACATGCCTTACACTATGTTTTGTTTTGCTTTGTTTATGTGCATGTGTGTGAACATGTGTATTTTCTCTGAGCGTGTGTGTGTTCATCTTTGTGTGTGGGTTTTGAGGAAAAACATACTCCCTCTGCTACATCCTTCGTTCCTCTCCTCCAATACTATGTAGTGGCTACCGCTAACCACCACATATCAAGACCACCCAAGAAAATCTCTCTCTCTCTCACTCTCTCTCACACACACACACACACACTTCGGATGATCATTGGAATATTTGGCAATTGTATATTAAGTATTTTGGAGCTATGCAACATCAACCAATAAATACCAAAAAGTCCCAAGAATACGATGTAAGTATATGCAAAAGTTTTCGCACCCCATGTCAAATTACAATGCTGGGTCCAGTGAAGGCGGTGTGGCCTCTTTGGATGTTAGTTCCAGTCAAGGAGGTGTGGCCTTTGTAGTTGTTAGTTCCAGTGAAGAAGGTGTGGCATCTGGTTATTGGGTCTATTGAAGGAGGTGTGGCCTCTGTAATTATTTGTTCCAGTGAAGAAGGTGTGGCATCTGGTTATTGGGTCTATTGAAGGAGGCATGGCCTCTGGTAAATGGGTCTGTTGAAGGAGGTGTGGCCTTTGTGGTTGTCAAGGCGAGTGAAGGAGGCGTGGTCTCTGTAGTTGTCAGGTAATGTAAAGGAGGCTTGGCCTCTGGTTATTAGGTCTATTGAATTAGGTCTGGCCTCTGTGGTTGTTGGGTCCAGTGAAGGAGGCCTGGTCTCTGGTTGTTAGTTCCAGTGAAGGTGTGGCCTCTGTGGTTGTCGGGTCCATTTAAATGAAGGAGACCTGATTAATGTATGAAATGGGCGTGGCTTCTCTCTGTCTATCATTCTCAGGAACCTGTCAAAAGGCTTTGGCTCTTTTCCTGTCTTGATGAGGAGGCAGTGCCTCTGTCTCTCAGTCACATAAAGAGGGCAGGACCTGTCCTTAGGGGCTCTCTCTCTCTCGCTCGCTCTCTCTCTCTCTCTCTCTCTGTTTTTCTCTATATTGTCCCTTTGCATTGTCCCATATTGATGCCTGTGCAATTGTGTATTTGTGTGTTTCCCGTTGTTTTTTCCTCTACTTCTCCCATACGTATACCCGCACAATCATAAACACTTGAAATAATATCAGTCCTCTTCCCCAGTGTCATGAAATCACTTCCTGTCCAGATGGATGAAAAAAGATAGATGTCCCAAGCATATAAACAAAACTGTTTTCCACGTTTGTGTGCCTCTTGAGAGATGCGACAAGGCCAAGACATCTGTGTGTGTGTGTGTGTGTGTGTGCGCGCATGTGGGGCGCTATATGTGTTCATTTACATCCTGTCATTACTGTACAGTCAGCAGTCCTGAGCTCCGGTCCTTCACCCTCGCGTTAATGCAGCTGTGTGTGTGTGTGTGTGTGTGTGTGTGTGTGTGTGTGTGTGTGCTGGATAAAATTACTTTTCGCTCAGCATTCCGGGCAGCTCAAATGCCCCACATTCACTGAAATTGAACCCTGGATCAATACACACCGCCCTCTAAATGACCCTGTACGCACACTCGGCCCACACCGTACACACACGTGCACACACACACACCCTACACACACACACAATGTGATGCTCATCTCTGGCTCATATCTGCAGTGTTTTATTATACAGATGTGTGTTTGAGGGAGAGAAACACTGACAGAAATGTGGAAGTAAACTTTGGCATCGGTCATAAATCGGGTTAGCGAGTGTTTACGCGTGGCCGTTTTCCTTATAAAGCTCTTTTTCCTTTTAAAGAGCCAAGGCTTTCTGTCGCTGTCTTGTTTATAAAATCCGGAAACGTTCCTCTCCTCCTCCTCCGGTTAATGGCAGGCTCCGGAAAAGAGGGATCTCTCCTGCTTTTTTTTCTTTCTTTCCCTCCTTTTTTTTCTTTTTTAAGGGTAGGTATTATTCTTTTGAGCATGCAGCTTTAACCCAGCTGTTGAGGAGTGTAAATACAGGTGTGCTGAAGCTCCGGAAAAAAAGCTGCGCACCATAATGGAAACGTTCCTGTCTTTTTTTTTTTTTTTTTTTTTTTCTTGTCTTTTCTTTTCTTGCATTGGGGTAACGTAGCGGCAGAAAAAGTATCTTTTGGCTTATGAGGAAGTGAGAGTTTCTGCAAAGGTTAGAGATGCTGAGATCTCAGGTTGACCTTTTTCAGGAGGTTGTGTACACACACACACACACACACACACGCGCACACACACACACACACACACACAGCCTGTTTGAGCAGGTGATGAGCTCTTATAGAATCATGTTGACTTTAACACAGAGTTGTCACGTTTGCATGTCGCAGTCCTCGTCCAAATAAGATAAAATGATTCTGACTCAGTTTCCTTCCTTCCTTCCTTCCTTCCTTCCTTCCTTCCTTCCTTCCTTCCCTCCATTTCTTTCCTTTCCTTTCTTCTTCTCTACCTCTGTATACATGAGATGATCATACCAGGTGAGAACCTCATGACTTCCTCTATATGAATTTTTTTTTTTTTTTTTTTTTTTTCTTTTTTTTTTTTTTTCTTTGCCGCCCCCCCCCCAACCCCCCCATTCTCCCTCCATCACTATTTTTAAACCTGGCTAATTGGATCCATGCCTCTAATGCCAACCATACATCTTTCTTTCTTCCCCTTCTCCCTTCACTCCCCTCCTCCTCCTCCTCCTCCTTCTCCTCTCTCATTTCCTATCAGTATGAAAGAGTGCAGTGTTGGCCCTAATTTGGCCAAGTGGGATGTTTTGCAAATGTTCGTCTTCGCTTCTTGGAATTGAGGCCCAGTGTCCAGCGTCATTTCGGATGCAGCTGCACCTCAGCCATGAGAGAGAGAGAGAGAGAGAGAGCGAGAGAGATGAATAGAGGACAGGAATCCACATACGGTTTACATTATCGTGTGTATCTCTCTCTGGCGCACACACGCCACACGACTACAGCATCGGATGTTTTTCTTAACCAAATGAATAAAATGAGGAATAGCCCAAGGGAGTAGGGAAGTGTTTCTCTCTCTCTCTCTCTCTCTCTCTCTCTCTCTCTCTCTCTCTCTCTCTCTCTCTCTCTCTCTCTCTCTGTCTCTCTTTGTTATTACTTTGCTGTTGAGTGTATTATCAGTGCTCCAGTTAATGACCTCATCAGCTGTTCATTAAAAGTCTTTCCTTGCCCAGAAAATGAGGTTGTTGGTATTTGGGGTTCTTGTGGGCAGGTAGAACTCAAGTGCTTGGACCCCTTAATCGTAAATCAGTGTTTTTTTTTTTTCTTTTCCACACCCCATTATTGATTCCTGTACTGCTCGTGTGTTGTTTTCTTGTAGTTTTTCCACACCTGATTGGACCTTTTAGAGGGCTTTCACACCTGAGTTTAAATCAGATCCAAATGCAATTGATGAAAATCCTTGGTTTGTTTCTCTGGCTTGTTTTTTAATTGGATTCCAAAAGTCTTGGAAGTTTGGTGGATTTCTGGTGTTAATATCATCTATAGTCTTGGAATTCTGGATGTTTTTGGTTAATTAATGGTGTTAGTTTGGGGGTTGTAGGGGTTGGGTGCCTCAAGATTGAGGTTTGGGGTTGTAGTTATGGTGTTTGGGTGCCTTACATCTGAGACTTTGGGCAGTTTATTGGTGATTGGACCACCTAGGTCTGAAATTTAGGTGATTTGACAGCAAGTCCTTCTGGGGTTCTGGGCATTTTTAAGGTGTTTTGAACCCATTAGGTCTGAGCTTTTTGCTTTATGAAAGGTGTTTGGTGTTAAATCAGAAGCTCTGAGTATGTTGGGACTCCTTAACTTCAGGTATCTGGCTTGTTTTTTAATTGGACTCCAAAAGTCTCAGAAGTTTGGTGGATTTCTGGTGTTAATATCATCTAAAGTCTTGGAATTCTGGATGTTTTAGGTTAACTAATGGTGTTAGTTAGGGTGTTGTAGGGGTTGGGTGCCTCAAGATTAAGGTTTGGGGTTGTATTTGTGGTGTTTGGATGCCTTACATCTGAGTCTTTGGCATTTGGACCACCTAGGTCTAAAATTCGAGTCTTTTGATAGTGGGTCTTTTTGGGTTTCTGGGCTTTTTTTTGCTGTTTAAACCCTTTGGATCTGAGCTTTTTGGTGTTGTTAAATCAGAAGCTCTGAGAATGTTGGGACCCTTTAACTCTAGGTCTCTCCAAAAGTCTTGGAAATCTGATGGGTTTCTGGTGTTAATATCATTTAGGTATTCTTGATGTTTTAGTTTAATTAATG